>CH000771.1:283214-305900 GCA_000149265.1 Ciona savignyi | reverse complement strand
GGTATATATACATATATGAAAGAATCGGAAAAGTTTTAAAGTTTACTGCGATCAAACTACTTACAACGGTGGTTGACTGCTCGAATAAGTGTTATTTATAGTTTTGTGATGCTTTATATTTTTATCTTTTCCCATATGTGGGACAACACAGGTCATATTTGTTATAGCATAGCATTTGTGTATTTTGTTCGTGACGGGGTATACAATAAGTAGAAAATAGAACAGAACAGAAAGTATTTAAGTTAATTATCCAACTTAAAACCTCGTTGGTCGTAGCCTAGAATCCCTTTCTTTACACTTAATGGTCGTTAACAGGTTTATAAAATGAATTTGTTGTCGATCGGTTAGCTAGACGTCATTAGCTTTGTCGATCGGTTAGCTTTGTCCGGCCCGGTGGTCTAGCGTTTCGTCGCCTTTCAATCAAAAGGTTGCAGGTGCAAAACTGGCAGCTAGCTAGTCGGTTGTGTCCTTGGGCAAGGCACTTAACGGACATTGCCTAAATCGAACGTGTCTATCATATACAACACACTGCAATAGCTCCGGTAACCCGGCGATGGGCGCGAGGTGATCTGACGATTGCCCGTGTGATAACCCCCTAGGTTTTTCCATTCACGGGGATAAACATGAATATCCTATCCTATCCTATCCTAGACTCACCTAAAATAATATTTTGAAGTATTAACAATTGATATAATAACAGGGAAGCTGGTAAGATTTAAAAGTATTAACAATTACAATATAAGCTATACAGTATCTTTTATTGCGGTATTTTGCAATGAAAATCATTACCATGATGAAACCAATATATGGTTGTGAACGGCATGCAAGAGAAGAGGTTGTCGCGTTCAATTTGACCGAAAATACAAGCCACAAAATTATTCTGTGGCCGAATGGTTAGCATTGCTGACTTACATTCAGCATAACAATAAAAACCAACAATGGTTAAGGCGAAGTCAGGTTTGAATTTTAAGTACAAATGAACATGCCACAGGTTTTCACGCATTAAGACAAACAAATGTTTCAGCCAATATACTGGGTGGATATGAACATTAAAGATATCTTAAGTCACACATGGCACGTGAAATAAGATGAAAAATGGTTTGAATATACATGACCATGTGCGCAACTCAATTGCTCCTTGAGAAGTGTCTTAGATTGGTCGTATACGTATGCAAAGAGGAATCACTCTGTTTGTATTTGGTTGATCCCAAACGCCGGCACGCGAATATGGCCAATTTTTTACAACTTCTAACAACAAATGGCCGTAATTACCACTGGGATAACCTGGATACCACGATGCAAAACCGATTTCACCGTTACTCTTGTACACCACTCCGTTCTGAAAAGAACAAACCGTATGCATTAACCTAATACATAACCATCATTTTTTAAAGATATAAGATGCATTAGATTATAGTTTCGTTTTTTTTTACTCACAGGATTTAATAAAGTGTTTTCCACGAATGGTAAAATAAGTATTTTTTACAAAGGCTATCGTTAGGTTATTTCGTGCCGCCTCTGTTAATATAGCGGATTTATATCATCGTAATGTTCATAACTGAGACGTTTTTGCCATTACTTTTTTATTGCATTATAAGGTTTGAATCGGCAAAGTTTTTATGATCTTCGTTTTTTAAAATATTAATGTTGGTTTTAACTAATTGCTATACAAATTATGGACATACCTGGGATTTTAAACATGCATTTATGTTTATTGCTATGACTTACTCTATAAACAGATGCCAACCACACGTCAACATGACTTGATGTTCCAAAATCCCAGGTTCGTTTCACGTAGCTGTATATTTGGTTGTGCATCGCTTGGTTAAGAATGTCGACTAGCGTTCCGTTCAGGCCCTGGCAGTGGCTTAATGCTTGAGCCTTATTTTTACGAATCGTGCCTCGCGTGTAGGGCAGCCAAATGCAATTCCGTTCAAACACGATTCCGGTGCCTGCAATTTACCGTGCTGCTTAGTTTTGCAGCAACGTTTATGAACACACCTATGATTTTAAACTTACACGAGGCAGGGGTGGTGTTTGTTGTAGTAGGAGCTGTTGTAGGGTCAGTAGTTGAACAATTGCATTGTCGATCGATTCTACCACTCGTATGATTTGCTATTGCTTCTCGAATTCGAATGTCAATTTCGGTCCAGTTTACTCTCGAGCTTGGGGCAGATGGTCCAGGTGGACCCGGTATGCCCTGTGGCCCAGGAGGCCCCTTTTTGCCGGACTTTCCTCGAGGGCCCTGCTGAATTCTTGACTGGTTGACTAAATCTAATTGATCAAAAACTCGTTCTACGGTCTTACAAACCAAGTATTCTGACGACGTCGAAGCGAATTGCAGAAAAAGAGCAAAAAAAGGACAATTTCCACATATTGAATTCTTTGGTTTGAATGAATCACCCCAAAAAATTTGCTTTAAATAGCGTATCTGGCAGTTTCGTAGTTGTTTTCGACTTCGATTTGTTGCTAACCAATAATCTGCTTTAGGGTGTTTAAATCGTGAAGGTCCTGCCACGTGTTAACCATCAATCATCACCGAGTCGTTGTAATACGGTTGTGAAACTGAATGAACGTCTCAAACACACGGAACATACAGCAACAGCTAACCCGACTGTCCGACAGAGGTAATCTGACGGTTTCCTTTGTGATAACGGTTCTTTGTGTATTATTGAGGTAATCTGACGACCATTGTTTGACCATGGTCTTTGCAAATAGCTTGGCGGTTTAGTGTGTCGACGTTTAGACGAAAGCTTGCAGCATCGAAACTGGTCGCTAACGAATCAGTTGTGTCCTTGGGCAAGGCACTTAACGGACATTGCCTAAATCCAGTGAAATAATGGGTTCTACCAAATTGAAGGAATGTGTGCTAACGTCCCTTGAGTTTTCCCATTTACAGGGATAAACATGAATACCCTATCCTATCCAATTCTCTAATTGTAACTCTCGCGAGTTTTCCCATTTACGGAGTTAAACCATGAATATGCAATATTATACTAATTATGTTTTGTAAAAAAACATGAATGGGAGTATGAAGAAACAATTTGGTCCGTATTATTAAATACAAAACTATTATTGATTATAAAAAAAAACTTCGGAAAGTGTTGCAGCTAACGCCGGTTTGTACGGTAACCGTCGTTGAACAAATTTGATGGTTACCCATGTGATGACGTATCGTGTGGTTTTCTTATCACTGGGATAAAACATACATATCTTATATCTCATGTATAAACCAAAAATTAGGTAAGCTTTTATTTGAGAAATTATATTAATATAATAAAAATATATATCTTACTGTAAATATAAATACTTAACTGTTTTTTTTAAATATTCTGGCGTTACAGTATTTGTTGCCTTACAAAACTGAGTTGTTTCAAATCGAGTAGCTTATCACTGGGGCTACAAGTATGTTAGGGATTTGTTTCCCGTTGGTTTGTTTCGCATAAGGCCATTCCCACCTTGGAATAACAGGGCAAAATTCAGGAATAAAACGCCACGATGTCGCAGAATCAGTGTATACACAATCGCTATCGTAGGGCAAAACTAAAAGGAGAAAAGGGGGAGGATAAAATAAAGATTAAGGCATTAGAGTTAGTTTAAAACATATGGAGTTAGGGTTAGTTCTGGGATCGGGATTAGTGTTTGGGGCATGGTTAAAATTAGTTTTCATAGTTTTAGTGAGCAGTTTCACGTATTTCTTACCCTTTTCCTTATTATAGTTTTACCCCGATCTTACGTTCACTATAAAACAAACTTTTTTATTGGGCGTACGGATTATTTTAAAACCATCACAACTTTTGCAACAACCTGTGTTTACGTCACAATATATATTAATATATCGATGACCATGACGTAACCAACATAAGATTTTGTGGAATGTCATTTCGTGGTGGTCGTGTCGTAGTTGCATCATAATACACATTATCTTGGTGGGGTTACATCATAATACACATTATCTTGTGTCTGTACACAAACTTAAAATTAATCAAAAACGCTTCGATGTCGTTTCTTTGGCCCTGAACCTAATAAAACGTGTGGTAAACTGATGGCGACGTCATTTATTTGTGCTGGAGAAAATAGGCATAAAGGTAATAAAGAGGATTATAAAAAAAAACATTTTACTGGCAATTCTAAAAAACATAATACTTAAATACATAAATATTTAATTACTAAAAAAACATATAAACAATATTAAAAAAACATAATTACTGGGGTTATTGCAGCGTATTTGATAATTTTTGGTAGAATCCATCTACTGGATTCAGGCGATTTTTGGTATGAGATTTGCCCAATGACATTGGGACCTAGCAAGCGAAAGATTTCGTTCATTTTAATTTGGACAGTGTCAAGTTAACCACAACTATTTTAAACCAATTTTAGGTGTACGCTCTATTTTTTTTAAATACCAAAAACGACTTCCTGATTATTAAATATACTTTGATTACTGATTTAATAAAACAAGCATAAAGTAAACTTAATTTATTGAAATTTGGTACGGTATAGGGCTGGAGTAAGAGTTAGTTCTGGCATTGAGATTAGTGTTTAGGGCCTGGTTAAAATGACTGGGCGTACAGATTATCTTAAAACCATCACAACTTTTGCAACATCCTGTGTTTACGTCACAATATATATTAATATACCATGACGTAACCAACATTTGACTTTCTGGAATGTCATTTCGTGGTGGTCGTGTCGCAGTTACATCATAATATACATTATCTTGGTGGGGTTACATCATAATACACATTATCTTGTGTCTGTACATAAACTTAATTTAATCAAAAACGCTTCGATGTCGTTTCTTTGGCCCTGAACCTGATAAAACGTGCGGTAAACTGATGGTGACGTCATTTATTTGTGCTGGAGAAAATATGCATAAAGGTAATGAAGAGAATTATAAAAAAAACGTTTTACTGTTAATTCCAAAATAAAACGTAATACTAAACTAATAAATATTTAATTACTAAAAATAATACACATTATCTTGTGTCTGCCGACAAACTGAAAATTAATCAATAACACTTGGATGTTCTGTAGTTTCTTTCCGCCCTGAACATAATGCTAAGCAGGTTGAAAGAGTACTTAACAATAGTATATCCTTCTGGGTATAACAATACTGTAAAAGCTTTGCAGCCCAACTTTCGATACAAGGTGTCTTACAATACTGGTGCGCGATAT
The DNA here is from genome assembly GCA_000149265.1 of Ciona savignyi. Taxonomy (NCBI): domain Eukaryota; kingdom Metazoa; phylum Chordata; class Ascidiacea; order Phlebobranchia; family Cionidae; genus Ciona; species Ciona savignyi. The sequence goes on along the minus strand of CH000771.1, from coordinate 300,722 downwards.
TTTACCTTGTCGTGACTTCCCACCCAGGAGGATATACATGAATCAGTCGCCCACACAGTGCAATTACGACACATAGAGTTCGTGGATAAGCAAAGTCGGCGTACCACTACCAGGATATAAATGAATTCACCCTCAAAATACTGTGGTATCAGCAACAACTCTACTGTGCGGACGACTTGTATAAGGATAACCACCGTCTCCCCACCCACGCTAATATAATGAGATTCACCACCCATACACTGTAAAAGCTTCTGCAAATCGACTGTGGTTATAAGATGTCTTATGATGACTGTGGATAAATCGTGACTTCCCATCGCCACTGGTATAAATGAATCCACCACCCACACACTGTAAAAGCTCCTGCAGCACTGAAATTTGAAAACAGCTTAATAAAACATGGAAATAATAAGGGATATAAGAAAACAGATCTAGCAAATCGATTGCGTTACCACAACACTTTGTTCCAGTCGTGCAAGCGCAGCTCGACACCGTGCATCGGCTACAGTTCCTCGGACGTCGAGCAGGTCGCAAGAGTTAGCGTATCGTCGCTAGATGGCGTGCTGGAGTCGGTGATGGTTCCAACGATGTTCAGCGACGACTCGTGAGTGGCAGATTATGACATAGTTATTTCGTCACAATTGTAAAGTCGTGCGCTACATTGCACTATCCAAGTACGACGTTTAAGCTTACACGTCCTTTTACTCCCGGTTGGCTTATCGCTAGCCCGTCGAACCGTCAGTCGATGGTGGGCGGGATCGAAACCAACCTGTAACTGTCGCAACTCCTTTTTTATTGATTGATGACGTCAAAATGACGTCAATCGCTTATATAAACGTACATGACATGATTACAACTCATTTAACTGTGCGGAAGGTCGGCACGTTAATGTGGTTAATTTAATCAACTGCTCTGCGTTAATTAAGAAAAAAACTGCCGTGCATTAGCTAAACCATTCAATTTGTGTAAGTGTACATTTGTTAGTACAGCGCAAAATGACAAGCGAACTTTGTATGCCTGTTGTATTAAAATATTGTATTACAAATTTGGATTTGATACCAAGTTTTTTTCAGGAATTCCGACCACATTTGGTCCGATGACGTCATTTACTCTACCTCTACACATCAGAATGAAGCTAGACACGTGACTAATTCATCCAATCACGTCCGAGAAGGTCGGACACGTTGCGACCTCTAACGGTCCAAAATTTCGCGTTTTTATTTCTTTTATCGTTTCAGTATTTCTCAAACTCAGTTATTCTTTCTATCGTGCCATTTATATTGTTTCCATGTTTGACGTCAGAATACACAACCCCACAGGGGACCAATTGAAAAAGTTAGATGATCTGTTTTGCAAGGCAACCTTGGTACAGTGCGGTGTTTCTCCGAGCATTAATACTTGCTTACATAACGTTTATTGTTTTTTCGAGGCAAGTTTCAATCTTTGTAACACGCCTGCTGAGAGTTCCGTGTTTTAAAATGCATGCTGCTAACCGTTCGGCTTCGAAACAGGCATTACACAGTTGTTTTAGAATATCGTCGCTGTCAAGCCAAAGGGTTACACCGTTTAAAACTGGCTGCCAGCTGGTAATCCTTCGAGAAACCTCACCCTTCTATAATCGCAAGGCAATCTACGATGGCGATAATCCCAATTCAAATTATAACCGTTGGACAGGTCGTCATGGCACAACTGGTTCAGAGATTAAGCAACCTCGTAGCTGGTTTTAAACATGCTTCCTTTCGGGTTTTGTTCCGACGTGATGCTAATAATCCAAACATTCATAAACACTGTCGCAGCTCAACAAATTTAAAAGCTGAACCACTCGGTAGAAGCTTTATATTTCATCTGCGTATACGCCCGTTTTGATATGATACCCATGTTTTGTCTTCATGAAAAAGGTGATGTAGATAGCAATATCCCCAAGGCAACCGTCACATTACCTTGTGCTTACCGTCGGGTTAACGCGGCTACTGTAGTGTATTGTATGTGTTTAATACATTGCTTTAGTTTAAAAAAAAAAATGGGTTAATGGTTCTACCAAATTGAAGGGACATGTGTATCCTACACAACACACTGCAATAGCTCCGGTAACCCGACGGTGGGCACGAGATGATCTAACGATTGCCCGATTGTTACCTAGGCCTACTCCTGCGTTTTCAAACTCACGGGGATAAACATGAATATCATATCCTATTCCTTTCCTTATTTAATACTGGGGCAAAAAATGAATAAACTAAGCTAAACAATTGCAAACTGTATTTTTTTAAATATCGGGCTTCTGTTTTTTGTTCTGTTATTTTATGTGCATACAGCTGATGTGTTTTAAGTACTGCAGTTTTGCTGTTTTTTGGGCTTTATTTTTTTAAACCTTGATATTTTCTTAATTACCGTAAAAAAACAAATAAGATCAACTGAATAACTAAATTATTACTTATTTATTTAGGGTTTTCGACAAGGTGCAAAGAAGTAACGAAAGAGTGATATACAAGGTATATATACGGCATGCATGGGCAACCTACGGCCTGCGGGCCAAATCCGGCCCGCCAAGGCTTCTCATCCGGCCGCCAATGAATTTTCTAGGGCTGTAGGCCTATAATATATCAATATTCATTTATCCTATATACTGTATCTTACGTTCTTAAAATCGCTTTATTTATGTGTTTTTAGGCCACTTTGGTTTTTATCATTAACTTGGCGTTAGTCCGGCTCAAATATAGCCGAAGAAATGGCAGCTTTATAATAATGGCATAATCGACCGCAACAATCGTGTTGGGCTAGACTTATCCCTTCAACTTATCCTTTATGGTGAAAATGTTGCCTATATCAATATAGGTATACAGTTTTTATGCACATTTTGGCCCCCAGTGACAAAAGGTTGCCCATGCATGATATACGGTATATATACCTATATGGGAGAATCGACAAAGTTTTGAAGTTAACTGCGATCAAACTACTTACAACGGTGGTTGACTGCTAGAATAAGTGTTATTTATAGTTTTGTGATGTTTTCTATTTTTATCTTTTTTCATATGTGGGAGAACACAGGTCATATTTTTAATAGCATAGCATTCGTGTATTTTGTTGGAGAGTCGTGACGGGTACAATAAGTAGAAAATAGAACTGGACAGAAAGTATTTAAGTTAATTATCCAACTTAAAACCTAGTTGGTCGAAGCCTGGAATTCCTTCTCTACACTTCATGGTCGTTAACAAGTTTATGGAATGAATTTGTGGTGAATCGGTTAGCTAGACTCACCTAAATTAATTTTTTGAAGTATTAACAATTGATATAATAATAGGAAAACTGGTAAGATCTAAAAGTATTTACAAATACATTATAAGCTATACAGTATATTTTATTCAGGTTTATTGCAATGAAAATCATTACCATGCTCAAAACTATGTATGGTTATGAACGGCATGCAAGAGAAGAGGTTGTCGCGTTCAATTTGACCGAAAATACAAGCCACATAATTATTCTGTGGCCGAATGGTTAGCATTGCTGACTTACATTCAGCATAACAATAAAAAACCAACAATGGTTAAGGCGAAGTCAGGTTTGAATTTTAAGTACAAATAAACATGACACAGGTTTTCACGCATTAAGACAAAAAAAATGTTGCAGCCCATATACTGGGTGGATATGAACATTGAATATATTTTAAGTCACACACGACACGTGAAATAAGGTGAAAATGGTTTGAATATATGAATATAATTATGTGCGCAACTCAATTACTATTTAAGAAGTCTCTTAGATTGGTCGTATGCAAAGAGAAACCCCCCGCTTGTATTTTGGACATTCCAAACGCCGGAATGCGAGTCTGGCCTATCAGTTCCAACTGCTAACATTAAATGTCCGTTATTACCATTGGGATAACTTGGATACCACGATGCAAACCCGATTTCACCGTTACTCTTGTACACCACTCCGTTCTGAAAAGAACAAACCGTATGCATTAACCCAATACGTAACCATCATTTTTAAAGATATAGGCCTACGATGTATTAGATTATAGTTCCGGTATGTTGTACTTATGTCAGCTATTGTCAGGTTATTTCGTGTCGCCTCTGTTAATATAGCGGAGTTATTTCATCGTGATGTTTATGACTTAGACGTTTCTGCTATTTTTTATTGCATTATAAAGGTTTGAATCCGCACTTTTTTATAATCATCGTTTTTAAAATATTGACGTTGGGTTTAACTAATTGCCTAAAAATGAAGCTATACCTGAAATTTCAAACAAACATTTACGTTTATTGCAATGACTTACTCTATAAACAGATGCCAACCACAGGCCAACAGTACTTGATGTTCCAAAATACCAGGTTCGTTTCACGTAGCTGTATATTTGGTTGTGCATCGCTTGGTTAAGAATGTCGACTAGCGTTCCGTTTAGGCGCTTGCAGTGGCTTAATGCTTGCGCCTTATTTTTTGTCCTACCATATCGTATGTAGGGCAGCCAAATGCAATTCCGTTCAAACACGATTCCGGTGCCTGCAATTTACCGTGCGGTTTAGTTTTGTGGCAACGTTTATAAAAGCACAAATATGTTTAAACTTACACGAGCCAGGGATGATATTTGTTGTAGTAGGAGCTGTTGTAGGTTCAGTAGTTGAACAATTGCATTGTCGGTCTATTCTACCACTGGTATAATTTGCTATTGCTTCTCGAATTCGAATGTCAATTTCGGTCCAGTTTACTCTCGAGCTTGGGGAACATGGTCCAGGTGGACCCGGTATGCCCCCGTGGCCCAGGAGGGCCCTGCTGAATTCTTGACTGGTTGACTGAATCAAATTGATCAAAAACTCGTTCTACGGTCTTACAAACCAAGTATTCTGATGACGTCGAAGCGAATTGCAGAAAAAGAGCAAACAAGAAGAACAATTTCCACATATTGAATTCTTTGGTTTGAATGAATCACCCCAAAAAATTTGCTTTAAATAGCGTATCTGGCAGTTACGTAGTTGTTTTCGACTTCGATTTGTTGCTAACCAATAATCTGCTTTAGGGTGTTTAAATCGTGAAGGTCCTGCCACGTGTTAACCATCAATCATCACCGAGTCGCTGTAATACGGTTGTGAAACTGAATGAACGTCTCAAACACACGGAACATACAGCAACAGCTAACCCGACTGTCCGACAGAGGTAATCTGACGGTTTCCTTTGTGATAACGGTTCTTTGTGTATTTGTGAGGTAATCTGACGACCATTGTTTGACCACGGTCTTTGCAAATAGCTTGGCGGTTTAGTGTGTCGACATTTAGACGAAAGCTTGCAGCTTCGAAACTGTCCTTGGGCAAGGCACTTAACGGACATTGCCTAAACCCAGTGGAATAATGAGTTCTACCAAATTGAAGGTATGTGTGAATCATACACAACACACTGCAATAGCTCCGGTAACCCTACGATGGGCGCGAGGTGATCTGACGATTGCCCTAACGTCCCTTGAGTTTTTTCATTTTACAGGGATAAACATGAATACCCTATCCTATAGTGTGCTAACGTCCCTTGAGTTTTCCCATTTACAGGGATAAACATGAATACCCTATCCTATCTATTGCTCTAATTGTAACTCTCGCGAGTTTCCCCATTTACGGAGTTAAACCATGAATATGCAATATATACTAATTATGTTTTGTAAAAAAACATGAATGGGAGTATGAAGAAATAATTTGGTCCGTATTATTAAATACAAAACTATTATTGATTATAAAAAAAAACTTCGAAAAGTGTTGCAGCTAACGCCGGTAACCGTCGTTGAACAAATTTGATGATTACCCATGTGATGACGTATCGTGTGGTTTTCTTATCACTGGGATAAAACATACATATCTTATATCTCATGTATAAACCAAAAATTAGGTAAGCTTTTATTTGAGAAATTATATTAATATAATAAAAATATATATCTTACTGTAAATATAAATACTCAACTGTTTTTTAAATATTCTGGCGTTACAGTATTTGTTGCCTTACAAAACTGAGTTGTTTCAAATCGAGTAGCTTATCACTGGGGCTACAAGTATGTTAGGGATTTGTTTCCCGTTGGTTTGTTTCGCATAAGGCCGATCCCACCTTGGAATAACAGGGCAAAATTCAAGAATAAAACGCCACGATGTCGCAGAATCAGTGTATACACACTCGCGATCGTAGGGGCAAACTTAAAGGAGAGACGGGGGAGGATAAAATGAAGATTAAGGCATTAGAGTTAGTTTAAAACATAAGGGTTGGAGGTTAGGGGTTAGTTCTGTGATCGGGATTAGTGTTTAGGGCATGGTTAAAATTAGTTTTTATAGATTTAGTGAGCAGTTTCACGTATTTCTTACCCTTTTCCTTTTTTAGTTTTACCCCAATCTTACTTTCACTATAAAACAAACTTTTTTATTGGGCGTACGGATTATTTTAAAACCATCACAACTTTTGCAACAACCTGTGTTTACGTCACATGTATATTAATATATCGATGACCATTACGTAACCAACATAAGATTTTGTGGAATGTCATTTCGTGGTGGTCGTGTCGTAGTTGCATCATAATACACATTATCTTGGTGGGGCTACATCATAATACACATTATCTTGTGTCTGTACACAAACTTAAAATTAATCAAAAACGCTTCGATGTCGTTTCTTTGGCCCTGAACCTAATAAAACGTGCGGTAAACTGATGGTGACGTTATTTATTTGTGCTGGAGAAAATAGCCGTAAAGGTAGTGAATTATAAAAAAAAAACATTTTACTGGCAATTCTAAAAAACATAATACTTAAATACATTAATAATTAATTACTAAAAAACATATAAACAATATTAAAAAAAACATAATTACTGGGGTTATTGCAGCGTATTTGATAATTTTTGGTAGAATCCATCTACTGGATTAAGGCGATTTTTGGTATGAGATTTGCCCAATGACATTGGGACCTAGCCAGCGAAAGATTTCGTACATTTTAATTTGGACCGTGTCAAGTTAACCACCACTATTTTAAACCAATTTTTGGTGTACGCTGTATTTTTTTGAATACCAAAAACGACTTCCTGATTATTAAATATACTTTAATTACTGATTTAATAAAATAAGCAAAAAGTAAACTTAATTTATTAAAATTCGGTACGGTATAGGGCTGGAGTAAGAGTTAGTTCTGGCATTGAGATTAGTGTTTAGGGCATGGTTAAAATTACTGGGCGTACAGATTATCTTAAAACCATCACAACTTTTGCAACATCCTGTGTTTACGTCACAATATATAATAATATACCTATGACTATGACCATGACGTAACCAATATTAGACTTTGTGGAATGTCATTTCGTGTGGTCGTGTCGCAGTTACATCATAATATACATTATCTTGGTGGGGTTACATCATAATACACATTATCTTGTGTCTGTACACAAACTTAAAATTAATCAAAAACGCTTTGATGTCGTTTCTTTGGCACTGAACCTGATAAAACGTGCGGTAAACTGATGGTGACGTCATTTATTTGTGCTGGAGAAAATATGCATAAAGGTAATGAAGAGAATTATAAAAAAACGTTTTACTGTTAATTCTAAAATAAAACATAATACTAAACTAATAAATATTTAATTACTAAAAATAATACACATTATCTTGTGTCTGCCGACAAACTGAAAATTAATCAATAACACTTGGATGTACAGTAGTTTCTTTCCGCCCTGAACATAATGCTAAGCAGGTTGAAAGAGTACTTAACAATAGTATATCCTTCTGGGTGGAACAATACTGTAAAAGCTTTAGCAGCCCAACTTTCGATACAAGGTGTTTTACAATACTGGTGCGCGATATTTTGCCTTGTCGTGGCTTCCCACCCAGGAGGATATACATAATTATATGTCTCATGATACCTGTGGATAAATCGTGGCTTCCCATCGCCATTGGTATAAATGAATCCACCACCCACACACTGTAAAAGCTCCTTTAGCACTGAAATTAGAAAACAGCTTAAAAAAACATGAAAATAATAAGGGATATAAGGAAACAGATCCAGCAAATCGATTGCGTTACCACAGCACTTTGTTTCAGTCGTGCAAGCGCAGCTCGACATCGTGCATCGGCTACTGTTCCTCGGACGCCGAGCAGGTCGCAAGAGTTAGCGTATCGTCGCTAGATGGCGTGCTGGAGTCGGTGATGGTTCCAACGATGTTCAGCGACGACTCGTGAGTGGCAGATTATGACATAGTTATTTCGTCACAATTGTAAAGTCGTGCGCTACATTGCACTATCCAAGTACGGTGTTTAAGCTCACACGGCCTTTTACTCCCGGTTGGCTCATTCATATACCTAGCCCGTCGAACCGTCAGCGGATGGTGGGAAATCGAAACCACCCTATATCTGTCGCAACTTATTTTTTATTGATTGATGACGTCAAAATGACGTCAATCGCTTATATAAACGTACATGACATGATTACAACTCATTTAACTGTGCGGAAGGTCGGCACGTTAGTGTGGTCAATTTAATTAACTGCTCTGCGTTAATTAAGAAAAAACTGCCGTGCATTAGCTAAACCATTTAATTTGTGTAAGTGTACATTTGTTAGTACAGCGCAAAATGACAAGCGAACTTTGTATGCCTGTTGTATTAAAATATTGTATTACAAATTTGGATTTGATACCAAGTTTTTTTCAGGAATTCCGACCACATTTGGTCCGATGACGTCATTTACTCTACCTCTACACATCAGAATGAAGCTAGACACGTGACTAATTCATCCAATCACGTCCGAGAAGGTCGGACACGTTGCGACCTCTAACGGTCCAAAATTTCGCGTTTTTATTTCTTTTATCGTTTCAGTATTTCTCAAACTCAGTTATTCTTTCTATCGTGCCATTTATATTGTTTCCATGTTTGACGTCAGAATACACAACCCCACAGGGGACCAATTAAAAAAGTTAGGTGATCTGTTTTGCAAGGCAACCTTGGTCCAGTGCGGTGTTTCTTCGAGCATTAATACTCGCTTACATAACGTTCATTGTTTTTTCGAGGCAAGTTTCAATCTTTGTAGTACGCCTGCTACGAGCTTCTTGTTTGCTGTATATGATTCGGTGGCGCTAACCGTTCGGCTTCGAAACAGGCATTACACAGTTGTTTTAGAATAGCGTCGCTGTCAAGCCAAGGGTTACACGTTCAAAACTGGCTGTCAGCTGGTAATCCTTCGAGAAACCTCACCCTTCTATAATCGCAAGGCAATCTACGATGGCGATAACCCCAATTCAAATTATAACCGTTGGACAGGTCGTCATGGCACAACTGGTTCAGAGCTTAAGCAACCTCGTAGCTGGTTTTAAACATGCATCCTTTCGGGTTTTGTTCCGACGTGATGCTAATAATCCAAACATTCATAAACACTGTCGCTGCTCAACAAATTCAAAAGCTGAACCACTCGGTAGAAGCTTTATATTTCATCTGCGTATACGCCCGTTTTGATATGATACCCATGTTTTGTCTTCATGAAAAAGGTGATGTAGATAGCAATATCCCCAAGGCAACCGTCAAATTACCTTGTGCTTACCGTCGGGTTAACGCGGCTACGGTAGTGTATTGTATGTGTTTAATACATTGCTTTAGTTTTTAAAAAACCCAGTGGGTTAATGGTTCTACCAAATTGAAGGGACATGTGTATCCTAAACAACACACTGCAATAGCTCCGGTAACCCGACGGTGGGCACGAGATGATCTAACGATTGCCCGATTGTTACCTACTCCTGCGTTTTCAAACTCACGGGGATAAACATGAATATCATATCCTATTCCTTTCCTTATTTAATACTGGGGCAAAAAATGAATAAACTAAGCTAAACAATTGCAAACTGTATTTTTTTAAATATCGGGCTTTTGTTTTTTGTTCTGTTATTTTATGTGCATACAACTGATTTGTTTTAAGTACTGCAGATTTTCTGTGTTTTTGTTCTTCACTTTTTTAAACCTTGATATTTTCTTAATTATCGTAAAAAAAACAAATAAGAACAACTAAATAACTAAATTATTACTTTTTTATTTAGGGTTTTCCACAAGGTGCAAAGAAGTAACGAAATAGTGATATACAAGGTATATATATATACGGTATATATACATATATGAAAGAATCGGAAAAGTTTTAAAGTTTACTGCGATCAAACTACTTACAACGGTGGTTGACTGCTCGAATAAGTGTTATTTATAGTTTTGTGATGTTTTCTATTTTTATCTTTTTTCATATGTGGAACAACACAGGTCATATTTGTTATAGCATAGCATTCGTGTATTTTGTTGGAGAGTCGTGACGGGTACAATAAGTAGAAAATAGAACAGAACAGAAAGTACATAAATTAATTATCCAACTTAAAACCTAGTTGGTCGTAGCCTCGAATCCTTTTCTCTACACTTTATGGTCGTTAACAGGTTTATAAAATGAATTTGTTGTCGATCGGTTAGCTAGACTCACCTAAATTAATATTGAAGTATTAATTGTTATAAAATTTGTTATACTACTAGGGAAACTGGTAAAACCTGAAAGTATATACAATTACAATATAAGCTATCAGGTATATTGCAATAAAATCATAACCATGCTGAAACCTATGTATGGTTATGAACGGCATGCAAGAGAAGGGTTGTCGCGTTCAGTTTGACCGAAAATACAAGCCACAAAATTATCCTATGGCCGAATTGTTAGCGTCACTGATCTACATCCAGCAAAACAATAACCAACAATGGTAAAGGCGAAGTCAGGTTTGAATTTTATTTACAAATGAACTTGCCACGGGTTTTCACGCATTAAGACAAAACAAACATGTTGCAGTTTATATACTGGGTGAATATGAACATTGAATATATCTTAAGTCACACACGACACGTGAAATAAGAAAATGGTTTCAATATACATGACCATGTGCGCAACTCAATTCCTTTTTGAGAAGTGTCTTATATTGGTCGTATACAAAGAGGAATTCCCCCGCGTGTATTTAAGCGATTATAAACGCCGGCACGCGAGTCTGGCCTATCAGTTCTAACCAATAACAACAAATGGCCGTTATTACCCCTGGGATAACTTGGATACCACGATGCAAACCCGATTTCACCGTTACTCTTGTACACCACTCCGTTCTGAAAAGAACAAACCGTATGCATTAACCCAATACGTAACCATCATTTTTAAAGATATAGGCCTACGATGTATTAGATTATAGTTCCGGTATTTTGTACTTATAGGATATATTGATATTTTCGTCACCGAATGGTAACATAAGCATTTTTTACAAAGGCTATTGTCAGGTTATTTCGTGTCGCCTCTGTTAATATAGTGGAGTTATTTCATCGTGATGTTTATGACTTAGACGTTTCTGCTATTTTTTATTGCATTATAAAGGTTTGAATCCGCAACTTTTTTATAATCATCGTTTTTAAAATATTGACGTTGGGTTTAACTAATTGCCTAAAAATGAGGCTATACCTGAAATTTCAAACAAACATTTACGTTTATTGCAATGACTTACTCTATAAACAGATGCCAACCACAGGCCAACAGCACTTGATGTTCCAAAATACCAGGTTCGTTTCACGTAGCTGTATATTTGGTTGTGCATCGCTTGGTTAAGAATGTCGACTAGCGTTCCGTTTAGGCGCTTGCAGTGGCTTAATGCTTGAGCCTTATTTTTTAGCCTACCATATCGTATGTAGGGCAGCCAAATGCAATTTCGTTCAAACACGATTCCGGTGCCTGCAATTTACCGTGCGGTTTAGTTTTGTAGCAACGTTTATGAAAACACATATGATTTTAAACTTACACGAGCCAGGGGTGGTGTTTGTTGTAGTGGGAGCTGTTGTAGGGTCAGTAGTTGAACAATTGCATTGTCGATCGATTCTACCACTCGTATAATTTGCTATTGCTTCTCGAATTCGAATGTCAATTTCGGTCCAGTTTACTCTCGAGCTTGGGGAACATGGTCCAGGTGAACCCGGTATGCCCCGTGGCCCAGGAGGGCCCTGCTGAATTCTTGACTGGTTGACTGAATCAAATTGATCAAAAACTCGTTCTACGGTCTTACAAACCAAGTATTCTGACGACGTCGAAGCGAATTGCAGAAAAAGAGCAAAGAAAAAGAACAATTTCCACATATTGAATTCTTTGGTTTGAATGAATCACCCCAAAAAATTTGCTTTAAATAGCGTATCTGGCAGTTACGTAGTTGATTTCGACTTCGATTTGTTGCTATCCAATAATCTGCTTTAGGGTGTTTAAATCGTGAATATTAAATCACGAAGTTCCTGCCACGTGTTAACCATCAATCATCACCGAGTAGTTGTAATACGGTTGTGAAACTGAATGAACGTCTCAAACACACGGAACATACAGCAACAGCTAACCCGACGGTCCGACAGAGGTAATCTGACGGTTTCCTTTGTGATAACGGTTCTTTGTGTATTTGTGAGGTAATCTGACGACCATTGTTTGACCACGGTCTTTGCAAATAGCTTGGCGGTTTAGTGTGTCGACATTTAGACGAAAGCTTACAGCTTCGAAACTGTCCTTGGGCAAGGCACTTAACGGACATTGCCTAAACCCAGTGGAATAATGAGTTCTACCAAATTGAAGGTATGTGTGAATCATACACAACACACTGCAATAGCTCCGGTAACCCTAGGATGGGCGCTAGGTGGTCTGACGATTGCCCGTGTGCTAACGTCCCTTGAGTTTTCCCATTTACAGGGATAAACATGAATACCCTATCCTATCCATTGCTCTAATTGTAACTCTCTCGAGTTTCCCCATTTACGGAATTAAACTATGAATATGCAATATATACTAATTATGTTTTGTAAAAAAACATGAATGGGAGTATGAAGAAATAATTTGGTCCGTATTATTAAATACAAAACTATTATTGATTATAAAAAAACTTCGGAAAGTGTTGCAGCTAACGCCCGTAACCGTCGTTGAACAAATTTGATGATTACCCATGTGATGACGTATCGTGTGGTTTTCTTATCACTGGGATAAAACATACATATCTTTATATCTCATGTATAAACCAAAAATTAGGTAAGCTTTTATTTGAGAAATTATATTAATATAATAAAAATATATATCTTACTGTAAATATAAATACTCAACTGTTTTTTAAATATTCTGGCGTTACAGTATTTGTTACCTTACAAAACTGAGTTGTTTCAAATCGAGTAGCTTATCACTGGGGCTACAAGTATGTTAGGGATTTGTTTCCCGTTGGTTTGTTTCGCATAAGGCCATTCCCACCTTGGAATAACAGGGCAAAATTCAAGAATAAAACGCCACGATGTCGCAGAATCAGTGTATACACACTCGCGATCGTAGGGCAAAACTTAAAGGAGAGACGGGGGAGGATAAAATGAAGATTAAGGCATTAGAGATAGTTTAAAACATATGGAGTTAGGGTTAGTTCTGGGATCGGGATTAGTGTTTAGGGCATGGTTAAAATTAGTTTTTATAGTTTTAGTGAGCAGTTTCACGTATTCCTTACACTTTTCCTTTTTTTAGTTTTACCCCGCTCTTACGTTCACTACAAAAACAAACCTTTTTATTGGGCGTACGGATTATCTTAAAACCATCACAACTTTTGCAACAACCTGTGTTTACGTCACAATATATATTAATATATCGATGACCATTACGTAACCAACATAAGATTTTGTGGAATGTCATTTCGTGGTGATCGTGTCGTAGTTGCATCATAATACACATTATCTTGTGTCTGTACACAAACTTAAAATTAATCAAAAACACTTCGATGTCGTTTCTTTGGCACTGAACCTGATAAAACGTGCGGTAAACAGATGGCGACGTCATTTATTTGTGCCGGAGAAAATAGCCGTAAAGATAAATGAAAGAAAATTATAAAAAAAAAACATTTTACTGGCAATTCTAAAAAACATAATACTTAAATACATAAATAATTAATTACTAAAAAAACATATAAACAATATTTAAAAAAACATAATTACTGGGGTTATTGCAGCGTATTTGATAATTTTTGGTAGAATCCATCTACTAGATTCAGGCGATTTTTGGTATGAGATTTGCCCAATGACATTGGGACCTAGCCAGCAAAAGATTTCGTTCATTTTAATTTGGACAGTGTCAAGTTAACCACCACTATTTTAAACCAATTTTTGGTGTACGCTGTATTTTTTTAAATACCAAAAACGACTTACTGATTATTAAATATACTTGAATTACTGATTTAATAAAATAAGCAAAAAGTAAACTTAATTTATTGAAATTCGGTACGGTATAGGGGCTGGAGTAAGGGTTAGTTCTGGCATTGAGATTAGTGTTTAGGGCATGGTTAAAATTACTGGGCGTACAGATTATCTTAAAACCATCACAACTTTTGCAACATCCTGTTTTACGTCACAATATATATTAATATACCTATGACCATGACGTAACCAATATTAGACTTTGTGGAATGTTATTTCGTGTGGTCGTGTCGCAGTTACATCATAATACACATTATCTTGTGTCTGTACACAAACCTAAAATTAATCAAAAACGCTTTGATGTCGTTTCTTTGGCACTGAACCTGATAAAACGTGCGGTAAACTGATGGTGACGTCATTTATTTGTGCTGGAGAAAATATGCATAAAGGTAATGAAGAGAATTATAAAAAAACGTTTTACTGTTAATTCCAAAATAAAACATAATACTAAACTAATAAATATTTAATTACTAAAAATAATACACATTATCTTGTGTCTGCCGACAAACTGAAAATTAATCAAAAACACTTGGATGTCCAGTAGTTTCTTTCCGCCCTGAACATAATGCTAAGCAGGTTGAAAGAGTACTTAACAATAGTATATCCTTCTGGGTGGAACAATACTGTAAAAGCTTAAGCAGCCCAACTTTCGATACAAGGTGTCTTAAAATACTGGTGCGCGAAATTTTGCCTTGTCGTGACTTCCCACCCAGGAGGATAAACATAATTAAGTCGCCCACACAGTGCAATTACGACACATAGAGTTCGTGGATAAGCAAAGTCAACGTACCACCACCAGGATATAAATGAATTCACCCTCAAAATAATGTGGATCAGCAACAACTCTACTGTGCGGACGACTCGTATAAGGATAACTACCGTCTCCCCACCCACGCTAATATAATGAGATTCACCACCCATACACTGTAAAAGCTTCTTCAAATCGACTGTGGTTATAAGATGTCTTATTATGCCTGTGGATAAATCGTGGCTTCCCATCGCCATTGTGTAAATGAATCCACCACCTACACACTGTAAAAGTTCCTGCAGCACTGGAATTTGAAAACAGCTTAAGAAAACAAGGAAATAATAAGGGATATAAGGAAACAGATCCAGCAATTCGATTGCGTTACCACAGCACTTTGTTCCAGTCGTGCAAGCGCAGCTCGACACCGTGCATCGGCTACAGTTCCTCGGACACCGAGCAGGTTGCAAGAGTTAGCGTATCGTCGCTAGGTGGCGTGTTGGAGTCGGTGATGGTTCCAACGATGTTCAGCGACGACTCGTGAGTGGCAGATTGTGACATAGTTATTTCGTCACAATTGTAAAGTCGTGCGCTACATTGCACTATCCAAGTACGACGTTTAAGCTCAAACGACCTTTTTACTCCCGGTTGGCTTATCCCTAGCCCGTCGAACCGTCAGCCGATAGTGGGCGGGATCGAAACCAACCTATTACTGTCGCAACTTTTTTTTTATTGATTGATGACGTCAAAATGACGTCAATCGCTTATATAAACGTACATGACACGGCTACAACTCATTTAACTGTGCGGAAGGTCGGCACGTAAATGTGGTCAATTTAATCAACTGCTCTGCGTTAATTAAGAAAAAACTGCCGTGAATTAGCTAAATCATTTAATTTGTGTAAGTGTACATTTGTTAGTACAGCGCAAAATGACAAGCGAACTTTGTATGCCTGTTGTATTAAAATATTGTATTACAAATTTGGATTTGATACCAAGTTTGTTTCAGGAATTCCGACCACATTTGGTCTGATGACGTCATTTACTCTACCTCTACACATCAGAATGAAGCTAGACACGTGACTAATTCATCCAATCACGTCCGAGAAGGTCGGACACGTTGCGACCTCTAACGGTCCAAAATTTCGCGTTTTAATTTTTTTTATCGTTTCAGTATTTCTCAAACTCAGTTATTCTTTCTATCGTGCCATTTATATTGTTTCCATGTTTGACGTCAGAATACACAACCCCACAGGGGACCAATTGAAAAAGTTAGATGATCTGTTTTGCAAGGCAACCTTGGTACAGTGTGGTGTTTCTTCGAGCATTAATACTTGCTTACATAACGTTCATTGTTTTTTCTAGGTAAGTTCCAATCTTTGTAGTACGCCTGCTACGAGCTTCTTGTTTGCTGTATATGATTCGGTGGCGCTAACCGTTCGGCTTTCAAACAGACGTTACATAGTTGTTTTAGAATAACGCCTTGCAGCCCAATGGTTACGGGTTCGAAACTGGTCGATACTGGTAATCCTTCGAGAAATCTCCCCCTTCTATAACATCGAAGCAATATACGATAACCCCAATGTTAGTCGCTGAGAATAAATTGTTCCAAGTGTCTTTAGAGCGGAAATCATTCCATTTAGCGCATCGTTATACACGACTGTTAAATTCAAAGGTTAAAAAAAACACGTAGCTGGTTTTAAACATGCAGCTTCTTGGGTGTTGGTCTGACGTGCTGCTAATAATCCAAACATTCATAAACACTCGCAGCTGATATATAGCTGCGAGTGTTTGTGAATGAGTTTGAAAACGCAGAAGTGGGTTACAATCGGGCAATCTGCGTATACGCCCGTATTGATATGATGCCCATGTTTGTCTTCATGAATCAGGTGATGCAGAAAGCATTTTCCCTCAGGTAACCAACCATTAAATTACCTTAAGCTTACCATCGGGTTAACGCGGCTACTGTAGTGTATTGTATGTGTTTAATACATTGCTTTAGTTTTTTAAAAACCCAGTGGGTTAATGGTTCTACCAAATTGAAGGAACATGTGTATCCTATACACAACACACTGCAATAGCTTCGGTAACCCGACGGTTGGCACGAGGCGATCTAACGATTGCCCGATTGTTACCCACTCCTGCATTTTCAAACTCATGGGGATAAACATGAATACCATATCCTATTTTTGCTTTTTTGCCAATATTTAATACTGGGGCAAAAAATGAATAAACTAAGCTAACCATTTGCAAACTGTCCTTTTCAATGTAAGGCTTTTGTTTTCAGTTTTGCTGTTTTTTGCCCTTCATTTTTTAAACCTTAGTATTTTCTTTATTATCGTAAAAAACAACTAAAATAAACTAAATAACTACACTAATACTTTTCCATTGAGGGTAATTGACAAGCTGCAAAGAAGTAGGCTAACGAAAGAGTAATATACAACTTTTATACCTATATGGAAGAATCGGCAAAGTTTTGAAGTTTATTGCGATCAAACTACTTACAACAGTGGTTGACTGCTC
>CH000771.1:252859-282582 GCA_000149265.1 Ciona savignyi | reverse complement strand
CAGGTATATTGCAATAAAATCATAACCATGCTGAAACCTATATGTATGGTTATGAACGGCATGCAAGAGAAGGGTTGTCGCGTTCAGTTTGACCGAAAATACAAGCCACAAAATTATCCTATGGCCGAATTGTTAGCGTCACTGATCTACATCCAGCAAAACAATAACCAACAATGGTAAAGGCGAAGTCAGGTTTGAATTTTAAGTACAAATGAACTTGCCACGGGTTTTCACGCATTAAGACAAAACAAACATGTTGCAGTCCATATACTGGGTGGATATGAACATTGAATATATCTTAAGTCACACACGACACGTGAAATAAGGTGAAAATGGTTTGAATATACATGACCATGCTGTGCGCAACTCAGTTCCTTCTTGAGAAGTGTCTTATATTGGTCGTATACAAAGAGGAATTCCCCCGCGTGTATTTGGGCGATTCCAAACGCCGGCACGCGAGTCTGGCCTAAGATTTAAAACTTCTAACATCAAATGGCCGTAATTACCACTGGGATAACTTGGAAACCACGATGCAAACCCAATTTCACCGTTACTCTTGTACACCTCTCCGTCCTGAAAAGCACAAACGGTATGCATTAACCCAATACGTATAACCATCATTTTTTTTAAAGATATACGATGCATTAGATGATAGTTCCGTGTTTTTGTACTCATAGGATTTATTTAAGTTTTCTTCCCCGAATGGTAAAATAAGCATTTTTACAAAGGCTATCGCCAGGTTATTTCGTGTCGCCTCTGTTGAATTTGCGGATTCATTTCATTGTGATGTTCATAACGTAGACCATGCATGGGCAACCTACGGCCTGCGGGCCAAATCCGGCCCGCCAAGGCTTCTCATCCGGCCGCCAATGAATTTTCTAGGGCTGTAGGCCTATAATATATCAATATTCATTTATCCTATATACTGTATCTTACGTTCTTAAAATCGCTTTATTTATGTGTTTTTAGGCCACTTTGGTTTTTATCATTAACTTGGCGTTAGTCCGGCTCAAATATAGCCGAAGAAATGGCAGCTTTATAATAATGGCATAATCGACCGCAACAATCGTGTTGGGCTAGACTTATCCTTTCAACTTATCCTTTATGGTGAAAATGCTGCCTATATCAATATAGGTATACAGTTTTTATGCACATTTTGGCCCCCAGTGACAAAAGGTTGCCCATGCATGATATACGGTATATATACCTATATGGGAGAATCGGCAAAGTTTTGAAGTTAACTGCGATCAAACTACTTACAACGGTGGTTGACTGCTCGAATAAGTGTTATTTATAGTTTTGTGATGTTTTCTATTTTTATCTTTTTTCATATGTGGGAGAACACAGGTCATATTTTTAATAGCATAGCATTCGTGTATTTTGTTGGAGAGTCGTGACGGGTACAATAAGTAGAAAATAGAACTGGACAGAAAGTATTTAAGTTAATTATCCAACTTAAAACCTAGTTGGTCGAAGCCTCGAATCCCTTTCTCTACACTTCATGGTCGTTAACAAGTTTATGGAATGAATTTGTGGTGAATCGGTTAGCTAGACTCACCTAAATTAATTTTTTGAAGTATTAACAATTGATATAATAATAGGAAAACTGGTCAGATCTAAAAGTATTTACAAATACATTATAAGCTATACAGTATATTTTATTCAGGTTTATTGCAATGAAAATCATTACCATGATGAAACCAATATATGGTTGTGAACGGCATGCAAGAGAAGAGGTTGTCGCGTTCAATTTGACCGAAAATACAAGCCACATAATTATTCTGTGGCCGAATGGTTAGCATTGCTGACTTACATTCAGCTTAACAATAAAAAACCAACAATGGTTAAGGCGAAGTCAGGTTTGAATTTTAAGTACAAATAAACATGCCACAGGTTTTCACGCATTAAGACAAAAAAATGTTGCAGCCCATATATAGTGGGTGGATATTAAAATTGAATATATCTTAAGTCACACACGACACGTGAAATAAGGTGAAAATGGTTTGAATATATGAATATAATTATGTGCGCAACTCAATTACTCCTTGAGAAATGTCTTAGATTGCTCGTATGCAAAGAGGAATCGCTGTGTGTGTATTTGGTGCATTCCAAACGCCGGCATGCGAGTCTGGCCTATCATTTACAACTTCTAAAATCAAATGGCCGTAATTACCATTGGGATAACTTGGATACCACGATGCAAACCCGATTTCACCGTTACTCTTGTACACCACTCCGTTCTGAAAAGAACAAACCGTATGCATTAACCCAATACGTAACCATCATTTTTAAAGATATAGGCCTACGATGTATTAGATTATAGTTCCGGTATTTTGTACTTATAGGATATATTGATATTTTCGTCACCGAATGGTAACATAAGCATTTTTTACAAAGGCTATTGTCAGGTTATTTCGTGTCGCCTCTGTTAATATAGCGGAGTTATTTCATCGTGATGTTTATGACTTAGACGTTTCTGCTATTTTTTATTGCATTATAAAGGTTTGAATCCGCCTTTTTTTATAATCATCGTTTTTAAAATATTGACGTTGGGTTTAACTAATTGCCTAAAAATGAGGCTATACCTGAAATTTCAAACAAACATTTACGTTTATTGCAATGACTTACTCTATAAACAGATGCCAACCACAGGCCAACAGTACTTGATGTTCCAAAATACCAGGTTCGTTTCACGTAGCTGTATATTTGGTTGTGCATCGCTTGGTTAAGAATGTCGACTAGCGTTCCGTTTAGGCGCTTGCAGTGGCTTAATGCTTGCGCCTTATTTTTTGTCCTACCATATCGTATGTAGGGCAGCCAAATGCAATTCCGTTCAAACACGATTCCGGTGCCTGCAATTTACCGTGCTGCTTAGTTTTGTGGCAACGTTTATGAAAACACATATGATTTTAAACTTACACGAGCCAGGGATGATATTTGTTGTAGTAGGAGCTGTTGTAGGTTCAGTAGTTGAACAATTGCATTGTCGGTCTATTCTACCACTGGTATAATTTGCTATTGCTTCTCAAATTCGAATGTCAATTTCGGTCCAGTTTACTCTCGAGCTTGGGGCAGATGGTCCAGGTGGACCCGGTATGCCCTGTGGCCCAGGAGGCCCCTTTTTGCCGGACTTCCCAGCTGGACCTCGAGGGCCCTGCTGAATTCTTGACTGGTTGACTGAATCAAATTGATCAAAAACTCGTTCTACGGTCTTACAAACCAAGTATTCTGACGACGTCGAAGCGAATTGCAGAAAAAGAGCAAACAAGAAGAACAATTTCCACATATTGAATTCTTTGGTTTGAATGAATCACCACAAAATCTTTGCTTTTAATATTTGTTCCTAATCAATAATCTGCTTAAGGATGTCAGAAGATTACGTGGTTTTTCGTGGTTAACAATCTTGTGAACAATCAAATATTAAATCGTGAAGGTCCTGCCACGTGTTAACCACCAATTATCACCAGGTCGTTGTGATGAACTTATGTTTCTCCGATATACAAGGATAAGGCGCCGCGACGTCGCAGGATAAATGTATAAACATCGGCTCGCTCATGTTTTTTAAATGGGACCCATAATGACACAGTAGCCGAATTGCAAAAAAGCTCGTAGCTACCTCGATACACCTATATTGAAAAGCGTATCAAAGGAGCAATTATACGCAGTAAAGCGAAGTGGGCCGAAAAAGGTGAAAAACACGTATTTTTCCTCAACCTTGAAAATCATCGAAGCGAGAATAAAGGGATTATAAGTCTTAAAATAAACAACATTCCAAACACTAACCACCAGAGTCAGATTTTACAAGAAATGCACTGATTTTACGGCATTATGTACAGTGATAACAGCCAAGACAATGGTGCTGAAACGTTGGACAACTACCTTCATGACATAATAAATACCCAGCCTTATACAGAGACAGAATGCTACGTGGCGCTTAAAATAATGTCAAAAGCTTTAAACAATCGTATTAGAACAGTTCATCCAAGTATAATACACAAACTTCAAAACGGCTTTTTACCGGGACGGTTTATTTGCAGCAATATTCGCCTGTTGTTTATCGCGATAGACTATGCAGACTATGCGCAAATACCTTTAACGACGGTGGCGCTAGACATCTTCAAAACGTTCGACTCGTAAGCTGGAATTTTCATTCACGATTTGCACGGCTAGCGTGCGGGTGCGAAAAATGGCGGAGAAAACTTATGCATCGATTGCACACAAGGTCTCAGAGTTAAAGAGGCCTAACTGCTTAGCAGCAAGAACGTTTAAACTGATGTCAGGGTCGGAATTATGTGACCTTATTAAAGAAGTGAATTTTCCGGTGGAAAAGCTGAAGGGAATAGCCGAAAGAAAGGGAAATCTAGTGGATTTCACCTGTACAGACCGAGAAAGTGTAATGAAATTGGCGGATATGCTACAAAGAAACGAAAAGATCAAATTTGTGCGATTGTATGAAAGCTCAAAAATCAATATAGCTATTGGATGGGTACCAGTGCCACTAAAAAACGACGAAATTAAGGCCTTTTTTGAAAAGAACTACCTTCCTGTTCACAACGTACAAAGCAAACTCAACAAGCTAGGGCTCATATCTGGTATGAGAATATTATCGGTGTCAAAAGAAGATTTAAATTTAAACCCCATACCGAGCTATATTAACATCAACGATTTTGAATTGTATGTGACATATACCGGCCAAGTTCGCACATGTAAATATTGTCAGGAGCCAGGACATAAACAATCCGAATGTAAAATGCGCGAATTGGATTTTCCTAAACTGGAGAGCAAAGCAGTTGAAGCCAGCACAACGATCCACGAGAACAGCCCTCGAGCACGTGTCGGTGCTGCACAGACTGATGGCAAACTTGTTAAAGAAGCAAGCCTTGCCGAAGGCACTCAATTCCAACACAATCATGCCAAAAAAGACGCCAATTCTGGCCTGAAAGAAATTAAAATATCGCAGGAAAACATAGGAAATAAACGCGCTCTTAGCAGCCCTGAAGCGGTTCCCTTGCCGGCAACAAAATCAATGAGCCTCAACGTCAATAACATGGAGCTCAGGTCCGATGTCCTAAATGTAACCGAGAAGGTCTAATACAAGAAGAAAACAACAAATTTCATTGTTTTAACTGCGCATCAGAATACAAAGTTGCCAAACCATGTTGCAATAATGACGCTCGCTTTTTAGTCGACACGTCCCAAACCACAACCAATTGTGCAGTCTGCAGGGAGCGTATGCTAATATTGCCCTGCTGTAAAGAGTTCCAACCCGAGCTGAAGAAATCAACACGTATAGTCAGTTGTTTAACCTGTGATGCCGACTCAATCATCTGCGCCTGTGGCACACTCAGTATTGAAACGTCACCTGGAAATTATAAAGATTGCAGCAACCCAGAATGTAAAAATGTTATATTCTCTTGTGTTTGTGGATATGCCGGGAGCGAATGCAAATCAAAAAAATCATCCACGAAATGTCGCTGCGGAGCCGTATTTAACTGGATAGACTCGGGAAGAAATGCTACATCTTAAAGGATATTAATGGCGAGCCGTTTACAAATTGCTTCGTTCAATGTGGCAGGAATTAGAAATAAGAAAAAACGAAGAGCGATATTCCATTACCTTAAAGGTAAGAAATACAATATGATTTTGTTACAAGAAACACATTGTACAAAAGAATGTGAAAAACAGTGGAAAATGGAATGGGGAGGTGAAATAATTTTCGCAAATGGTACAAATAGATCCGCTGGGGTGGCTCTATTAGTACCTAAAAGTCAAAAGGTTAATATTAATGACACAACACTTGATCCCCAAGGAAGGACGTTGTTAACCAACGTCACTTTAAACAACATTACCTTTACTGGGGTATGTATTTATGCACCAAATAAATTTGAAGCGAAATTTTGGAAAACACTCACGAACAACCTAAACAAATATAAAAATACTGACATAATTGCCGCTGGAGACTTCAACACAATAATCTCCGATGAATTAGATAAAGTCGGTGGAAGCGCGCTACACCATAATTCACAAGCAAGAAGACATCTATCTGAGATAATGTGCCATTTTCAGTTACTTGATATATTTAGAATACTTCACCCAGACAAAAAACAATTCACAAGATTATCAAAGTCTCCAGTAGTCGGAAGCCGAATAGACTTTATTTTATTGTCCCAAAGTCTATCCGGTAGAACAATTTCGGCAAGCATTGTACCCAGTGTTCATTCCGATCATCAGATTGTCACAGCAGAAATTCAAACTGATGAACGAGACCGAGGTCGTGGTTACTGGAAATTCAACAACACGTTGCTTCATGACGAAAATTTCGTCAACCTGATTAAAGACAAAATCTCAGACTTTAAATTACACAATGAGAATTGTGGGGTTTCACCAGGGACTCTGTGGAACACGTTGAAGGCTGTTCTAAGGGGCCATTGCATTCAATATAGCGCAATTAAAAAACGAAAGAACAGGAAAAAAACAACAACTAGAAAACGCCCTTTCGTTAACGTCAAGTGAGATAGCAAATGCAAATACCAGCGAAGCGGTTACACTGGCTGCAACGCTAAGAGCAACTCAAATGCAACTCGACGAACTTGCCGACCTAAACAGCAAGGGGGCAATGGTCCGAAGCCGTGCAAGGTGGGCCGAGCAAGGGGAGAAAAACACGAAGTATTTCTTAGGACTAGAAAAAACCAACACTAGCAAAAAAGTAATACGCTGTCTCAACACGGAACAGGAATCAATATCGGAACCATCGAGGATATTGGAGTCTTTGCACAATTTCTTCCGTGACCTTTATGCACCTACTACCGATAACATAACGAAAGTGGATTTTGATAAGTTCCTTAAAGTTCTAAGGATTCCTAAGATTGCTTCGGACAAAAAAGAACAATGCGAAAACGAAATAACTGAAACTGAATGTTACACAGCACTACGCAACATGAAGAACAATAAATCGCCTGGTCTTGATGGCTATACAGCTGAATTTTACAAAACTTTCTGGAAAGACATAAAAGACATTTTTATGAAAACTGTAAGATGGTCATTTGCGCAAGCGAAATTGCCAGATTCGTCAAATACTGGGGTTATAACTCTGATTTTAAAACCGGGAAAAGAAGCAGCCTCTACAGACAGTTACCGCCCTATTACTCTGCTTAATGTGGATTACAAACTTTTGTCTAGTGTGATTAACCTACGGCTTAAAAAGTTAGTTCCAGATGTCATCGGTCCAACGCAAAATGGCTTCATAAAGAATCGGCAAATAGCCAACAGCATAAGACTTCTATTCGATATAATGGATTATGCAGATACAGCCCGTGTGCCCGGAGCACTGCTTGCACTGGACTTAAAAAAGGCATTTGATTCGGTACGCTGGGAATATCTCTTCACCACACTGGAACACTTCGGAATTGGACCAAACCTAATACACATGATTAAGACACTGTACAATCAAGCAAATGGAGTAATAATAAATAATAACAACTTATCGAATCCATTTCCGATTAAACGTGGCGTGAGGCAGGGTGATCCTCTCTCTCCAACATTATTTTTATTTGCTATCGAAACATTGGGTCTTGCAATTCAACAATGCCAAAACTTACAGGGAATATCAATTGGAAGCTTAAGGTTTAAAGTGTCGATGTACGCAGACGACTCTCTCATAATTACGAACGGTTCACGAGAAGACATCGAAACAAGCATGAACATTTTGGATCTTTATGGTCATTTATCAGGATGCAAGCTAAATACCAACAAATCATGTGCTTTTTACATCGGAACTAAAAAAGGCTGTATACTCAAACCGCTGGAGGGGAAAACACTAACATGGCCATCAGACACCCTAAAATATCTCGGTGTGGTAATACCAATCTCGGGAAAAAGGCAATCCATTTTCAACTTGAACTTTGATACTTGTATTGACAACATTAATAGGATTTTAAACATCTGGTCATCTCGCGGGCTAACACTTTTAGGAAGAGTTACCGTAATTAAAAGCCTTGTAATTCCAACATTACTTTACAGAATTAGCATGGTGCCAACAGACATACCAGAACCATTCGTACGTCGTTTAAACAAAGAGCTGTTTCGATTTATTTGGGGCTCCGGTTGGGAAAGGGCAAAGAGATCTATATTAATAAATAATATTGCATAAGGTGGAACTAACATGATTGACATACGGTCGTATATTACTGGTCTCCGCGGTAAATTTATAAAACAATTCATGAACCCTGACTATAGCGCTCCATGTAAAGATATAGAAACTTATCTAACCTCACAAGATACGCTAAACATAATTCTTTCTTCCAATTTAGCATTACACAACAAAATTTACAAGACTCTTCTACCGCTACGCAGCTTACACAACAACGTTATGAGCTGGATGAAGATGATTAGAAGAAAAGGTCAAATGACAACCAATGACCAACCACTCTGGCTAAACAAAAACATTCAGGTTAAACGAAAACCTGTACTTTTTACGAATTGGACAAAGTCAGGGATCTGCGTGTTCGGAGACATCCTTTCGGAAACCGGCCAAATTCACAGCTTCGAAACTTTAATGCAAAGGTATCATCGGAAAGTGAAAAAATGCGGTACGCCCAGATAATCTCGGCCTTGCCAGTTAACTGGCGGGAATCATCTTTTCCTCCCGGCGATGCACCAGAAACCAGCCGCCAATGGTTTGAAACAAAATCAACAAGTAAAGACTTCTACAACGCAGCCCTCGAACATGTTGTAACGAAGCCTCGAAAATACCAATTGCAATGGGAACTGGAGTGCAACTTTAAAGATGTTGACGGCTCCTTCTGGAGTAATATATACATCAATACTTACAAATCAACTATCGAAACACGCCTTCGCTCATTCCAAATTAAACTGAATCTCAGAGCCATTGTAACAAACTCGCAACTATATAAATTAAAGATAATTGATTCAGATAAATGTGAAATGTGCCTCACTGAGCCGGAAACACTTACCCATCTATTTTGTACCTGCATACACACCGTCAAGTTTTGGAACGAAACCGAAAATTGGATTGCTGCTAATTTAAGAATACCGATTTCACTGAACCACACGAACATGATATTCGGAGCCCCCGAAAATAACAGTAATCTGCTGAATTGCCTTATTTTATGTGCAAGATATATTATCTATCGTAGTAAAATCCAAAAAATAAGTCCCTTTGTAAATGCATTTATTGATTTTGTGGCAAATGTAAAACTTTCGGAAAAAATGGCCGCTATTAGTAACAACACCCTATAAAAACACAATTCAAAATGGTCTGGGCTCATGTGAAGTAATATGTTCATATATTTTCCCTGCTGTTTTTGCCATATCTGTACTTTGCCGCCGTTTTGTATTATTCTAACGCCCTTTGCAATAAACTACCGCAAAAAAAAAAAAAAAAAAAAAAAGCTGGAATTTTATTGTACGGTCGTGTGGCCAAATGGTTAACGCGACCGATACATATACCAACTCTTATACAAAAAAACGGTCCTAGTAACGAGCCCATCATGGATTCAAAACTTGGCTCGAAAAAAAAGCTGGCATTTTATCGTTAAAGCGTTGTAAACCTTCGGACTTGGACCAAGACTCCGTAAATGAGTCAGGGTTCTCAAGACGCAATTGCAATAATAGTTAACAACAACTTCCTCTCCCTTAAATTTAGCATCGAAAGGATTTCGTCAGAGCGACTTGCTCTTCTAGCCTATTTCTAATTTGTATCGAGTGCCTTGACTAAACTTCGAAACAATAGACAAATACCAGGCATGGTAATTGGAAACAGATGTGGTGACGTCATTTATTTTGGAGAAAATAGGCGTAGAGGTGATAAGGAGAATTTTATAAAAAGAAAATTTCATTGATAATTCTAAAAACATAATACTAAAATACATAAAAAAACATATAAACAATAAATAAAAAACAACATAACATTGCATTCCTTTTAACTTAGAGAAAGTCAATTTAACCATCACCATTTAAAACACATTTTGCATTTTGTGTGTACGCTGTCCTTTTTTAAATACCAAAAACGACTTTCTGATTATCAATTATACTTTAATTACTGATTTAATAAAATAAGCAAAAAGTAAACTTGATTTATTAAAACTTTGTACGGTATTTCAGTGATGCCATTTAAAATTTATTAAAATATTCACGTGCAACACCTGACACAATAAACTAGTGAAACTTTATGTTCTTGAGGAAAAGATTTATTAAGAGTGTTTTTTTTAGTTGCGAATGTGTTATTTCATTATATTTTAAGCAATAAAAAGTAATTTATATTTTTTATATTTATAAATTCTAACGGCAATGTAATATGAAGTAATATTGTTGACATATTGTGCTTGTGTAAGAAAATGTATTATCTCTAATATGTGGTACTGTCCAACAACAAAAAGCAAGTATTTTGTTAGACGTGGGGTTAGTGATTTTAATATGATTAATTGTTTTTACTTTCATTAATGTGGTATACATACCAGATAAATAAATAGAACTAGCCTTTATACGACAAAAAACTTACAGGAAAGAAAATAGTCAACAAAACGAAACTGCTTTTCATACTTTAATGTCACATAATAGTAGTAATTTAATAAAACTTGTAAATTTAAAGAATTAACGGTGACAACTCGCCCAGTATTAACAGTGACAACTCAATAAGTATAAACTGTTAAGTCAAATAAGGTAAGTAACTGTAACACAAATACTAATTTGATATGTATTCACATATTTAATTATCCTATATACTTTAGCTCTATGTAGATTAGGGTGCTAACTTTGCACAGTAGTCAAGTTTTGCCTTTTGATCACCTTAAATTATGGTGGAAAAATGGACAGTAGTAGCTATGGCAACTGTGATAGTTGGATGTTGTTCCAACGTTGTTTTTCTTGAATATCTGATCCGGTGAGTCAAATTCTTACTTGTATGTACTTTTTTGCGGTACCTCTAATTCGTTTGGGTCGCTTTGAGGGTTAGGGGAGTTAGGTTTAGGGTTCCAAGCGATCCTATAGTATATGGAGACAGCCTGTATGTTGGGGTGCCTCTAAATACTACAGGACCGCTTGGATCACTTAGATTGCTATGGAAAGTAATTCTAACCCGTCCCAAACACTAATCTCAACCCCAGAACTAACTTTAACCCCAACCCTAACATTAATAGCATGGCTTTTGTAATTACGAAGTATATTAAGCGATCCAAGCGATTCAAGCGCTCCATGCGATCCAAGCGGTCCTGTAGTATTTAGAGGTATCGTGTATGTTGCACCCAGCCAAGTTTACTAAAATGAGTCGCTCTAAGACTGAAGTTGCAGGATTTGTTTTAAAAAAAACTCCATGTAAAATGCATTAAAGTTAAAACGACTAGAGTTTTCTGTGTGAACACATCATAAAATTGGTTTCTACTTAAAAAAGATCTTAGGGAGTGCAATGCATAATTGGTAGCTGTTATGGTAAAGCAATGACAACTAAGTAACCAGACATTTAGGAACAATGTGTACAATTTACAGTGCGCAATCGAGATAATGAATCATAAGGAAGAAACTACATTTACCTTGCTTTTTTTCAATGTATTGGATAAAATTTGCTGCCTGAACATTTTGCTTCATCACAGCTAGATTGTGTTGTAATGGTTGTAATGGTTGCAATGCCATTATCACTAGTTTTTATTGATAGCATTTGCGTTATTTTGTATTTTAGCATCGATTCGCATTTGAATTCTTTGACATTTGAATTCTTTGATAATATATTCTAACCACATATACTTTAATCCAGTGCCTCATCCAGCAGCGGAAACATGATTGTTTTCTTTCAATTTCTTTTCGTTTTCTTTGAGGGGTTGATCTTTCACAATCGGTTTGGAAAAACTGAACGCATCATCCCCTTAAAGTGAGTCGATATCTTTTGATTTCACCACAGGGTCTATTGATGTTCATTACGATTAAGCTAATCATTAGATTACTTCTTACCCACAGTCATTTTGTAACATTTTTTGTGGTGTGCTTAATATTGAATCTAACCGCTTTTTAGCGATTTTTTAATCTGCTTAATCGAAGCAATGCCCTTAAGTTACCTGCGTAAGGACAATCATGTATAAAGTAGTCAGGGTAAAGATCGAACCAAGCATATGTCTGACTACAACCTCCATACTTTTCCCTTTTAGACTAGGGTTTTGGAAAGATTAATAAAAATTTAAACCATTGCTCAATATTCAGTATCCCAGCCATAACTGTTTCATCTAAATCTTCCCTTTCACAGAAAATATGTAATTATGGTCATGATGCACTTCACCGTGAGTATCACGAACATCATGGCACTTGATTGTGACATTCCAATGCCACTTCATATGATATTTAAATCGGTAAGTCACTACTTTCATCATAGTTCAAATTTGTAATATTTTATTATTTTATTGTTGTTTTATAATCAAACTGATGCCAATAAAGCGCAAAAGGTGTGCTGCCTTAAAAAAATTTCAAAAAATAATATTCCTTTTAAAATTCTTCATAATATACTACAAAAATAGCCAGCATATGAAAAAGTAAAATTATTTTATTAAGAATACAAAATTTTTTTATTTTTTTTTACATATTTTTCGACAGGGTTCCCTGGTTGCTAATCTTCTGCTCGGCTGTATTGTGATGAAGCGCTCGTACCCTGTGTCGAAATTTGTGGCTGTTGTTTTTGTGTCACTGGGAATTTTCATCAGCACTATAGCGACGGTAATATTTGTTTTCTGATGATAGTAAATTTACAGATTATAAATAGGACAATACTATGCTAATGACCATTATCAAGGGTAAAATAAGCTGCACACATCAGATCACCATGTACCCTAAGGTTACCACAGTTATTACAGTGTGTTAAATTTATTTGAGGCTATAGTTTTTGTCCAGCGTATTAAGCCACTCTGTTCCGGCAAGATATCTAAGGACTCAACCAACTGCGCTAGTCTCAGTCCAACATCCTACAAATAAACAGTGTGTTAAATTTGTTAGAGACACGGCTATAGTTTTTGCCCAACACATTAAACCACTCAGACAATATCTTCTTGGCAGCTTGACCAAGGACACAACCAAGTGACTAGCGCAAGTCTCGATCCTAATATTTTTTGCCAACGTCCTACCAATAAACTATTTGAACACTAACCTCTGGCATTGCAATTAACCCTGGGCCTCGGAGAAAAATAAATAATTAAATTTGTTTGCAGAGTGTATTTCATCCTGATGCAGATACATCGGAAGAAAGATCGATCCCAACACTGTTACTCGGCATTTCTTTGCTGACCTATGCACTCATGATGTCAGCACGACTTGGCATATTTCAGGAGAATTTATTTCTTGAATTTGGGAGGCAATCTCGGGAGGCCATGTTTTATAATGTAAGTCGTCCTCATGCGCGCTGTTTAGTTGCTAAAACTATTACAGGTGATGCAGTCATACCTTATAATTTGGATACATAATTCCGGTTACCGGAGCTATTGCAGTGTGTTGTATAATTTAGACATTCCTTTAATTTAGTAGTACCCATTAATCCGCTGGGTTCAGGCAATGTTCGTTAAGTGCCTTGCCCAAGGACACAGCCGACTAGCTAGCGACCGGTTTCGAATCTGCATCTTCGGCTTAAAGGCGCCACACTAACCGGTCGAAACATTCATGCAGTATTACAACACATCATGTCACAGTCTAGTTTCCACAGCTATAACATTCACCTGATATCCGGATATTATGTTTAATTTGGACGGTGAATTTGTTAACACATCAAACACCGCTGATTTGATAGATGGTTTTTTTTAATCAACCACCCCAATCATAGTACACGAGTACAACTTTGTAAAATAGATTTGGAGTACTTGTTAATAATTACTAATTAGACACCAATTGTTAAGCGAATAGATTTATTTATCCACCCAGCATAAAAGTATCAATTTGGAGTACTTTGATAATTATTTGATAATTAAACATCGCTGGTTTGGTGAGAAGCTGTGTTAATTAACCCTCTACCTCATTCACAGCACATGATTCCTCTTCCGTTTTTCATCGTGATCGCTCCGAGCATCGTGAGCAACATTCACGTGATGAACAGCTCACCGATCACGATG
This sequence comes from Ciona savignyi, assembly GCA_000149265.1. Lineage (NCBI taxonomy): Eukaryota > Metazoa > Chordata > Ascidiacea > Phlebobranchia > Cionidae > Ciona > Ciona savignyi. Next base: position 268,489 of record CH000771.1, on the reverse strand, counting down.
GGAGTTCCCCTTCTGTGGATCTACCTTGCGCTGAACATCGTCACCCAATACATCTGCATCCGAGCCATATTCTACCTCACGAGCGTATGCACTTCCCTCACTGTCACGCTACTCATCACGCTTCGTAAATTCGTGTCCTTGCTCATTTCCGTACTGTACTTCGGCAATCGCTTTACCGCGCTGCATTCGGTAGGTGGCGCTTTCGTTCTGATAGGGACTCTACTGTACGCTCTGCCCGTTCGGAGACAGAATCTTCAAAAGGAAAAATCGAGTTAAATTTTCGGATCGAATGTTGTGTTTATTTAAAATGCCGCTGTCTTCAATTCCTCTGTGCAATTGTTTTTACATTTATACGTATAGGAAACGCAGTAATCTAATTCGTGCTTCACTTTCCACTATACACTTCTATCCATTTTTCAAAATTGAAAAAACATTCTTTTTACCTTGCCAATATATTTTAGGTAATATATGAAACATATATTCTCAGAGCACGACGCAATTGTAAAGAACCAGTGAGACTTAACGGTTTAGTGGTCAACCTATTATTTTTGTTTTCGCAGTTACAGTCTGGTCTCTTTGATCCGTTCAGTGGGTCGCGGTCCTTCTCAATTTCAGATCAATCATTTCTACACGTTTAGGGTGAATGTTTTTTATGCGTCGTTTAACGCTATGTTATTAACACGAAAATGTATTGCGATACAGCATATCGCAACACACAGAGACGGTGTCAACGAAAAAAGGTTTTAATTTATAGTAAAGTTAGTCGATCCCAAGAAAAACTGACAAGAACGATAAACAACATTTTACACTGTAAGAGACAATAGGCACCAATGCAGTAAAACAGGCCGTCGGCGTTTTAATTTTACGATCTGCTGTATGATTATAAAGATTCTCAGACACCGGTGCACCCCAACCCTTCTCCACGCCTCTAAAATTACCGCAATGTATTTAAGAGTTGGAAATTCGTGTTTATCCCCGTAAATGGGAAAACCAAGGGAGTTAACATAGGGCAATCGTCAGATCACCTCGCGCCCACCGTCGGGTTACCGGAGCTATTGCAATGTGTTGTGTGTGATTTACACGTTCCTTTAATTTGTTAGAACCCATTAATTTGTTGGGTTCAGGCAATGTCCATTAAGTGCGGTACCCTAGGTAAATTTTTTAATTCTTTCAAGTGTTATATCATTGGTTAATGCACTTACATTTCACCAAATTTAAACAAAGAGACAGAAGCTGTTCAAGCGCTATGCCTCAAAAGGCTAAATTTTTATTAAAAAGTACTGTTTTGGTTTTTAATCTCCCAGGGGAATTCCCCTAGATTTATTAGCCAAAATTTTGGCATCTGCATATCTAAACTGTGTGGTCTAACAAATTACCGAGTTTCATTGTGATTCCATTACCCTTTCTGGTAGATGTTGGGTCCACAAGCCATGCCTGTCAAGCGTAAAAAACGGACAAAAACAATATGTGTCCCATTTTTCCAAATGGGACCCATAAATACAAGTAGTTCAGCTTTATACAGACTTTGGTTCTAAGTATTAAACGAGGCCAAGTTATACCGAAGATGGCCATATTAGTAAGAACGTGTTTATTGAGATATCTAAATTAATTTCGTTAATTACTTGGCTGCACTTTTTTAAACCCTGGTTAGTTTGGAATCCATATAGGTAAATCGTCCTTGTTTTATTACAAAAACCAGTATCTGATCTCGTCGTTTTTTTCAAGCACATAGTTTAGATAACTGGCATAGTAGGGACGAATTTTTAAACTTCAAATTGGAAAATACTTTAATTTCGTTTACCGGCAAGTTTCAAATGACACGTTTAATTATACAACCAGGGATCTAGTTTCTTGGGGCAGAAGTATGTAGCAAGAAATATGATGTCTAAAATAAATGCTGTTTTGCCAAGATACGTTTTTAACTCAAGGTGTAACTTTCTAGCTCATATTCAAATTTAGGAATAACACTTACTTCTTGGATACTGGGTTCCTAGTATTTGCTCCGGTGCGTATATCAGCTGAAGGTTTTGCTTTTGCCCTTCCAATCAATAGTAGAATGATCAATATCGGTTTGGCCAACTTGTATCCAAACGATCGTGAAAATATCCCTGTAAAACTCTAACGGTTAAGTGCGTCGCCTTTCAATCGAAAGGTTGTAGGTGCGAAACTGGTCGCTAGCCATTTGGTTGTGTTCTTGGGCAAGGCACTTTACGGACATTGCCTGAACCCAGCGGATTAATGGGTTCTACCAAATTGAAGTAAAGTGTCTATCATATACAACACACTGCAATAGCTCCGGTAACCCGACGATGGGCGCGAGGTGATCTGACGATTGCCCTCGTGTTAACCCCCTTGGTTTTTCCATTTACGGGGATAAATATGAATATCCTATCCTAAAACTAAAACCTCACGGTTGGAGCGATGATTTTATAGGAATGCCCTTAGATGTATATGGTGTTTAATTTATTTAAGTGCATTTTTCTATCAAAAAGGTAAATTGCGATGTGGTGTGAATTTGAGAATTCGTAACCGCAAACGATACGGTGTTTAAGTGAATTTATTTATACGGTGTTGCAATCAATAAACCTACCGTTAAGTCTGGTGGTTTAGTGCGACGCCTTTTAACCGAAAGGTTAAAACGTTCGAAACTGGTCGCTGGCTTGCCAGTTGTGTCCTTGGGCAACGCACTTAATGGACATTGCCTGAACCCAACAGATTAATGGGTTCTACCAAATTAAAGGAACGTGTAAATCACGCACAACACACTGCAAAGAAATCCTATCCTTACATAATTAAAAGGTATGATTGCATAATCTGTAGTAGTTTTAGCAACTAAACAGCGCGCATGAGGACGACTTACATTATAAAACATGGCCTCCCGAGATTGCCTCCCAAATTCAAGAAATAAATTCTCCTGAAATATGCCGAGTCGTGCTGACATCATAAGTGCATAGGTCAGCAAAAAAATGCCGAGTAATAGTGTTGGGATCGACCTTTCTTCCGATGTATCTGCATCAGGATGAAATACACTCTGCAAAAAAAATTAATTATTTATTTTTCGCCGAGGCCCAGGATTAATTGCAACGCCAGAGGTTAGTGTTTAGTTTATTGGTATAGGACGTTTGCAAAAAGTTATTAGGATTAAGACTCGCGCTAGTCAGTTGGTTGTGTCCTTGGTCAAGCAGCTAATATATTGTTTGGGTGGTTTAATCGGTTGGGAAAAACTATAGCTGCGTCTCCAATAAATTTAAACACACTGTTTATTTGTAGGATGTTGGTCTAAGACTTGCACTAACCAGTCGGTTGGTTGAGTCCTTAAGAAACTGCTAAGTAGACATCTTGACTAAACCGAGTGACTTAGTACACTGGACAAAAACCTATATCCTCCAATACATATAACACACTATAATAACTGTGGTGACCTGAGGGCACATGGTGATCTAATGAGTGCATCCTATTTTATCCTTGATAATGAACATAAGCATTGTATTGTCATTTTTATAACTTTTAAAGTTACTATCATCAGAAAACAAACATTACCGTCGCTATAGTGCTGATGAAAATTCCCAGTGACACAAAAACAACAGCCACAAATTTTGAGACAGGGTACGAGCGTTTCATCACAATACAGCCGAGCAGAAGATTAGCAACCAGGGAAACCTGTCGAAAAAAAATAAAAAAAAAACATAAAATAATTTTGTATTGTTAATAAAATAACTTGACTCTTTCATATGCTGACTATATTTGTAATATAATGAGAAGAATATTTGAAAGAATAATTTTGGAAATTTGTTTAGGGCAGCACACCTTTTGGGCTTTATTGCAGAATCCAAGATCCTATGTAAGTCCTTATCAGTTCGATTATAAAACAAAAATAAAATATTGTCATAAAACAATACAAATTTAAAAAATCTAAACATACAAAGCAAAAATTCTCCGGGAAAATAAAATGAATTCTTTAAGACCTTTAAGTACAGAAAAAAGTTACATTTTTATCGGAACGCTTATTAAGATAGATTATTTATTATTTCAGGCTAAAAATAGGAATTAATATTTCAAGCAAAAATATGGTATAGAAACATGCAAGGCATAAAATATGATAAATGTATGAAAAAGTTATATTTTTATAGGAATGCTTAATATGATTAAGATCACATATTATCGTAATGTTAAAATTGGTATTTTACAGTATGGGCTTAAAGACAGAAATATGTTAAAGAAACATGAACAACATAAACTATGATGAAAGTAGTGACTTACCGATTTAAATATCATATGAAGTGGCATTGGAATGTCACAATCAAGTGCCATGATGTTCGTGATACTCACGGTGAACTGCATCATGACCATGATTACATATTTTCTGTGAAAGGGAAGATTTAGATGAAAAAGTTATCGCTGTGATACGGGATATTGAGCAATGGTTTAAATTTTCATTATTCTTTCCAAAACCCCAGTCTCAGGAAAAAGTATGGAAGTTGTAGTCAGACATATGCTTGGTTCGATCTTTACCCTGATTACTTTATACATGATTGTCCTTACGCAGGTAACTTAAGGGGCATTGCTTCGATTAAGCAGATTGAAAGATCGCTAAAAAACGGTTAGATTCAATATTAAGCACACCATAAAAAATGTTACAAAATGACTGTGGGTAAGAAGTAATCTAATCATAAGCTTAATAGTAATAAACATCAATAGACCCTGTGGTGAAACCAAAAATATGGACTCACTTTAAGGGGATGATGCATTCAGTTCTTCCAAACGGGTTGTGAAAGATCAACCCCTCAAAGCAAACGAAAAGAAATTGAAAGAAAACAATCATGTTACCGCTGCTGGAGGTAATCATGTTACACTTTCTTTTCTGTGTTTGACAGCGGTTTTCTATAAACGAAATAAATAGAATCAATGTGGCTTCAGGAATATTAAAGATATATTACCGATCAGTAAAAGTGACAAAATCGACCTGAATATCGCTGAAGGTATGTCGAATTAGTACATTAATTCAATCAGCTTCATTAACAATAATTTCTTTGAACCGTTTAGTACTTATTCAAATAGAAAATAAAATGATACGAGGCAGTAATATAAATTAGGCAAGTTTTTGTGATGTAACAAAAAAGTTTAAAAATATTGAAATTGCACGTCTAGCATCAGGGGCAAACAATGGATGTCATTTAAATAACAAATCCAAACATCAAACAACGTGAATAAAATACAACACATATGGTTTAGCATAATTCTAACTTACAGATAGTTCTGTGGTATTGAGTGGATTTTATGTTCTATACTAATAAAATAATTGCATACCGGCATTAAGTGATCCCAGTGCCACTTTTCTACTTAATTAAAGAAAGAGCTTAATTGTACACAACACACTTTAATAGCTCCGGCAAACCCACGGTGGACGCGATAAACTTGAATGATCTCTCCATTAAAAGTTTGCATTCAGTCACGTCGGGCATTCAATAATGCAAGTTATTGTGGTTTAATTTGGTCTGGACATTTTTCCAGGAACTGCTGCCGTCTACACGCAATTCACTGACAATAACAAATCACATCGGGTGCCTGACTTTAGTAGCGCGGTAATCTGGCTGTTGTGTCCTTGGGCAAGTCGCTTAGTGGACTTTGTGTGAACCCAGTAGATCAATGCGATCCAAAACCTAAAGAGACCATGCACAACATACTGTTATAGCTCGGGAAAATCGACGGTGGGCGCGAATGAATCTCACGATTGCCCGTGTGTTGTTACCCCCTTGGTTTTTGCATTCACGGACATAAACATCAATATCTTATCCTGTCCTAGATTCAATTGCATTACATTCCACGTTTCTTTATTTTATTGTGTATCACATTTATCAATCGGTGAACACCTTCAAATTATTGCAAGTCAATCCTGTTCGGCGTTCAATAACTCAGCGATATCTGAAGCATAAAATGCGGTTAGGTTTTGCAGATGCTTTATATAAGGAATAAATGGTCTATTATTGTTATTAAGCATAACTGGTAAAACAAGTGATATTCGATTTTGCTATAGTATGCGACAATTATACAGAAAACTTACCCTCCGTAAGCGCTTTCTCTTTATTTCTGAAAAAATAAGCAATATGATCAATAATTAACAAAGGTATTACAAAATAATTATTGTATGGTGGTTTTGCCCGAGCAATGTACAATTTAAATACTTTTAACCAAAACATTCATTTGAAATAGAAACATATTTCTTACAACATAATGAATTTTAAGACAACATCACACTCACATGTTCCTATGGTCGTAAGACCATTTAGTCCATCTCGGCCAGGAGACCGCTTGAACGTTGCTCATCCCATTCACCATGAGAAGTACAAAGCAGAGAAGAATTGCGATCTTGCGGTCCATGGTGATGCTTCTTGTTTCAGGATAGTTCTGATGTGCAATCGATGCTGTTTGCTTTGATATGTACTCTTGTTAAAGACAGCGCAACGATTTAATGACTTCCCTTCAGACGAATCAACATGGTTGTTATTTCCGCATAGACGCAACAGCAGGAGGATTTAATGACTTCTCTATAAAAAATCTCATCGTTTGTCACCTCCGTAAGTTCTTTGGCATTTAGTTGATTACACGTTCTCTTGTAGTGAGAAGATTGAAAGTTCTCATGTATTAAGTGGATTGCAAGTTCTCTTGTATTAAGTGGATTGCAAGTTCTCTTGTATTAAGTGGATTGCAAGTTCTCTGGCATTAAGTAGATTGCACGTTCCTGCACGTTCTCTGGTATCGAGTGTATTGCACTTTCGAATAGTTGCATATTAAAAAGGAGTCTACAGCTAATGGATTGTGCCGTTCAGCAGGTATTTGTAGACCTTAACCAATCCTACTTCAATAATCGATTGTACTTAAATTAAACAAGCAGCTTAATCTTACACAACATACTTCAACAGCTTCCGTGACCCCACGGTGGACGCGAATATGATGATTGCCCGTGTTTTCCGTTTCAATTCATTAAGATAAACCGTAATGATCTTTCCATTAAAAGTTCGCATTCATATAAAACATTCATTAAGTTGTGTTTTTGTTCTTAATTTGGTCTGAACATTTTTCTAGGAACCGCTGCCGTCTACAGGCAGTTCACAGACAAACGTATTCGACTCCCTTTGTAAATACAATGAATGATATAAAACCAAGTAGACAACAGACCAATCAATCTACTCCGGGTAGATAACTTACTGTAGAAAGGCAAGATGGTGAATTATAACTGCTCTCTAATAATGGGTTTTAGAATGGGACACAAATTGTTTTTGTTTTCCTTCATTTTTTTGTCAAAATGCTTGGCGGCATGCCATGTTGCCCCGTCATATACCAAAAGGGGTAATGGAATCGCATTGCAACCTTGTTATTTGTCACATAACATGGTCTAGATGTGCATCACGTTTACCCGTGTGTTGACGCCCCTTACGTTTTTCAATTCACGGGCATTAACATCAATATCATATCGTGCCCTAAAGTCAATTATCCTTTTATCAATATCCTATCCTCCGACCCCATTCTATTAACATCGTATCCTGCCCTAAAAAGTCAATTGCATTTTATTCCATGTTTCTTTATTTTATTGTGTATCACATTTATCAATCGGTGCACACCTTCAAATTATTGTAAATGCAGTTCGGCGTCCAATAACTCACCAATATCTGAGGCATAAAATGTGGTTAGGTTTTGTACATGCTTTATACGGAATAAATAGTCCGTTATCGGGCCATAAAAAGTGATATGTGGACATATATTCCGGCCAGGTTTATCTAATATTTAAGGTCTACAAATCAACAATATAATGCTGTTATATCGTATAATAATAGAAATTAGTATCCAATAAACTGGTAAAAAGCGATTTACGATTGTGCTATCTATAGTATGCGACAAATAAACCAAAAACTTACCCTCTCTAAAAGCTTGGTATTTATTGCTAAGAAATAAAGAGCAATGTTATAAGTAAATATTCATAGTAAGGTGGCTTTGCCCTAACAAAGTGCGAATTATATATTCTTAACCAAAACATTTATTTAAAGTATAAATATATTTCTTACGAAATATTGAGTTTTAAGACAATGTTACACTCACCTATTCTTTTCGTGCCACTTTGGAACAGACCATGTCGTCCACAGGGTTGCTTGAACGTTGCTCATCCCATTCACCATGAGAAGTATAAAGCAGAGAAGAATTGCGATCTTGCGGTCCATGGTGATTCTTCTTGTTTCAGGATAGTTCTGATATCCAATCGATGCAATTTGCTTCGATATATACTCTTGTTAAAGACAGCCCAACGATTTAATGACTTCCCTTTAGACGAAACAACAAGCTTGTTATTTCCGCATAGACGCAACAGCAGGAAGATTTAATGAATTCTCCATCAACGATCTCCTCGTTTGTCTTCTTTCAGTATAGAGTGGATTGTATGTTCTCTGGCATCGAGTGTAAGTGTAATGCATGCTCTCTAGCATTAATTGGATTGCATATACTGTATACTCTTACGATATATATTCTCTGATATTGAGTGGATTGCACGTTCTCTGGCATTGTGTGGATTGTACGTTCTCTGGTATTGAGTAGATTGCATGTTCTCTGACGTTAAGTAGATTGCACTTTCGAATAGTTGCATAGGCTATTGGAAACTAGTATCCAGCTAATCGATTGTATCGTTGAGCAAGGTACTTGCAGACATTAACCGATCCCAGTGCAATAATCTATTCTACTAAATTAAAGAAACAGCTTAATCGTACACAAAACACTGCAATAGCTCCGCTAACCCCCCGGTGGGTGCGCTGTAATATGATGAGTTTATGTGTGTTAACGTCCTTTCCAATTCATAGGGATAAACTTGAATTAAAAGTTCGCATTCAGTCATGTCGGGCAATTATTAATTTATGTTATTAGGACTTAATTTGGTCTGTACATTTTTCTAGGAACCGCTGCCGTCTGCAGGCACTTCACAGACAAACATAATCGACTCCCTTTGTAAATACAACTAGAGAGTGTCAACCACGTGTTTAACCACCACCATTTGTAAAACACATGTTGTATACCATATATTCATGCTATACAGGGTCCCTAACCACATTTTGTATTTTATACACTGAGTATGTAGTTTGTTTCTGCAAGCATAAACGCATGGGTCCCATAGTTATCAAACCAAACTTCTTCTCCATGTGTAGATAAAAAAAAGAACAATCGTGTTAGATTTACGAACATTTCACCACAAATGTTTTAAATAAAAGCTTTCTTTTAAGCGTTTTTCGTGGTTTCAGGGAATCTTCGGTATAACTTGGCCTCGGTTAATACTTAGAACCAAAGTCTGTATAAAGCTGAACTACTTGTATTTATGGGTCCCATTTGGAAAAATGGGACACATATTGTTTTTGTCCGTTTTTTTTCGTCAAACGCTTGACAGGCATGGCTTGTGGACCCAACATCTACCAGAAAGGGTAATGGAATCACAATGAAACTCGGTTTAGATATGCAGAAGCCAAAATTTTGGCTAATAAATCTAGGGGAATTCCCCTGGGAGATTAAAAACCAAAACAGTATTTTTTAATAAAAATTTAGCGTTTTGAGGCATAGCGCTTGAACAGCTTCTGTCTCTTTGTTTAAATTTGGTGAAATGTAAGTGCATTAACCAATGATATAACACTTGAAAGAATTAAAAAATTTACCTAGGGAAATACCCTAAAAAATAAGATTTTGTTTTAAATCATGATTGTGACAGGCATGGCTTGTGGCCCCAACATATACTAGAAAAAGTAATGGAATCGCAATAAAGCTTTGTCAGTTGTTAGACAATATGTCCTAGATATGCAAAAAACAAACTTTTGGGTAATATACCCAGGGGAATTCTCCTGGGAGGTAAATAACCGAAATAAAATTTAAAAAAAAAATAGTTTTTTTTGCGCATAACGCTTAAACGGCTGCTCCAAATTTTAATTAGATTTGAATAAATATAAGTGCATTAGCCACTGATAAAACACCTAAAAGAATTTAAAAAATACCCAGGGAAATACCCTGAAAATAAGATTTTGTTCTCAAATCATGATTGTGACAGGCATGGCTTGTGGCCCGACATCTAACAGAATAAGTATTAAAATTGCAATTAAACTTTGTCATTTGTTAGACAACAGGGTCTAGATATGCGAAAACCAAAATTTTGGGTAATATACCCAGGGGAATTCCCCTGGGAGTTGAAAAACCAAAACGGTATTTTTTCTAAAATAAGCTCTTTAGGGCATATAGCGCTTGGTCGGCTAAAAAATTAGTCCCCTATCCGACGTTGTACCATTGAGCAAAAAAAATACAATACCTAGGGAAATACCCTAAAAAACGACTTGTATTAAAACCATGATTGTAACAGGCATGCCATATCGCGCCGACATCTCCAACAAGGAGTCGCCAAAGCAGATTTAAACTGTTTGTTAGATTATCTAACAAATATTTAACTTTGATAACATTACTCAGATATGTAAAAACAGAAATTAATGTACTAAGCCCAGTGGAATTCCCCCAAAATAATAAAAATCCAATCGAGCTGTTTTGGGAATTGACCTTCATTATACTACAGCGCTTGACAAGAAGCTTAAATTAAAACATTTGTGGTAAAATGTTCGAAAATCTCAAACGCGTATTCTTTTTATAACTGCACATGAAAATGAAGTTTGGTTTAATAACTATGGGACCCATGCTTTTATGCTTGTAGAAACAAAACTATGACAGTCCGGCTAAAACTTTTTTAAATGTTTATTAACATGGACCTGACGTGCACATATCTAACATTAATATATATTGTGTAGGGAACAATAATATCAAGATCGGATTGTTACCTCAGGGACCCATGCGTTTATACATGCAGAAACAAACTAAATACCCGGTGTATAAAATACATATGGTGGTTAGGGACCATGCTCGCATATATATATACATATGGTACAAAATGTGTTTTACAAATAGTGGTGGTAAAATACGTGGTTGACACTCTCTAGTTAAAAATTGTTTCTCTTTTCAGACAGGTGAACAATTTACTACCCATGCCATCTGTCGCAGCATACAACAACTACAGGTTATTCCTGGAAGGTATATTTTCTTAATGTGTGCTGGATTTTGTCCTAACTTGGTACATTTTTCAGATGAAATATTTGAATCGTCGGAGCGCTTAAATGTGTAACTCGGAATAAACGGTTAAAATGATTTTTTTTCTCTTTATATGTTTAATTGGATAGCTACTAAATATCTGTTTCAATAAATAGATAGCGGGAGATATCTGTTACAAGGCTTTGTCTTACTTTTACTAAGATTGAAGGAAGACTGTATAGTCTATATTGTAATTATAGAAATGAGTGGTTATTAAGAAAACTGTTAGAGAGTGTTTATACGCACAGATCATTCTGTTCTCTTACTTAACAACATATTATCATTGTTTACAAAAGTTATTGTGTCGAGTATTTATTAAACGAACAACCACAGTTGATGTGTTAATGTTAATCTAAGATTTTGTGTTCAATTGTTTTTTAAAAAGTGCAATTCTCAACCACGCCTATACACGACATGTAATGAGTAAACACTGCTTTATAATGATTGGCAGTTAATAGAAAAACACTTGAAGTGAACGTCGTCCTAAAGTAACTAAATAAGGCAAATTAGGAAGTCACGACCATTTGCTTACGAAGAAAAATATGACTCACACTTATAAAGATAGTGCGCATGAAAGTAATTTTAAGTGTACCGATTCGATTTGTGGTCCGATAACCTTGTAGCTCGACGTATATATTTCCTTTGCTATAAATGCACTTGTCAACATAGATGTTACGGTTTTTTACCTAATTTCTAAGATTTCTATTGTCTAATTTTTCTGTGTACACTGAACCGTCATTGCGTCGCTGGGAGTTGAAAAGGTCGTGGCAATCATACTTTTTGGTGCGAGTCCTGGCTGGTTAACAATAACGTAATTGAGCCAAGCGTTTACGAACATAAGGTGGATACACAAGACAAATATTCAGTTCTGCAACCGTAAAACAAGAACAATACGTATTGAACAAAATAAACCAATCACAATTATTGCAAAAAAGAAAAAAGCCAAAATGTTGACGGCAACAATCCTGTTTTGTGTACTTTATGTCCTGGGTATTTATAATGTTTATTATGGGTCCTGTGGCTCGGAAATCTACCAGAAGGGGTAATGGAATCGCAATGAAAATTTGTCATGTTGTTTAACAAATGATAAAGTTTCATTACGATTCCATAACTTCTTTGGTAGATCAGGGGCGACGTGGCATAACTTCTTTTGGTAGAGTCGGGGCGACATGGCATGTCTGTAAAAGTCATGATTTGAGAACAAAATCTTATTTTTAGGAAATTGCCCTAGGTAATATTTTCTAGTTCTTCTAAGTGTTAAATCAGTGGATAATGCACTTACATTCTACCAAATAGCTTCGCCTAACTTCTTGACTCTCAACATGTAACGGTACTTACCTTGTCTTCGTGGCTTGTGGGTATATAAGTCGCTTTTAACAGGCGACTGCTGCGGACTTTTAGGTCTTGTCACATCTTTATCACGGTAGTTAAGCGGCGTCGTTTGTGTAAAAATTCAACTTTTCTGCCGATTCGCTAAATCGTCAACTTTTCTGCCGATTTAGCCAATCGACAACTTTTTAATTATTAAGAATTTTCTTGTAGTTACCAAAGCGATGAATGAAAGAAAATAATGATTTATTTGTCTGCGGAATGATAAGGTAATCGGCAGTAAAGGAACTCTTTTAAATAATTAAATTGGCAGCATTTGGTTATATTTTAAAATAATATTATTATATTTATATCTAGTGGATGTGATTTGGTTATATCCCTTGCTTAACCCGGGCTTTATATATAGTGAATTTATACAAAAAAACTTACAAAAATATAAAAAAGAAAATGCAGCAAAACTTTAGGTATAATGGCCAACTTCTGCTTAAGAATTATTTCACTTCAGATAAGTGGTATAACTCCAACACGAAACTTTGGGGGTTGGCGCACTAAGAGCACCGCGGTATTGAGAGTAGCGCCTCGGCTACTAGGGGGTAAACCCTTGCCAGGGTGCGAGGATCAAGTCCAGTCGTAGACATATCAATGGCCTGAGTCTCAGTGGGCCAAATCCCCTTCTGTGTCGGGCGGGAGCTGTTAAAAGCTGGTCGGGGGAGGAAAGACTAAGGAAAGCAACAACTGCGGGATGAGGGCGTTTTGCCTGGCCCTGTTACCTTAGCCGTGCCGAGAACGTAATTAAGTCGGACCCTAGATAAGCCAAAAACCCTATTTTATGGAACGGATAAAGAATCAAGAAAAACAACCCACCGATGATGGTATATTCTCCTCCACACCGAGGTTGGCCGACAAACCGAAGGCAAACCCAGACAAAGCGAGCATCCAATTCTCTGCGGCGTCACACCGTCACATTGCTTCTTACAGAGACAACGATGGGGCGTCCGCGCTGTCACTTCGGTGACATCTCCACGGGCGCACATGCTCCTAAATCTAACGATGGAGCAAGCGAAGCAGCACCTACCAAGGCAGAGCACCGAAGAGAGAAGAATCGGCGGCAGAAGGCTCGGAAACGAATCTGAAAAGCCAATGATAATCTCTGCAATCGTCCTGGCCCAAGCAACGCCACAGAGCCCGCAGCTGCCCCCACTGAGGCAGGCAACTTGAGCGCCAGCGGGTACAATAAGCAAAGGAGGCAGAGTAAAACTTTCTCTTCCACCACTTCTACGGCCACATATAAAGCCACGCGGTATTTCCGCGTCGTCCACACGAGCGACGTCATATGCAGATGCAGCATCCAGCAGCCTGCGACTAACCGCTAGCGGGACAGAAAGTCTTGTCCAAGCTGATATCCGCTACATCGATTTTCAATGACAGCCGTTTTTATGAGGTCAGTTTGCACAGGAGAAATAGGGAGAATAACTGGTTAACCGCCTTCTAAAACACATGGTATTGCATTAAAAACAATTGAAGGAAAACTGAAAATCTTTCAATCAGTCCCGTGTCAGATAAAGAATAGTTTGCTTAAAATGTAATAATACATTAAGAATAATTCGACTTACACACTATGTACGCACGGTCGGCTAAAATCCAGCTTTGCAGAACAAAAAATACAAATTGGTACAATGTATTACATGGTGTGATAGTATTTGCTTAACCCAGCAATAGATGATTGAGACCTGTGTTGATATTAACAGTGCCGCATCTCAAAGAAGTGGTGTAGATTAGCCAGGACAGGAAACGTCACGTAACAATTATATCCTAATCTTACTGATATGTAATTGAAACATGTACTGTAAACAATTGTATTTTTGGTTGTACAGAATAAGTGGCTACAGTTGTAATCGTAGCGGTTTATCCTTGATGTGTACGTTAAAGAACAGGTGAATATCCGAAATGTGGTATACAATAACTGGCTAATGTTTTTTTATAATAATTTATAACAATCAAACGAAATACTTGTGTGTTACCCTGTGTAAATTTACTAATCTCAACTTTAATCAGATGCATTAAAGTAATATATCACTTTTTTATTGAAATTACTTTGTTGGGCTAATACGACAAAATGGTCGCTGGCTAGTCGGCTTGTCCTTGGTCAAGGCACTTACCGTAAATTTCCCGAACCCAATGTATTAATAGGTTCTACTAAATTAAAAGAATGTCTAAATCATATAATTTACCTTGCAACAGCTACGGTGATCCGGCGATGGGTGCGACTCGCCGAGTCTTTTAGTCTGATCGCGGGATGTTATCTACTTGTTGCAAGACTAAATAGCGATGTCACAGCTAAAATAGGATGTCACAGATACATGCGAAAAGTCGATAGAAAGCGAAGATAGTTCATAAAGGAGTTAACAACGAAATATTTTAACTGAAATGGTTTTAATTGCGGTGTGCTTTATTTGCCAAAAAACATGCAGTTTTTAATGAATACAACATCCGCCGCCATTTTGACACCAGTCACGTTAACTATCGTAACAGCCTGTTACACACGCAAGCAAACCATTTTCCGTTGAAGAATTTATCAAGCTGTGCGTGATACAGACAACAGGTATATTTTGTCCAGTTACAAAGAGCAAAACTGAACAAATCCGTTTATCACGTAGAACAGTAACTCGCCGCATATAATTTCAATTCAATTTATTTAATTTATGCTGACATCACATTTTTACAAACGACAACAATATATACAGTAATGCACAGTAATGTACAGCAAAGGATGCAGCGAAAGACCAAAAAGTCACCGAGTCAGCTGCACCCTTTGTGTTTATTTAGAAAAATAAAAAAAATAAATATAAAAAAAAATAACGAAATACAATGCTGCACAGGCCAAAACCTTTAATAAACGTATCATTTTATAGTACTTTGCAGTAAACAAGTTACAGTGAAACAAAATATAAAGTTATAAAGAGGTTGATTGACAGATAGTGTAACAATTGAGACTATTGCATTGTCCGTAATTAATACATTTGAATTAAATATTGCTTGAAGCGAAGTTTAAATAAGTTAAATGACATGCACTTGTAGTCATTCGGTATTTCACCCCACACACATGGTCCAAGATATGTAGCATCTTTTTCCATAATTGGTACGCACTCTCGG
>CH000771.1:201986-236610 GCA_000149265.1 Ciona savignyi | reverse complement strand
ATATTCTGCAATAAAACTTCAGTCATTTCTTAGACAACATGGTTTAGATATGCAAAAAATAAAAAAATTTATGCTTGCTTAGTTTATGCTTGCAGAAACAAAAATTTAAAGGTGGGTTAAAGCTTTTTTGAATGTGAGATAACAATGACGTAAAATGTACGTATCTGACAATAACATATATTATGTAATGAACATAAATAATATAATTTTTGTTATCCATGTATAAACGTATAGCACACGAAAATGTGTTAATTGTGGTGGTTAACCAAGTGGTTGACATTCTTTAGTATTTATTATGATTGCTTAAAAAGGAATATTGATAAAGTGACACTGGGCGACCCCTTTATATTCTCGAACAAAGAGCGTATTCTAATTCCCCATAGAAAACCTGAATATCGCATTTACCCAAAGGTTAGACGTCTTTCATGTTACCGCGAAAAGCTAGGGACCTCGGGTCGAATACTAGTGAAATCGTAAAAAAAGCAACTTCAATCCATAATAATAACTTTAAATTTTAACTAGAAGGTTTTAACTACGTGTTTAACGCCACTTTGTTTAAACTAATTTCAAGTGCCCGCAATATGTTTCTACATGCAAAAACATGTTTAACTCGATGGAAACATTTTTCATTTTTACATTGGTTGTTAAAAACACGATTTAGAATTGAAGGATTGACTTTTATTGGAATATTTGAAGAATATAGACTGCATTTATACTTCTAAACCAAAAAGCTCACAACATTTAAAGGACTTAACTCTCGGTCATCCGTCAATTTTTTTTTTATATGGTTCGTAAATAAGTCTGATCATTAATTTAGTTTAAATTAAGTCTTGTAGGGGGTTTCCTGAAAAACTGTTAAAAACACGAATATATATTTTTTATAATAAACATTTTTTTGTACCAGATTCGAATACGAAACAACCCAACTTGTTATTTTAATTTAAGTTATCTAATAAACTCATGTATAAAACAAACACATTTTACAGCGGCACAACGACTTGGCATCTGTACAGGCATGAGCGTATTCACAACTGAACCGGTGGAAATTACTGCCTCCGATTTTCCAAAGCTAGAGAAATGGCAACAAATTAACTTTTTTAAACCAAGGTAAAATAAATGTTTTCTTTACATTATAATTAGTTTTTAAACCAAAGTCAAAAAATGTTACTTTACTGATAGTTTATTTTGTAAGAACGTCCTCAAACTGCGGGCAGCCAAACGATAATGTTTTCGCAAATCAGTCGCGGGTCAAACGGTTGTGTCTTTGGACAAAAAAATGCAGGGACTTAAACACCACCAAGTACTATATTGAGTTTTAAAATTAAAAAAAAGTATTAATAATGCACATCACTGCAGTCGGTTCAGTAAACCGTCAGTAAGGTCAAGATATCCCAGTAAAGTCAAGATATCCAAGTACTCGTATTAAAACACACAGCTTGGTGTTTCTTTTTCAAAGATTAAACATGAATATCCTATTTATCTATAATCGTCATTTTAATGGGTTGCGATGTGTCTTTTAACAGATGCGTGACAGAGGAATTAATCTGGAGAGCTGAAACGGTTGGTTGCAAAGCAATTATACTGGTTTGTGATATGCCAGTTGTTGGAACACGTTACACACTGCCTTTGTCACAGTTAAATGGAAATGTTGCGTGCGAAAACTTTAACATAAAACACTTACAGGTTGTGATTTTTGCATTATTTAGGACTTAGTTATGCTATACTTACCTTATTTGATATGCGTGGTTTTGCCCAGATGTTTGAAAAGTACGGCACAGATACTTCAAAGTTACATTTTGGGTTACCAGTACCAATAGGGAATTACTTAGATGACAGTTTCGCCTGGGATGACATAAATTGGATGAGGTAATTGGTTTATTTTGTTTTTATTTATCATTTTCATTACAAAAATATTTATTTTTATGTCTATAGTGGATGTGCTAGAAAATTAACAGCTGGACCAGCGATGTCTCGGCCATGTAAATAAAAATAAATTTCGAATCGTCCATTTTGGGTTATTCTGAAAAAAAGAATGTCACATAAATCTCCAAATGGATTAAATTGATTAGCTGTAATATTTAATATGTATTCAGTATGCAGGAAAATACGATAAAAACTATTAAATTTAATATTTCTCTGTTTAACATGTTTAATTCTGAACAATATATTACACAGCCATGACCGTATCCTTTGGTCACATTCTTGTTAAGAAATATTTTACCAATACGTGTGTGGTAACCCTTTTGTATTTTTCTGTTTATGTGATAGGATAGGATGGGATATTAACGTTTATCTACGTGAATGAAACCAATGGGGTTAACACACGGTGTGTTGTGTATGATTCACAACTTCCTTTAATTTGCTAGAACCTATTTATCCGCTGGCTTCAAGCAATGTCCGTTAAGTGCCTTGCCTAAACCACCAAACTAACCGGTCGGACAGTAAAACCACTATTCTTTTCGGGTAGTGAAAATCAACTCAAATAAATATAAAAATTCAGTAACAAAACGCATAAACCGTGTTAACGATAGACCGAATGTGGATAGGCATTCTGGGAATCTGAGGATGTACAAAGTTCTGCTTCCGAAAACATAATAGTTTAAGGCCATAATTATTTTATTACAAACAGTGTTTACTACTTGTAAATAACATTATCATACCGTTCCATAAAGATCCATTACAAAACTGCCGATCGTATTGAAAGGCGTTATAAGAGGAGATGACGCAGCAAAAGCCGTTGAAGCCGGGGTCGATGGAATTATTGTGTCTAGTCACGGAGGTCGACAACTAGATGGCGTACCTGCGCCCGTAATTATTGGTCTTTTTTAAACAAATAATGTTTTTGTACGGTCGTGTGGCCAAATGGTTAACGCGACCGATACATATACCGACTCTTATACAAAAAACGGTCCTAGTGACGAGCCCATCATGGTTTCGAAACTTGGCTCATAAAAAAATAAAATAAATAAATAATAATGTTTCCTACGGTCGTGTGGCCGAATAGTAAAAAAATAATAATGTTTCTGTACGGTCGTGTAGCGAAATAATTTACGCAAACGTTACAAACACCAATTTTATACGGAAAAGATCTTGGTGACCAGCCTATCGCGGTTACGAAACCTAACCCGTTAATTTTTTTTTTTAAAGTGTAAACACACTTATAAATGGATTTGACCCACGTTTTGGTAATTAGCATTGGAGAATTTCTCCCTAATTTTAAAATCACGGTAATGGATTTAGCTGTTCAGTCATTTTTTAAGATAAACTTAGCATTTACCTAATTAGGTTTGCGGGGAATTCCCGTAATTTCAAAAACATATTTAGTAAGAAACTTATCTTTCGCCAGAATGTTAACTGTTTGGTATAACCAAATGGATGATTCTTCCTGTCTTTGTGAACAAGATAAAAAATCCATTGATTCTTATTTACTAACATGAATGACATTTTATTTAACCATCACCACCACCACTAACCAAATGCTCCTTCACTTGCAGTTGGACGCGCTGGTGGAGATAGTCGATGAAGTAAGAGGAAGAATCCCTGTTTTTATGGACGGAGGAGTTCGATGTGGGGAAGATGTTATCAAAGCAATTGCTCTTGGAGCTCGACTTGTATTTCTTGGTCGCGCTTGGCTCTGGCCACTTGCAGTCCAGGTTATTGCAATTTTTATGATGAAAGTCCTTAAAATAATTTGCGGATTAATTGCGTTGAAAGTGCTTGTGGTAAAGGTTGGTTGGGATAGACCCATAGAACCTGTTTATAAGGGTTGATATTACGCTAAAGTTTTGGTTCCAGATAACAAAAAAAATTATTAATATATAAGATATACAGTGCTTGTTTAAATATAGCATTGAAATATAACTTAGTTTGTCTTAGGGTGAAGACGGCGTCAATAAAGTGATGGATTTGTTACACGGCGAAATACTGGCCACTATGAAGAAGTACGGGTACTCTAATGTACACAGCATATCTCGTAATGACATATGTCGGTGCCTTTAACAGTGTGGATATTTACACCAAGAACTTGTTGATATCGTTAATCACTGCAATAATCATGATCGAAAATTCAATATTTTCTGCATTACTGCATATTTCACAATTGTATAAAGATTTTACCACTTTGACACTTTCCAAAGCTTCTATTGCATTTCAGATATCTTGTCATATTGTATAGATGCGCAATCGATAGTATAATCCTAAGTAACTAGAGAGTGTCAACCACGTGTATAACCACTACTATTTTTAAAACACATGCGTTGTATACCAGATATTCATGCTACAGGTTCCCTAACCACATTTTGTATTTTATACACTGTGTATGTAGTTTTTGTTTCTGCAAGCATAAACGCATAGGTCCCATAGTTATCAAACCAAACTTCTTCTCCATGTGTAGTTAAAAAAAACAATCGTATTAGTTTTACGAAGATTTCATCACAAATTTTTAAATTAAAGCTTTTTTTCAAGTGCTGTATTGAAATGAAGCTAAATTCCTAAGACATCCCGATTTAGTTTTTGGTGGCTTCGGGGAATTTTCCATGGGCCAAGTACATAAAGTTCTGTTTTTACATATGTGGGTCATGTTATCTAACAATTCCGATTTTTTTTATTTAATTTGACGAATCCCTTGTTGGAGATGTCAGTGCGATATGGCATGCCTGTCACAATCACGATTCAGGAACATATTTTCGTTTTTAACGTAATTACCCTAAGTAAATATTTTCTTTCTTTTAATTGGCACAAAGTGTCTAATGGACTAACATTTCACCAAATCTAATTAAAGTTAGAGCAGCCGTTCAAGCGCTATATGCCCCAAAAAGCTAATTTATTGGAAAAAAACTTTTGGATTTTAACGTCTTAGGAATTCCCCCATATTTATCACCCAAAATTTTAATTTCTGCATATCTAGACCATGTTGTCTAGCAAAAGACAAATTTTTATTGCGATTCCATCATTCCTTTTGGGGTAGATGTCGGGGCGACATGGCATGCCTGTCACAATCATGATTTTAGAACATATTCTTATTTTTTAGGGTATTTCCCCAGATAATTTTTTTATTTCTTTTAATTGTTAAATCAGTGGTTAGTGCACTTACATTTCACCAAATCTGATTAAAAGTGGACCAGTCGTTCAAGCGCTAAGCGCCAAAAAGTTATTTTTTAAAAAAAATTACCGTTTTGGTTTTTAGCGTCCCAGGGGAATTCCCCTGAATTTATCACCCAAAATTTTGCTTTCTGTTTATCTAGACCATGTTGTCTAACAAATGTCTAACAAAACAAATAAGTAAAATAATTGAACGGCACAGAACTGAAAAGGTGGAGATCTATATTTGTTATTTCGTCATTATGGGTCCCATTTGAAAAAATGGGACACATATTGTTTTTGTCCGTTTTTTTTTTTCTTTTTTTTTTTTCGTCAAAGGTTTGACAGGCATGGCTTGTGGCCCCGACATCTACCAAAAGGGGTAATGGAATTGCAACGAAACTTTAACATTTGTTAGCGCACATGGTCTAGATATGCAGAAACCAATATTTTGGGTAATTTAGCCAGCGGAATTCCCCTGGGAGGTCAAAAACCAAAACGGTATTTTTTTCTAAAAATTTAGCATTTTTGGGCATAACGCTTGAACGGCTGATCCAATTATGATCAAATTTGGTAAAATAATAGTGTGTTAGCCACTGCTTTGCCAATTAGAAGAAACAAAATATTTGCCTAGGGAAATACCCTAAAAATGAAGATTCGTTTCTAAATTATGATTGTGATAGGCATGGCTTGTGGCTCCAACATCTACCGGAAGGGGTAATGGAATTGCAATAAAACTTTGTCATTTGTTAAATATTGTGGTATAGATACGCAGAAACTAAAATTTTGGGTTATATACCCAGGGGAATTCCCCTGGGAGGTCAAAAAACAAAACGGTATTTTTTTCTAAAAGTTTAGCATTTTTGGGCATAACGCTTGAACGGCTGATCCAATTATGATCAAATTTGGTAAAATAATAGTGTGTTAGCCACTGCTTTACCAATTAGAAGAAACAAAATATTTGCCTAGGGAAATACCCTAAAAATAAAGATTCGTTTCTAAATTATGATTGTGATAGGCATGGCTTGTGGCTCCAACATCTACCGGAAGGGGTAATGGAATTGCAATGAAACTTTTTCATTTATTAGACAACGTGGTATAGATATGCAGAAACTAAAAATTATGGGTTACATACCCAGAAGAATTCCCCTGGGAGGTGAAAAACCAAAACGGTATTTTTTTACTAAAAATTTAGCATTTTTGGGCACAGAGCTTGAACGGCTACTCCAACTTTAATTAGATTTGCTGAAGTATAAGTGCATTAGCCACTAATATAACAATTAAAAAAATTTTAATATTTACCTAGGGAAATACCCTAAAAATGAAGATTTGTTTCTAAATCATGATTGTGATAGGCATGGCTTGTGGCAACGACATCTACCAGAAGGGGTAAAGGAATTGCAATGAAACTTTGACATTTGTTAGACAACATGGGCTAGAAATGCAAAAACCAAATTTTTGGATAATAAATCAAGGGGAATTTCCTTAATACGTTAAACACCTAGACGGTAGTTTTTGTCATTTTTTTAGCTTTTTCGGGCATAGCGCTTTGACGGCTGCTTCAATTTTAATCAGATTTGGTGGAATGTAAGTAATTAGTCACTTATTTAACACCTTAAGAAAATAAAAAAATCCCTAGGGAAATACCCAAAAAATAGGTTTTTGTTCTCAAATCAGGATTGTGACAAGCATGCCATTTCACCCCGACATTTACCAAAAGGAATAATGGAATCGCAAATAAAATTTGACATTTGTTAGACATCATGGCCTAGATATGCAGAAATCCAAAATTGTGGGTGATAAATTTATGGAAATTCACCTGAGACCTTAAAAACCCCCAAAAAAAATTTCTAAAAGAATTGCTTTTTACGGGATAGCGCTTGAACAGATTCTCCAATTTTAATCAGATTCGGTGGAATGCAAGTGCATTAGTCACTGATTTAACACTTAAAACAAATAAAAAAGATTACCTAATGAAATACCCTAAAAATATGATTTTTTCCCTCAAATCATGATAGCAACATGCATGGCATGGCGCCCCGACATCTACCAGAAAGAGTAATGGAATCGCAATAAAAATTTGACATTTGTAATGGAACATGGTCTAGATATGCAAAAACTATAATTTAGGTAAACGAATCTAGGGGAATTCCTCTGAGACGTTAAAAACCAAAACGTTTTTTTTCTAATAAATTGACTTTTTGGGGCATAGCGCTTGAATGGCTGCTCTAATTTTGATCAGATTTGGTGAAATGTTAGACCAGCTTTTTGTGACATAGCGCTTGAACGGCTGCTCTAATTTTGATCAGATTTGGTGAAATCTTGGACCATTAGACACTCTGTGCAAATTAAAAAAGAAAACATTTACATAGGGTAATTTCCTTAAAAACGAAGATATGTTCCCGAATTATGATTGTGACAGGCATGCCATATTGCACTGACATCTCCAACAAGGAGTCGACAAATCAGATTAAAACTTTAAGAATTGCTACATAACATGACCTACTTATGTAAAAACAGAAACTTATCTACTAAACCCATGAGAATTTCCCGAAACCATGAAAAACTAAATTGGGCTGTTCTGGGAGTTTAGCTTCATTTCACTACAGCGCTTGAAAAGAAGCTTTAATTTAAAGCATTTGTGGTTAAATATTTGTAAATTTAAGACGTTTATTCTTTATTTAACTACACGTGGAAAATAAGTTTGGTTGGTTAACTATGGGACCCATGCGTTTATGCTTGCAGAAACAAACTACCTACTTGGTGTATAAAATACAAATTGTGGTTAGGGACCCTGTAGCATGAATATATGGCATACAACATGTGTTTTACAAATAGTGTTAGTTAAACACGTGGTTGACACTCTCTAGTTATTAATTGTGCCTTTGTCCAACCTCGACAAAATTGACAACTGCATAGAATTAAATACAAATGTATAACGAATTACTGCTAGGTGCCCAAAAAGTATTACTGATTTTACAAGCAGGCCGAATAATTTAAGTACCTATAGTTATGACCAAATGCTTTACGTGAGCGATTCATACTCCGAGGTATTTATAAAATCGTTATTAGCTAAGTTTTAAGCTTAGCTCAGTCAATTTTTGTTTGTGGCCAAATGGTTAGCTAGTCATATTAAGAATTTTATATAAAAGCGCTTTTGGTGAGGAGCTTAAAACGGGTTTTAAACTTATACAAAATATGGTTTATTTTGGTTTGGCCTAATGACGCCTTTTGTTGGCAAAACTATCCAGCAGTTTACACGAAAGCGTGTTCCCTGTCAGAATAAATTATTTCCTGGTTTCTATCCAAGGAGCTTCGAGAACATTCTGCTGCATCGGGAAAAAACATCCCCACCGAGATACAGTACGATTCTTTGTCGTCACTAACATGAGCGAGACGGGTTAGGATTTTATCATATTATCGCCCCGTTGTTTATAGTGAAGCCCTGGAAAATAGATATTTATTTTGAATAGGTAACTCGGGAACCCATTCTGTAATTTTTGTCAAAATTGAAATTACCATCGCTGCTTCAACTCATGGGTGTGATGTTTACAGAAGCCACTACGTTTTTAATGACACCATTGAGATCGAAAGCGTAATCTAATTTTCCATTTGTTGTCTTAACCAAGGGAGAAAAGGATATACCGGTTTCAAGGTACTGTGGCAAACAATGAATTAATACTGGTTTATAATCAACAATAAAATTCTAAATCTTTGGTACTTTTGAACACATATACCTGGCATTTCATTGTTGGCTTGGTTCCATTTAGTCCAGCGTCTACGCCTGTAAATGCGACGACGACCGGTTAGTGCCTCGGTTTGTTAGCTCAGCATGAGGAGCCCGATGGTCAGAAGAAGTACGAAAAGTAACTTGTTCATCTGTTACGAAGATTACTTTACTAACCCCCAATGGTCGAATCGGTAGATATACAAGCTAGAGACTTACCATTGTAGTTAGTTTTCACAAATATGTTTTTTTGTGGCGTTAAAGCTGCCAAAATAAACGTGTTGTGGCTACGAAAACGTTTCTTTCCATCTCATGATTGACAGTTCGAAAATGGAAATAACCTCCTATAACCTGACTTCAAGCATAAAAGATGAGGAAGTATTTGTTTTTGATTCGTGAAATGTGTTTCGAAAGGTTCTAAGAGAAAGTTGTAGCCATAAAAGAGTCGTGGTATCTTGGCAGGATGTTTTTGTTTCCGAAGTAGCAGAATGTTATTGAAGCTTTAGAAATAGAAACAATAAACAGGAGAATAATAAATTAACAAAAAACGACTCTTTTGTTTACACTTTACTCTTTATTTAACGGTAGTCAGGATACGCTCTGGGAAAGCCTTTGTACAGTGTGGTCGGGGGGAGCCTTTCTGCAAAAGCGTGTTTTGCTATTAAAACAAGCCATTGGGCCAAACCATGTACAAATAAAAACTTGTCTTTTTATAGGGATTAGTTTCAAACCCATGATGAATCGTTGGTAATAGAATATATTTTATATATTTCTATTTACTTATCGGTCGCGTTAAACATTCGGCACCACTACTGTACTAAATAAATTAAAATTTAATGAATTATCATTCATTCTGTTTGAGTCAATTCGTGCAGATATTTGGTTTATTCGTTTATATTTGAGTCAACTCGTCTATATATGTTTATTCTTCATTATTGATGGATGTGTTTGTCCAGCCAGCGCAAAAATTGACACATGTAAAGATATTCGTACAATGTTTTCGTAATAATTTGATTAGGGGTTAAACTAACTAAAAATAAATCTAATTTTATTACGAATGACAACTAGTTGTCAAAAACGAATTACGGATTTAGCAAGCAGGCCAAATAATTTTCGTACCTAGGTATGGCCGAATGATTAACGTGAGCAATTTATACTCAAAGGCCTATATAAAATCGTTATTAGCACAGTTTTAAGCTTAGCCCAGTCAATTTTTGTGGCCAAATGGTTAGCGCGTCATATTGACAGTTTTATATAAAAGCGCTTTTGGTGACGAGCTCATACCGTGTTAAACAAAAATGGTTTGGACTGACGGCGTCTTTTTTGTTGGCAAAACTATCCAGCAGTTTACACGAAGCGTGTTCCCTGTCAGAATAAATTATTTCCTGGTTTCCATCCAAGGAGTTTCGAGAACATTCTGCTGCATCGGAAAAAACATCCCACCGAGATACATCACGATCCTCTGATGACTTCCACTTTCTCTTTTCATCGAAACACGTTTCACGATTCAGAGTGAATTGCTTCCGCAATTAAAGAAGATCTGTTATGCTTTAAGTCAGGTTATAGAAGGTTATTTTCATTTTCGAACTGTCAATCATGAAATGGAAAGAAACGTTTTCGTAGCCACATCACGTTCATTTGGATATAAATGTAGCAGTACCGCCACAGAGAACCATATTTGTGGAAACTCACTACAAAGGTAAGTCTCTATATCTTGTATGTCTGCTGATCCGCCTGTTGAAGGTGTTTAAAGCGAACTTTTTCACAGATGAACAAGTTACTTTTCGTACTTCTTCTGACCATCGGGCTCCTCATGCTGAGCGAACAAACCGAGGCACTAACCGGTCGTCGTCGCATTTACAGGCGTAGACGCTGGACTAAATGGAACCAAGCCAACAATGAAATGCCAGGTATATGTGTCAAAAGTAATGTAGTTATATGATTTAATGTTAATTATAAATAAGTATTAAGTCATTGTTTGCCACGGTACCTTGCAAACCGGTATATCTTTCCCCTCTTGTCTCGGACAACAAATGGAAAGCTAGATTATGTTTATGACCGCAATGGTGTTATTAAAAACGTAGTGCTTTCTGTAAACATCACACCCATGAGTTGAAGCCAGCGATGAAAATTTTAATGTTGTCAAAAATTACAGAAATGGACGCCATTGAGGATGTCGGTGAGATAGAACGCGACGAGTAAAACTGGTGAGTTTGGAAACGTCATTTCCGTTGTTTTAAAACTTAAACTTAAATAATACCCTATTTAATTATTATTGCGATATTCTTTTGCAGATCCTTCAAATCAGTATCGTTGAATCAAAGCTAAATTTAAAAATAAAATCTGCAAAGAAACTTTTTGTTTTGGTTTAAATTTCTTGTTCAGAATGTATGAAAGACAATATAAAGGATTTTATAATAGTTTGTGCAAACACCTTAATAACTAATTGCAATGGTTAAGAAGAGATAGAGTTAACACAGGGATTCTTAATCAGGGGTAAATTTAGCCCTTGGGGGTAACACAGGGGTTCTTAATCAGGGGTAAACCCCTTGGGGGTAACTCAGGGGTTCTTAATCAGGGGTAAATTTACCCCCCATATCATCTTAATCATACACAATACACTGCAATAGCTCCAGTAAACCGACGGTGGGTGTGAAGAGTTCTGACAATTACCCGTGTGTTTGCTACCTTGGCGATTTCCCCTTCATGGGTTTAGGAGGCGTTCAACTAATTATTCTACCTATATCTCCAATGTAAACTGACCTCACAAAAATGGCTGTCAATCAAGATCCTGACATAGGATGTCTTTGATTTTTTTTCACAATTTAAATTTGAAGCTTGGATCTGCAACCTAAACTCAAACCCCTCCAAAATTTTACCTTAATAATTTTGAGCCCATATGTGAGAGCAAGGCAGAAAAACGCAGCAGGAGAGAGCTGAAAAAGAAAAAGGCAAAGATGCAATCTCAAAAACATTTGTCCTACGTGGCCCTTGCGCAGCGCACGTCAGATTTTGTTTAGAAATTGCTTGAGGCGGGGTTTAAATTTAACTTCTGGACTATTGTGCATTATGTATCATTTATTTCCGAAGTTGCAGACCAGATGTGTGGTTAAGTAACTTTGTACAAGAATTTCTGTAAATAGACTTTTTTTCCGTAACCAGATCATGCATATGACGTTTTGCATTGCACTTAGCACTTACATGTGTAATTGTGTATGTACATTTTCCGTTACCCGCATTTTTAACTTTATATATGTGCCTTTTATCATTTGTCAGAAGCAGAAACATAACTAAATAAACATTTTTTTAAACTGCACGACTGGAGTGCAATAAGGAATGGCTCATGTACCGTTCCAACAGGAGTATATGCAGATTCCACCCATCACACGGGCATATACCACCGCATGTGTGTTTACTACTATAGCTGTGGTAAGTAAATATGAGCTAATAAAGAATCTGCTCTAACCAAAATTCTGTAAGCATTAGTAGATTATTGGTATTAAAAACGGTTTAACTGATGGGCTTTATGGCCAGGTTCTTTATTCTGACAAATTGCTATGGGGATGTTACCTTCGGCAAGGCACATTACAGACATTTGATCATGTAACATTCAAGTTGGAGTGCACTGCTCTTTTTTATGGATATTCATGTTTATCCCAGCGATTGGGAAAACCAAGGGGGTTAACACACTTGCAATGGTTAGATCACCACATGCCCATCTTGAGTTTTCGGAGTTATTGCAGTGTGTTGTGTATGATTCACATGTTCCTTCATGTTACTGAAACTCATTAATCCGGTGCGTTTAGGCAATGTCTGACAAAAAACAACTGCAATGCCGTCTTGTATTTCATTCAATTTAGATAGTGAAGAATTTGTAATATTTTGTTTGTTTAATAGGTTTATAAAACTACTGTCCTCCTCCACAGCAACTTGAAGTAATTTCGCCGTTCCAAATTTATTTCAACCCCGACTTGATATTCAAACACTTCCAAATATGGAGATTGTTCACAAACTTTCTATTCTTCGGGACGTTTGGATTCAACTTTCTCTTCAACATGATTTTCCTGTATCCTTTATAAAATTCTATAGTTCGGGAGTGTGTAACTTTTATTACTTGCACTGGGACATTTGGAACTCAGGCAACAGTTGCACACCCCTTAAATAGATTTTTTTACTTCTACGTGTAAATTGTGGGCTTTATTAATTTAGCAGTTGTTCAAAACCCAATAGTTGTAACACACCTACTGGGTGTTTATTATTTTTTGGGGGAGCGATGAAATGTTTGTTTCTATATAAAGGGCATATGCTGACCTGACCAGCCAGTATGAGAAACAAACTAATGGTACACCGGCTCACTAAAATGTGTCTCTACCCTGTTTAACATTGCTTTAACTCTATAATAATAAGTCCAATTAACCATTAGCACAATATGATTATAACTTTAGAACAATTAATCTCATAATCAGAACATAATACCACGCTTATCTATTGTAGTTGTACTTAATGTTGAAAAAGTCGTTGGTTTTCCATCCAAGCAAAACTAGATACAGATATTGTCGAATGTTGGAAGAAGGGTCGTTTCGAAATCGAACAGCTGACTTCGTCTTTATGTTCCTTCTTGGTGGCATTATTGTCAGTGTATCCTTCAAATGTTCGGTGTTTCACTTTTAATTATTATGATGTTTAACTTCAACCATGCAAGTTATAGAAAGGCTGGATGGTAATTGCTTTCTGTACAATATATGAAAATACATAAAAACAATCTTAAAACACGCAAAGCAAGAAAAAATTACATAATTAAGTATGTTAATGTCCAATCCCATTTTTAACGATTTTTTTTTACTAATTTTAATTAGTGGTCTTCACATTTCTTATGGCCCTGTTTAAAGACCCTACTTTTACACCCTCAAAAGCTCCAAAGCCCCCAAACCCCTTGTTTTATACACCCACATTGCCTATTCCTTGACCCCCAATGGCCAGATATTTGGTGTGTTTGTCAACTTGGTGTTCCTGGGCCAAGCATTCACCATCATGTTGGTTTATATTTGGAGCCGAAGGAACCCATATGTAAGGATGAGCTTCTTTGGCATCATCACCTTCCAGGTGGGTTCTTGTTTGTTGTTGTTTTTGTCCGACCAGTTAGTCTGGTTGTTT
The DNA here is from genome assembly GCA_000149265.1 of Ciona savignyi. Lineage (NCBI taxonomy): Eukaryota > Metazoa > Chordata > Ascidiacea > Phlebobranchia > Cionidae > Ciona > Ciona savignyi. The sequence continues at coordinate 222,650 of CH000771.1, read as the reverse complement.
AGTTTGGCGGCTTTCAGCCGAAAGGTTACAGTTCGAAACTTGCCGCCAGTCTGATGTGATCTTGGGCAAGGCACTTAATTGCCTGAACCCAGCGATTTAATGGGTTGCACCAAATTAAAGAAATGTCTAATTGTACAACAAACTGTAATAGCTAGCTCACGTAACCCGACGGTGGGTGCGAGTTGATCTGACGATTGGCTGTGTGTTAACCTCCTTGGTTTTCCCATTTACAGGGGTAAACATGAATATCCTATCCTTTTGCTTGCAGATGAATTATGTAGCTTTGCCATAGCCTTGGTACATATTTAGATTTTTTAAACAGCCTTCTATTTAAAATTAAAAGTAAGCTTACTGTGGAAGATTGCAAAAAAATCTGTTTAGAATGTCATGGTAAGAAAAAGTTCTGACTGATGCAGCCATAAAAGCCGACTTATAACCTCTCTTTGTAATTACAAATTGCCCAAAGCTGTAGCCTAGTTTACATGGTTTGCAATGTTAAGTGGCCTTGTGCATTCTATTAAGAATACAGAGCCAATGCAATGTGTGGTATCCGGAGCTAATATGGGGTCACGTGACACGTCATATTATGCTACCACAACAAAAATAGTCCACCTTCCTTGTAACTAAAATATTCCACCTTACGGTAAACACTTGCTTACTTTACAAATTTCATGGGTTTATCACTCACAGGCTCCATATCTTCCATGGGTTCTGATCGGATTCTCCTTGATGTTAAACAACCCCATTATAGTGGACGCTTTAGGTGAGTGTAGTAAATGCACAAGTATGATTATTTGTTGTTTTTTAAGTGATTAAGTAAAATAACATATACTCTTTTGCGAACAGATTTGGTGGATATGACTAACCCCAACACTAACACCAACCTAAGTTTCATCCTCAATTAAAATTTGTGAAATTAATTCCTAATTAGACACTCCCTTGTTTAAGACAAAGACTATTTTGTTGCTTAATTCAAACCTCTGGCTTTCACTCTTAATAAAAGGAAATACTCTGGGCAAATGCTTTTGTAGACGTTTGTCTTGTACCGATCCAAGAATTTCACCTCTAACGGCACAGTACGAATGCTCCCTTCCGTCCCTTAAATTTTAAACCTTACCCAGTCATAATACTAGTAATAAACCGCTCCACAGGAATAGCATGTGGACATATCTACTACTTTCTTGAGGATGTCTTCCCGCAGAAAAATGGTGGATTTAAACTTCTGCATACTCCACGTATATTGTGAGTATACTTTGTGCTTGCTATCTAATATTACTGGATGCATTCTGTCAAGTTGCCCCACAATATTTATTTAGTTTTACCTTAAGCACACGAATACTCTCCATATTAAGTTTTTATACCACCTTGCGCTTCTCGCCTAAATACTTATGCATGATGGAAATTATATTGAAACCCACCTACCTCATTCCTCTTAGTTTTTCTGACTGACTGGTTAGTGCATTGACTGGTAAGTTAAAATGTTGTGCGATCGAAACTAGTCGATAGTTTTGACCAGTTGGTTGTTTCCTCATACAGGGCACTAAGTGGATCTATCAAATTGGTTCAACTTAAACCAAAAAACACATCTTAATTATGTACAATACACTACAAGAGCTATGTTAACCCTACGGTAAACACAAGGTATCTGAACATCACCCATGTAAAACAACACCGTGTGATAACACCCTTGTATTTCCAATCACTTGGATATAACATAATTTTCGTAATATTTTAAAATTTTACCCAGGAAATACTTGTTTGACGCCCCCGCCGATTCTGACCAGTACACCCCATTACCCGAGGCCGAGCGGCCCGGTGGGTTCGCGTGGGGCCAAGCGGCCAATGATACCCCCCAGCCTGACCCCAATGTACAAGATGCACAAGAGATTCAAGATGGCAATGCAGGCCCAATAGATGATTAACAACTAAATTTATGATGCAATTATGAGGTCTCTTATCTAGTCATATGTGCTCAGGTGCAATACAAGTTAAAAATCCTGCGCTAATATCAAACTTAAACTGCTGTGGAGTTATTTTACAATCTTTTGTTTTATTTAGCGAAACGTTTTATTGGATTTAAATATACTTAGTTTCAGCTTTAAATGCAAATTTTCACTAAGATTTTGTGTTTAGGAAAATATTTCAGTTTTTACCTGCGTATGCTAAAGAACGCCAACATGATAAATTGACATGAAGTGATCCTTAAGAATACGACTAGGGATAGGTTATTCGTATTTGTTTCGTGACTGAGAAACGCAACAGCCGTTAACACAAATTCCACGTTTTACCAGTTTTTATAGGATTGGAGGTATAGGATATCCATGATTATTCCTGTGAATGGGAAAACGCAATGGGCGTTTACACATGGGCAATCGTCAGATCACCTCGCGCCCACCGTCGGGTTACCGAAGCTATTACAATGTGTTGTGTAGGATTCACACGTTCCTTTAATTTGGTAAAACCGATTAATCCGCTGGGTTTAGGCAATACCCGTTAAGTGCCTTGCCCAAGGACACAACCGACTAGCTAGCGACCAGTTTCGAATCTGCAACCCTTCTTGTTCTGTAAAAGATTTACCAGTAAATTGCCGTTGTTTTTTAAAACATTTCTAACTTTGTTTAAAGCAACACGCTAAACTACAAGTTTCTAATTTCAACAATATGTCATTAAAGTGTATACTAAGCGCTTTTATAAATGAAAACTTTATTTACACTTAAACGTTATGGACGACACGATATTTTATAAATAGTTGGTACAGTATGCACAGGCTACAAATGATTCTACTTTTGGTAATAAAATATCCATTTTTGCTCGAACACTGACACACAAATGAGAAATTCCAGTTTATCCAAAGCTCTATAGTTCAAGTAAGTAATCAAAAAGTGTTCATTCTAACCCAATAATATAAATGTAGACTGAAAACCCTGCCCAATCTCACGTATTTACATTCTGATTCGTGTGTAAATGTATCAAAAATTCAGACTTGTAGATATTGCTTAAAATAAAGCAAACCTAGCTAAAGTTGGTTATGTAACAAAAAAAAACGAAGTCAAAATCCTCACAAAAAGCGCAAACACGTCAATCGTGAAAGTTTGGGCGAGACAAGTCGCCAGGCTGGGTGAAAAGGTCCCCTGGGCTACAAGGTCTTGATGCTGCGCTTATCTCCGTGTGACCCGACACTCCCGATCTAACTGACATGCTGTCAAAGTTTTTACGGCGGATCGAACTGTAGATGTGGCTCCGGTCGGTTGTGTGCTGCGTGCCTCCTCCAGAGCTTGAAATGGATTCGCTACGAACTTTTGAGGATTTCTCGATTCTGTAAAAGAGGTTGCTATTAACACACGGTGGAGGATAGATAATGTTAGATAATTATGTTTTATTACCCTTTATGGAAAAGATTTACCACACTATAGCAATCATCAGATTGCATGGCGGCCACCATCTGGTTAACGAAGCTATTGTGATGTGTTGTGTATGATTGAGTTACTTCAGTATACCATAATTCCACCGGGTTAAGACAATGTCGGCTAAGTGCATTGTCCAAGGACAAAACCGGTAAAAGTAATACATGCGCACAGTCAAGTTGTTTTACAGTGTACTAATAATCTAACCGGGCTTTCAATTTGAACGACCCATTTGGTTGAAAATGACAAATACAGCATAAACCAGATAAACCCAGTCATTACCTGAACAGCAATATTTTCTTCCAATTTTTGAAGGAAATGACGATGCAGATAAGGTTGACGAGAAGGTTAACGTCAAACACGAAAAGGTAAGCGAGTTCGGGCAAGTGGAAAGCTATTTGTATCACAGTTGCTACCACGTCGGAAACAATGCACACGCTTGCTAGAATCGAGACTTTCTTAATCAGCTTTGTCAGTTTATGTTCCCTGTAATGAAATAGCATGAGGAATTTAAACATGGGTCTAGAGAACCACAAAATCTGCAATTAAGATCAAACCAGAGTTGGAGAAAGAGGTATACTGGGTTTGAATATAGGTCATGGAGATTCTGGGTCTAAAATCCGGAGAGGGTTACATACCGAAGTTCCCTGAATTTGTATTTAGGGCTAAAAAAACAAGGAACCGGTGGTTCGAAGCCATTTGAGGTTTAGTGAATCATTAATTATTGGCATGAATCGTGGCCAAGGTTTAAGAAGTATAGATATTGGATTTGAATTCTTGCCAAGTTGGAGAACAAGTGAGCCTAGAAAATAAATCAGGAATATAGAAACAGGTATGATGGCATTAAATTTAGCCAGATTGTTATGAAGCATAAACCCAGACCAGGTTTTAAAAAACACAAAAAACCTTCGTTTTAAAGATGCGTTTCTTGATCTCCTTCTAAGATTTTTGATTTTGATACGCTTGGGTGATCCAAAAGAAACACGTTGAGGGGTTTCCCGACCAGGGTCGTGTTTGCGTTTGTAATGCTTGCTTGGTCTGAGAGAAAATACAAAAAAATTACCTTAAGAACATGGATTTGTTCACCACAGTTGATTAATTCAAGATGAAACTCACCCTGGCAATCCTGCTGCCGAATTCCTGCCGTGGGACACGTCATCGTTTTCACAGTCGGTGCTTTCCCCATCGCTGAAATTAACTGTAATCCAGGTTTGATTAAAATGGATTGAATATTTGTTTTTACATCAGGGGTTAGAAAAGCGCCCATGTAGTCAGGGTACCCAACCTATACTGCATTGTGTCTGCATTGATTTTCATATAGCCTTAATTTGTGTTCACCCTATTAAACTAGCGGGTTTTAGCCAAGTTTTTTTACTGGGGTAAAAAAACTTTAATTTTGATCCTTTGAATGGCTCTTTTCTTAGAGCTTAGACCATTATTGAATAGAGTTGGTACATGTATCAGTGGCGTTAAACATTCGGGCACACTTTTTTACCGGGATTAGTATCAAACCCATGATTGACTCGCCACTAAGCCCGTTTTTAATATAGAAAATTGTATATGAATCGACTGCGTTAACCGTTCGCCCACACCAAACTTATTTCCTTTTTACAAGAATATACCAGGCCAGCTAGCGGCAGGATTTAATTCATTCACCTGCCGACTGGTGGTTTGAAACGCTACGAATGAAGTAATTGGTGAAATTTTTATATGTAAGTACGGTAGTTTCGTCGAATGGTTAACGCGGCCGATACAAATGCAGACTTAAATTTAAAAAAACGGTCTTAACAACAAGCCTATACTTGGTTTGAATCTAAAGCCGGTTAAAATGGTTATGTACGGTTGTGGGGCAAATTGGTTAACGCGACGGATACATATACCAATTCTATACGAAAACAGTCTTCGGGAAGAGTTCATCATGGGTTCGAACCTTCATATACCATAAGACAGTTCCAACACAATCTAAACCGATGGGCGCGAGGTGATCTGACAATTGCGTGTGTGTTGACATCGCTTAAGTTTTTCCATTCACGGAGATAGACATGAATATCCTATCTTAGTCAAAATAGTGCTTATAATAACTCTAAGCGGCTAAATCATGTTTAGTCACAAACAAACCATTATCAACATATCTTACGTTCATTGTGCGATACGTCATCGTCGCTTAAGCATTCTGTGGCGTCATGTGACTTCCGGGGCATCATCTCCATGGAAACGTTCGATTCCCGTTCCCGCCAATTGCCTTCGATCGCTTTTCGTAACAGAGGATGGCCTTTTTGTTGCGGTGTGGGCTTTGAAGGTGTGCTCAAGGTCGACATGTTTTTCTGGTTTTTCTTGGTCACGAACAGCGGGTAGACGAGCAATCCAAGCAGGCACGTCTGACCTGTGATACTGATTACCACCAGCATAGTCGGCAAGATCTCGACATCTAACTCGTCCGCTATATCCCTGCAGCCGCTTGGCGTCGCCTTGAATTCCCAGCCCGTGATTTCGGGGATTTGAAAAAGTACCATGACCGCTATGCTCGCGAGAAACAGCATTCCGATGATGACGTGACTGAAGCGTATCAGATGCTTGTTCGCCAGGTGCTTCAGGACAGGGTTCGAGTAGAACTCTCGCTGACGGTACCATAGGAAAAGGTAGACGGCGTAAAGACTTGGAGCGTACAGCGCTGTGCTCACACCGACAGTCGCCTCGCATGTTGTATTATTCCTCCAACCGACAAAAGCGACTGTATGGTCCGAAATCGTCCTCGCGACCGAGAAAACCGCGCTGAAAACGCATATACGTAGCAAGTAGTGCTCGGTGGTGATTTTCTCCTTACCGAGTCTATTTAAGTAGATAGCACAGCCGACCAGAAGATAAAGGAAAACGGCGGAACAAACCCAAATACCAGTTTCGGAGATTATCCAATACGCCTGACTATACGGAGCTTCCATATTTCACAAATGATTGGATTGTGCATTGCACCGAGCCGCGCGTAGGCTATTGCGACGTCATAATGATTGCGCCGTTCCACGCGATGCAGTGGTGACACTTCCGCGATATGGAAAATATCTATTGTGAGTAACAATGGTACATATAGGCAACAACAGTGGCCTACTTGTTATTTATTAGAGGTAATTATTACGCAAGCGGTGGGCGGAATACTGAACAACAAAAATCGACGTCACGACATGACGCCATCGTTGAGCGTTACTGCATTATGACGTAATAAGGGCAGGAGTAATAATCTCTCTTGTGACGTCACAAAATACTGCAATGGGTGACATCTATCGGTTTCTTTTGGTTCCGGCACCGGAGGCAGTCTTGGGGCGGGCAGCTGCAAAATATGGTCACAGTTATTGATGTACGTCACTATTGTGACGTCATGATTACCTCGGCCGAGTTTGGGGCTTGACTTTGATTTCTTGGTTTCCACTGGTGGCGCTGTAAAGGTTAGTTCAATGTTATTTACGTTGCTATTCTAATGTATTATTAAAATGAAAGTATGTAAAATTAAATGTCATTTAAATAAAATTTATTACACTAGTGTCATTCGGGGTAAAACATCGAATTCGTTTCATTAGGGGTAAAACAAAACTTCCAATTTAAACAAAGAAAATTCACCTTCTTCCACCTCGCCCTCTCTCAGGGGTCGGGTTTTCTTAGGGTCCTGGTCGTCTCTTTGGACTTCCACTTTGGAGCTAAGTGCAGCCATACATTTGGGCCATGTCATAATCTTGTTGTCGGTGACGTTTAATTCCTGTTCGAAGTAGAAACTCCATTTTAACAGCATGTGACAGCATGCGTAATTAACATAGACTATAACTATTTAAAACCAAAGTAATAATTCTCGTATTAATGGGGGATATTTAAAAGGTGCCTATTCCACTTATTTGTCCACTTAAACAGGGTTTTAGGGTTTTCTGGTTTTGACCAGTATTGTACCGTAATTCTTGTTTAATGATTTTTATCAATATTGGAAAACTATATGTAAGTGGCGAATCGATCCTTTGTCCCGCCTGTCTTAGAATAAAATCATTTTGGCGTCCGATTCAAAAGTGTGCCCACCTCAGATCTGCGTTAAAAAGAGAGGCGTCCACACTTGGGCGCATTCTAACGGCTGTGACGTAACACGTCATTATGGTAACAACCAATGCCAAAGCATGATGGATCCATGTTTATATGTTTTATATGTCGATTTGAGGCGGACCGAGCGAAGATTGTCGCTCACAGGCAGGTAAAAATACAGACTGGGGTACGGTCGTGTGGCCGAGTGGTTAACGCGACCGATACATATACAAACTATATAAAAAAAACGGTGTAGGGGACAAGCCCAGACTAGGCCAGCAGCCAGGCGTGGGCCGCGCGAGACGTAATTTCCTGGCACAATAACTAAAAAGAAAGAACTACATGCACGCATGCCTCGCTTAGCATTAGTGTAACTAAGTATTTATACATGGATTTATGGTTTTACCTTTAAAGCAGGAAGCTTTGCAACTGATTCTGGAATGTTCTCAACGAGGTTGTCGGAAACATCTAGTGACGCGAGTGATTTCATCCGCCAGATGTCACTCGGGAGTGAAGTGATGTCGTTCCGTTGCAAGTTCAATATCTGTACGGTCGTGTGGCCAGTTAGTTAAGGTGCCGGGTATATATTCAGACTTCCATACAAAAAAGGGTCCAAGTGACAAGCCCGCCATGGGTTCGAAACTTGGCTCGATAAACAAGAAATTCGATATCTCTGGAACGGTCGTGTATGGCTGAATAGCGCGACCGATTATTGTACAGTGTACTATTAAAAATGGTATTTGGGGGGGTGTTATTGACAGAAAGTAATGAAGATTTAAATATGGAACTGCCAATTACAATCAAATGTGTATCAATCAGAATACCGGATGCTTTCAGTCTAGCATCCCGTAGCACTTTTTTTAAAATTTATTTATATAGGATAGGATAATATATTCATGTTTATCCCGGTTAATGGAAAAACGTAAGGGCGGTAACACACGGGAAATCGTCAGATCACCTGGTCCCTATTGTCGAATTACCGAAGCTATTACAGTGTGTAGTGTTTGATTCAGACGTTCCCTCACTTACACCCATCGCTCTACTAGTTTCGTTAAAGTCAAACCAAAGGTGCGGCCATCGTACGTTAATATCAAACACCGTGAATTAACAGGCTGCAGCGTACGAACCTGCATTCTATAGAGATAAGGCATGTCCGTAGGAATCTGCTTCACGTAATTGTAGGATATATTCAGCTGGATGAGTGAGGCGAGAACGTCGATTCGATCGTTAGGAAGCTCCGGTAGTTCGTTGTCTATGGAGTGGGTGGTTTTTGGTGGATTAGACTGAGGGTTGGATCAGAAACCGATGGTCATGGGTTCGAAACTGTCATCTTACTGGTCGGTTGTTTTTTTAGCAAAGCGTTTAGCGGACATCGATCAAAGTTATTTGAATTATAGTTCGAACCAAAACTAAAACATTCTGACCCCTAACATTTCCAACACACTGCAATATAGCCCCGGCAACGTAAGCATGAAAAATCTAAATAAAATCATATTTTAACACTTTCTACATTTTCCCACCGCAGAATATAGACATGAAACCTTACATACGCTTTCAGCACATCAGACAATAACCAGCCATCAAATTCCCACCTGATAAATCCATCTGGGTTAATTTGTTCAACTCCCCGAAGTTTTCCGGCAATTTCTTGATCTTGTTTCCTGATATGTTGAGAATCTGGAGCGATCTGTGACGTTTGTTATGATGTCACAGACGATCAGGTATTTTACAGATAAATGATGTCATAGACGATCAGATGGGCCTACTGATTTACCGAGGTGACAGCAACATGTAGCTCTTTTATCCTTCTGATGTAGCTATTAAGATCGATTAAAATAACTCTTTAAATGCAAAAGGTGGCTAACCGTTGGATTAACCTATTATAAGTTTCGAAACTTAACCAAGTAACCAAAAAACAAACATACCTATTCTATCGTAAGGACAATAAAAACATAATTATTATACCACCACATACAAAAAACATGAATATTCTAGCCTAAGCTCATAACGACTATCCTAAAAACGGGTACAAAAATGGGTTTCCCCCATCATATCACCAACCTTAACTTGACAAGGTTTTGCGTAAATTCTTCAATTGCGTTGTTCTGCAGATAAAGTTGGCGCAGATTAGTAAGAAGGGAAATCTGCTGGGGCAACCCTTCTATCTGGTTGTTCGAAGCGTCGAACGTTTCAAGCAGTTTCAGCCTGCCAACATTTCCTGGTAGAGCTATGGAACGAAAAGTTTTTTTTTATATATAAAACAAAAAATCAAAATCAAATCAATACAAATTTATTTTTATATATAAAACAAATCAATCTTGTTGAATAAATGTATTTAAGCCGACTGTCCCTTAGTACTAGTCGCATATTACCATACATTCTTCTTCGGAGCTTGAAATCGGGTTAATTAATTTTTGTTTCATTAATATTGATTTTGCCTAGGTTTGGTGGCCGCGTAGGCTAAACTAAATTTATTTAATTATATCCATTTTCTTTTATTTATTTAATAAAAAAAGTATTTATCAAATGAGTATTGATACAACATTAAAGCAGAATAGTATTAATTAACCACCTTCGTAGGATACTATTCATAGAACATTGATTTGAAGGATATTTACCGCACAAAACCCACCGTTGATTGAGTTCCCGGAGATCTTGAGATCCTTGAGAAACCGACAGTTGCAAAGAGGAAGTGGAAATTCCTCCAATTCGATTCTCGACAAGTCCAGCGCGGTTACCACCCGCTTCAGGTCTCTGTGCAAAGTGCGGTGAAATGTCTTTGGGGTAGGATACCCATGTTTAAAAGGTTTGGTTTATGTACATACCGGTGGTTATAACAGCGGGAATTGTAAGATTACCTTGTGCCTATATATTGGTTACCGGAGCTGTTGCAGTGTGACAATATGATATACGACATCACTAAAAGGGAGAAAGTAGAAAAGGGGAAAATTTAAACTAAAACTGTAGAAAATAATTCTAACCCTGCCCCAAATCTGAATCTCAAAACTAACGCAAATTTTAACCCAGATCTATCACTAACTCCAATCTTCAATTTGGTAAGAAGTTTTTCTCTTTTCCTCCTTTCCCCTTTCCTTTAGTTTTTTCCTGATAACATTGCCACAGTTTTTGTTCAACCCATTAAAGCATAGTTTCGATCCCACGACATTTTGGCTAAAAGTCTGACGGAACAACTAAACATTTGTTATGTATTGTTGGCGTTAAACATTCGGCCATACCATAGTACAGAAAATGATTTATTTTTTTATTTTCTTTACCGAGCCAAGTTTCGAACTCATGCTGGGCTCATTACCAGGACCGTTTTTGTATAGGAGTCTGTATATGTATCGGTCGCGTTAAATATTCGGCCACATGAACGTAAAATAACTCACTTGAAAATCTTCGTAATTAGGCTGCGATTATCCTCGCCAGCTATTGGGGGTAACCTCCACGGGTTCCCGGCAATGAGGATGGTACGGAGCGATTGTGGGGCCATGTCCGGGAGGGACATCCCCACTATATTGTTGCCCCCTAAATCGAGGGTGTGCAGCATTCCAAGGTGTTTGATCGACTTGGGAATTTGCGAGATGTGGTTCTCGCCGAAGTGCATCTGATATGGGATGATTTTGGTTGGATAGAATACTCTTATTAGGGTAGGATAAGATATCCATGTTTATCCCCGTGAATGGTAAAACCAAGTGGGTTAACACACTGGTCAGATCACGTCGCGCCCACCGTCGGGTATTTTCGCGGTAGGGAAAACGGGTGTTATGATAATGGAAATCGTCAGACTACCGCGTGTCTAGGAGTTTGGTGGTTTTGGAAGGCTTAGTCATGCAGTTGGATAAGCAACTGGTGATCTCGGGTTTGAACCGTTAGCTTGCTGGTGGGTTGTGTGCTTGGACAAACATATAGAGAACATTGTCCACACTAATTGTATATATGGTTTTAACCAAAACTAAGTCAAGGGACCATAGATATTGTCAACTGGGTTTAAGCAACGATATTGAACTGTGTTCAAGCAACGCTGTTTAGTTTCTTAGCCGAAGACACAACTGACCGACTGTTGGGTTCGAATGTGCATTTCGACGCGACCGATTATCACTTGGAATGGTTTAATCCTTGCAAGCCTGACAGATTAGCTTGGTGGGTTCGTGCGTTGCCTTTCAGACAAGTGGTTGCAGTTATAAAGCTGGTCTCAGCTAATCGCTTTTGTGCTTGGGCAAGGACTAAACACGAATATCGTACGCTCGTGTGGCCGAATGGTTAACGAGACCGATACATATACCTTAATGTAAACAAAATAACCGTCTTAGAGACGAGCCCAGCATGGTTTCAAAAGTGGGCTCGGTAAAAAATTTAATTAAATAAATAAACATGAATATCCAACTTAAGCCACACCGACCTGTTCCATTGTTCTCCACTTCCGCAGGTCCTCCGGAAGCTCTATGAGTTCATTATGGGATACGTCGATAACCTGCAGTAGCTGGTCTTCGCCCAGCGTGGTCGGTAAAGTCTCTAAGTGATTGCGTTGCAAGTAGAGTTGTTTCAACGACTTCATGTGTCCGATAGATGGCGGTATGGAGGCAAGATCGTTGTCAGCAAGGTTCAGGATGAACAACCACCTGTTTGTGATGTTACATTCAGTAATGTCATAACTCATAATGGCAAAATGGTAAAATCGTCTTAAAACAACTTTGTATACTTTAACCTTACAGAGACTTACTTTTATTGCTTTCTTTGGTATAGATTCTATAGGATTCCATCAGGAAAAATATTAGGATAGGGAGAGGATATTTAGGTCTATCCCTGTAAATGGGAAAACGGAAAGGAGGTTAACACCCGGGCAATCGTCAGATTACCTTGCACCCATCGTCGAGTTACCGGAGCTATTTCAGTTTGCTGTGTATGATTGAGACGTTCCCTAGTAGAACCCAGTAATTCACTTGGTTCAGGCAACGTCCGTACACTGCCTTGTCAAGAACCCAACCGAACAGCTAGAGACCAGTTTCGAACTTACACCCTTTTAACCATTAGGCTAATGGCGTAAACCTAAAAGTAAACAATAGCAAAGCACTGTAACATGTAGGATTAAACAAGATGCAATATCTTTTGACTGTAGCCACGAGGTAATTGCGTATTCTAATAGAAAATGACTAAAATCCTTTGATAACAATGAAAGTCGTTACGAAGCGTAAGAAAGACTGGAAACACTCGAATAATTACCGCAATGAGTCCATCTCCTGGGGAAGTGTTGCAATTCGGTTTTTCGATGCGTTCAGTGTTTCCAGGTGCAATAATCCTGTAATAGATTGTAATTTTCACTCGCTGCTGCATCTGGTGGTGGAATTATTAACGACTTTGTGCTCAGTACAACACCTAGTGGTTAAAACACTGAGGACCTGGTGCTCAGTACAACACCTAGTGGTAAAAACATTAATGTCCTGGGGCTCAGTACAGCAGCTACTGATAGAAACACTGATAACCCACCTATAAGAGGCCTAAGACTATGAAGCTGGTTGGAAGAAATGTCGAGTTGCTGCAGAGAAACAAGCTCGTTCATATCTTGCGGCAGATTCACCAACTTATTGCAGGAGAGAAATAAACATCGAAGTTTCTTTAAAGCACCGATCCCATCTGGTATCGTCTCCAATCTGAAATAACCGGGGCATTATTCAGGGCGGCTCGACTGCGTGCACATGATGCATACTCATTGGAAGTAAGGTCGAGTGTGGAAAGGGCGCAACCGACGCTGTACACGGTGGCAGGAAGGACCGGAAGCTGGTTGTGGGAGACGTCAAGGTGGTGAAGATACTTCAACGATCCAAGCGCTATAGGGATATATGATGTTTATGTTTATCCCCGTAAGGATGAAAACGCAACAGGCGTTGTGATGTAAACAACTAAATTAGTTCGCATCCACCGCTTTGTTAACGGTTCTATTGCACTGTTTTGTGAGTGATTTATATGCTCTCTGTATAGTAAATCGTTTATCCAGTTGGTCCAGGAATGGTAGCTAAGTGTCCTACCAAAGGATGCAACCGACTAGCTGAAAGGTTTGATCTGCAACCCTGTGAAAAGCGACACACAAACTCAGCTAGTTAATTGGTCATACAGCGTGGAAGAATTGGAAATTAAGTATGGTCGTGTGGTCGAATGGTAAATGCGACCGTTACATTTACCGTATTATATTTTATATACAAAAAAACTTAGTGACAAGCCCGGTATGGCTTTAAAACAGCCCGATTAAAAAGAATAAAAATAGTAATACTTTGGTAGAAGAACGGCCTTGTGGCTAAGTGGTAAATGCAACCGTTACATATACAGAATTATTTTTAAAAATAGTCTAAGCAACGTTCATCATAGATTCAAAGTGACTCTAATAAAAAAATAATTTGGTAGGAACAGGAGTGTGCAATTCCCGCGAAAGCCGCCATTTCTGTACCGCTAAGAATTGTTCACTAAATGTAAGGATTACCTTATGGATACAGAAGAGATATTAACATTGCTACAGTGTTTGTTAAAAACAATAAACTAATCAATGTGTTCGGACAACGTTCACTTAATGCCTTGCACAAGAATAAAAACGATTCGCTGGCGACTGGTTTACCAACACATTACCGTTCGGCCTACAGTATGACGTATTTTATGAGATACTCGGGCATGCAAGTATGAAATAAGTCTTCCCAGAAGGAAGTTATATCTAATTATCCAAACATTGCAAAAGCTTTAACAATCAAACTAATGGCGTGATGTGTACAACTTTGCAAATGAGCAAACAGCTTTACATTGCTCCAACCAAATAGTATATAAGCAATGTTTGATTATTCCACATTATGTAATAGCTCCAGCAACTCGACTATGTAAAGTAATAATGTCCATTTTTTACCAAGCCAAGTTTTAAAAACCTTGACAGGCTTACCATAAAGACCTATTTTTATAGGAGTCGGTATATGTATGGGTCACGTTAACCATTCGACCACACGAACTTACATTAATGTCAATTATTTTACCGAGCCAAGTTTCGAACCCATTATGGACTCGTCACTCGGACTGTTATTTTGTATAAGAGTCGATATATGTATCGGTCGCGTTAACTATTCGACCACACGAACATACATTAATGTCCATTTAAGCAACAACCCTCGCACTAACTTGACTGTGTTGGCACGGTATCTAACGATTAAATTACTACTGACCGGTAGGCAGTGTCTTCAACTTGTTGTGGGATACGTTGATAAACGTGAGTCGCTGCAGTCGGTCGATTTCTTCGGGCAGTTTCGTAAGTTTGTTGTCCGAGAGGTTCATGTGCGAAATGTTGCCCTTGCTCTTTTTGGAGATCACGATCGCGGGCAACGCTTCGATCTGGTTGCGCGACACGTCCAGCGATCTCGGCAGCGCGTATATGGACTTCGGAAGGACTTTGATTGAGTTTTGCGAGACATTCAGCATCGTCATGTTTGACTGGCCGATGTTCTTAGGCAATTTTTTGATTTTGTTATTCGAAACCACACACGTTTCAAGCCCTGATGCCTTGTGGATGGTTTTCGGGAGGGTTTTAAGCCTATTGTCGGAGACATTAAGCGACGAAAGTTTCTTCAGTTTCGTTACCGATGCGGGAAGCGCCCCTGTGATTGTGACGTCATTATCTTTATGCCGTTAAACTGACGATAATTCTGCCCGCGTACGGACGTTATATGAGCGCTGTCGCAGCGCTTCGAGAAAATTCACAGTCTTACCAAGTAAAAAATGTATGAACCTAGACTTACCTATGACGTTGTTCCTGACGTCAACCTCGTTAAGATACTGCAGGGCCGATATGCTTCGGGGGATCTTCTTAATCTTATTGTTCTGTGCGTGGAGAACACGAGTCATCAGCGCTAGCTCCTCGTTCGCGTAAATCTCCTCGGGTAGAGCCTACGTCATGATATGACGTCATTACATACGTCAGTATGACGTCATCAAACAGTGATACCTTGATGTTGACAGTATCCATCTCCACAACGACTTTGTTGGAGTATCTGTGCATGTGACGGACCACGTTCTTTGGAAGTGACGCATACGTACTTCCGGGTCCAATACGGGGAGGAGGCGCCTCTTTTTTCCCACGACCACGTGAGCTAGCAGCACGTGACATGCTCCCGGACGGGTAAGGGACGGATTTGGATTTCTGTCAAAACAAATGTTTAGAATAGGATATTCATGTTTATTCCCGGGCATGGTAAAACACAAGGGACGTTAATACACGGGCAATCGTCAGATCACCTTGCGCCCTAGGACACAACCGAAAGCTCTCGACCAGTTTCGAGCCTATAACCTTTCGATTGTGAGAGGCATCAATCCACCAAGGTATGCGGTCGGATTTTTATCTAGTGATGTTTAGCGTGCGATTAACTGCTAGTTTTCTTCATGGCACACCGTAAGGGTAGGCTTCTATAGTTAATGCATCAGATTCAAAGCCTTTCTGTCCTGCACCGGCCTCGATTATATATTAGCAACGAAAAACCAGTATGGCCAACTCCATCATAGCGCAATTCAAAGAGTGGAAAAACGGAGGCGAAAATAAAGCGGGAAATCGTTTAGCGATAGAATCAAGTACCTATATAGCATAATATTGTTCCAAACATGCCACTACCTGACAAGGTATTTTAATTCCTCAACTACCTATCGTCATATTATACATAATGCTAAAACTTGGCTTTCGGTTAGGCAACCCATTATCACCTAATTATATAATGGTAATTTAAACTTTAAAAGCATAAGGTCAATTTAAATAAAGATCAAAAACACAAAAGGCAATACCGACCAAACGTTTATACTTTCTTTGTTCTATACTTATTGATATCATAACTAACCTGAATCATTTTAGGAGCCAAATTTAGACTAGACTTAATTAAAACTACGGTTTTAACCAAATTCGATTTTTGTTTTTAATTTCCGCATTAATATTTCATAACATTGTCGTTTATGACGTCATATTTATAAGATGCTAGTTATTCAAACAACTACTAACCTTCTAAAATTTGGGCTAAGTTTCTAAGACTCTGCAATACATCGAGTTCCAGAACATGTACCGACTCCCAAACTCACCTACGTCACAACGGCACCATTGTTACGCTTGTAAGGTTGCTTAGAGACAGCGACCTCATAGAGCGATGTGTTTGTTTAGTCACAATCGAACAAACAAACCAAAGGTCACTCGAGGCCAAATTGGTTGGATCTAATTTTGCATGGAAATAATTTGCAATGTTTTATTATTGTACTTGTTAATGAATGCCGCCTTAAGGACCTTTGTTAGTGTCGCCTATCGACTGTACAGTTTGACGGTATAAATACCAAACAAAGCAAAGATGGTGCTGCCTATATACGTCATATCTAGCAAATTAAAAGCGTCATAAATTCATAATACCTACTCAACATAGGCACTCAAAGTGAGATATTAGTTTATCCAAGTTTATTAAAACCACTTCTTCAATACAACGGAGAAAATAAATATAAATTTGCTGTCTAACAGCAGTTGCTATAAACGACGGTTTTCGATAATACCACACCACCTTGATACTTTTGCGCTAAAACATAAAGCTAAATTAGCCATTTCGGCTTGGGACAGAATAGGACACTCAAAAACATTGGATAACCAGAACTTTTGTGGTGTGTTTTTGGTATATCACATTGTAATTAGGTTAAGGTTTGTGTGAATATCTAACTAAAACAATATAAAAGGGAAATTAATTTAAACAAAAGGTAACCATGATGTCATAACTGTATCAAACTCTAATTAATAGAAATCGATGCGTAAAAATTTGCTGTCGTCTGATAATATTTTATTGTTGTAATAATGGCGATTGTATTGGACGTCGCGTGTTCATTGTGGTCGTTTGGAATGAATGAGTTACCACATTTTAATGAAATTGTCGAATTTTTCTTAAGGGACGTTTGTATTTACTATGAACTGAATTTTTCGTGTAGAAGGTACAAATGTCAAGACAAATTGATGTTGTTATGTTTTTTTATTTTGTAAACGCCATCCAAATAAAAAATGGGACTCTCCATAGTAGTGATTAGACTGACACTGTGAACGCTTCTTTGCGTTTTCCTGTGGTAATATAGCGGTAACGGGGGTAATATGGGACTATACAATCATAACTAAAGCTAGCGTACAGTATTGCCAGAGTGCTCTGTCCTCATTTCTTGTGAATTATGATGAAGAGTTGTGTTGCTGGAAAATTTGCTCGAATAGGTTAATATTCAGAATTCAGTTTTAAAATGCACATATTAGGATAGTATAGGATAAGATATTCATGTTTATCCCCGTGAATGGGAAAACCAAGGGGGTTAACACACTTTTTCAGCATGCGAGCTACTTTTAAAATGACCGAGTCAAAATGATCTACCCACTACAAAAATGCAAAGGCGAAAGAGCGGCGCTTTCGGCAAGTTTTGCTGTACTTAGAGCCGTTGTTTGATTTGATTGGTCACCCGAACGGCAACATTCAGTTGTCATCTGAATGGCTGCCCTGTATATCAATCAAGTGACGGCATTAAAGCTAGAATGATAATTTTTTAATGTCACGCCGCGATCGACCAGTACCACCTTCGCGATCAACCGGTAGATCGCGATCGACTTTATGAGCACCCCTGCGCTAGACCAACCGGACAACTATTCATAAAGCCTTTCAAAATAAAAACCAAGCAAGGAAAAATATCAGAGGTCGTTTACGTTAACACAACTGATTTTTATGTAGTATAAAATTTTAAAATAACCTTGCTGTCGAGTCCACGTGTCCCTAAAAATGTGGATTAATGAAACTGAAAATTATATAACACTTTAAATAGTTTTTGAAAGTAAAAAACTGATAGGGCATACGTGGTAATCTGACTATTTCCAGATCGATCCTAGTTTGCGGCCACGGCAATAATACAAACATCACACTTTATTTTTATTTCTATTTGCGTTCTGTGGAAATGTTTTTTCACCGTGGGGACGTTTGTAATTACTATAACCCGAGTTATTATGGGTCCCATTTGGAAAAATGGGACACATATTGTTTTTGGCCGGTTTTTTTTTTTTTTTTTTTTTTTTTTTTTTTTTTTTTTTTTTTTCGTCAAAGGTTTGACAGGCATGGCATGGCGCCCCGACATCTACCAGAAGGAATAATCGAATCGTAATGAAACTTAGCCTTTTGCTAGACAACATGGTCTAGATATGCAGAAACCAAAATTTTGGGTGATAAATCCAGGGGAATTCCCCTGGTAGGTTAAAAACCAAAACGGTATTTTTTATGAAAAATTTAGCTTTTTGTGGCATAGCGCTTAAACGGCTACTCCAATTTCAATCAGATTTGGTGGAATGTAAGTGCATTAGGCACTGATTTAACACTTGGAAGAAATAAAAAAATTACCTAGGAAAACACCCTAAAAAATAAGATTTTGTACTCAAATCATAATTGTGACAGGCATACCATGTCGCCCCGACATCTACCAGAAGGAGTAATGGAATATTAATGAAAATTTGACATTTTTTAGACAACATGGTCTAGATATGCAGAAACTAATATTTTGGGTAATAAACTCAGGGGACTTACCCTGGGGCGTTAAAAACCAAAACGGTATTTTTTTCTAAAAAAAATAGCCTTTTTTGGTCATAGCGCTTAAACGGATGCTACAATTTGAATCAAATTTGGTGGAATGTAAGGGCATTAGTCACTGATTATACGCTTAACAAACATAAAAAAATTACTTAGGGAAATACCCTAAAAAATAGGATTTTGTTCTCAAATCATGATTGCGACATGCATGGCATGTCGCCCCGACATCAACCAACAGAAGTAATGGAATCGCAATGAAAATTTGACATTTGTAAGAGAACATGGTCTAGATATGCAGAAACCAAAATTTTGGGTAATAAATCTAGGGAAATTCCCCTTAGACCTTAAAAACCAAAACGCTAATTTTTCTAAAAAAATAGCCTTTTTTGGGCATAGCGCGTGAACGGCTGTTACAATTTAAATTAGATTTGGTGGATTGTAAGTGCATTAGTCATTGATTTAACACTTGAAAGAAATAATAAAATTACCAAGGAAAATACCCAAAAAATAGGATATGTTCTTAAATCATGATTGTGACAAGCATGCCATGTCGCCTCGACATCTACCAAGAGGAGTAATGAAATCGCAATGAAAATTGGACATTTGTAAGACAACATGGTCTATATATGCAGAAGCCAAAATTTTGGGTAATGAATCTTGGGGAATTCCCCTCAGACGTTAAACACCAAAACGTTTTTTTTTAATAAATTAGATTTTGTAGCCATAGCGCTTGAACGGCTGCTCTAATTTTATTAAAATTCGGTAAAATGTTAAAACATTAGACACTATGTTCCAATTAAAAAAAAGAAAACATTTACTTATAGGTTAATTTCCATGAAAACAAAGATATGTTTCTGAATTGTGATTGTGACAGGCATGCCATAGCCTATCGCACCGACATCTCCAACAAAAAGTCGACAAATCAGATTAAAACTTTAAGAATTGTTACATAGCATGACTTACTTATGTAAAAACAAAAACTTATCTACTAAACCCAGGGGAATTCCCTGAAACAATGAAAAACTAAATCGGGCTGTTTTGGGAATTTAGCTTTCTTTCATTATACAGCGCTTGAAAAGAAGCTATAATTTAAAACATTTTTGTTGAAATGTTCGTAAATTTAAGACGTTTGTTCTTTATTTAACTAAACATTGAAAATAAGTTTGGTATGTTAACTATGGGACCCATGCGTTTATGCTTGCAGAAACAAAAAATACATACTTAGTGTATAAAATACAAATTGTGGTTAGGGACCCTGTAGCATGAATATAGGTTATACAACATGTGTTTTACAAATAGTGATGGTTAACACGTGGTTGACACTCTCTAGTTTTAGAATAACGTTTGATTATGAAATAAATTTATCATCGTCATTTATTCTAAACCGCTTAGTATTGACATAACTGACCACAGCGATTCTGTGCGACCGCTTAGTCTGGTGGATAAACCTGCTTTTATGCTGGCACCGCGCAAGCCAGAGCTGTTTAAACGTATAATATTTACGAAATATACACCATCAATCATATAATGTTTCGTCGATATAGTATCCTTCATCACGAATTTTCCACTTGCGAGCATACGAACGTCAACATTAGGAGCGTCAGCCGGGAGCGGATAGGTTA
>CH000771.1:184707-197459 GCA_000149265.1 Ciona savignyi | reverse complement strand
TTTCTGAAATTAGAAATGGATTTTTTCTGTAATTCTGTAGTTCTGTATTTTCTGTAAATTAGTATCAAATTTCTGTCATTTCTGTAATTCTGTTTTCTGTAAATTAGTTGTGTCCCTTAAACCTTAGTGTTATTTACATTACTGGCGCACTTTTATTTTTTAATTAAAAGATTGGTAAATTACCCTTCAATCTGCTTTATGACACCCTTCTGTCCACATACATCGCATGTGTATGAAATTAATTATAAACAACAAAAATAAATAAACTAAGCCGAAATGGGCACTTTTGTGATAATGTCAAACTAAGTCATCATTATCAGTGATAAACACTGGCTCTGAGACTAAATTAGGCTTAAGTTAGCTAATCTAGATTTTTAGCTTTAATTGTTCATATACCTCTGTCTGTTTGTATGTAAATCAAGTTTATTCACATATTCAGCAATTATGAATAGCTATATATTGTTTCTATGTCTTATTTTACATGGCCAACTGAGTTCCGCAGAAAATGAAGACTGGATTGATCCATTTGACATGTTTGGGGAATCAGACCAACAAATAGTTGACAGATCTAAAAACCTGCCATGCAAACCTGTATCACCTACCATCTGTCCCAGCGAAGCAGATATTCTAGAAAAATGTCCAAAAGTTTGCCCTGAAATTACTACGGACATGGTGGATGGAGAAGGTCATGTTTTCTTAAAGAGGTTTATCCGATATTATCTTTCCAGACTTGGCCAAGTTGGGAAACCCAATGGAGAACATATGGCAAAGTTTAACATTCACGTTTTCCTTGACCAATCTGATTGGAATGCTATATCCGGATTTTTAGATGACGGCAACGTAGTATCTGTTCAAGAAGCTTTATATAAGTTGGAGAAGTCCATAAAAACAGTTTCCCCAGGAGATTTCGATGACTCAAATACTCATAGCCACTGGAGATGGAATTTTGAAGAAAAATTCCATATCTCACTGGATGACGCTATCAAGTGCTCTGTTTTGTTGTTTATTTTCTTCGCCACAATGACCATTCAGTTCCGGAGTTCAATCTCATGGAAGGGACTGTTTAAACGGCTTTTAATCTTTGCTTTAATGTTGAGCCTTCCGTGGACGTACATTCATGAATATCAACTTGCTGTTGCAGAGCACAAAAGTCATGGTATCAATGTGCCTCAAAACTGCCTCGATGAACAGCGACAACTCACCACAATAGAAGCACTCAGCCAATCCTTTCGGTCTATGTTTAGCACAACAAAGGACCCATGCACAAAATACCACGAGAACTTCCTAATATCTCCCATACTAAAAGTCCCACCCACTAAAATACTTGCCGTCACCTTATCAAAGTTCATCCTTGAGCCTCTAAACCACGTGGGAACGAGCTTCAGCATTACGTTTAAAAACATGTTCTCGGAACTACCAATTCAGCTCTGGATTCCTGCCTTTATCTTCATCTTGATCTGTATGCTAGCTGTGCTTCTGTTTTTTACAGTATGCTTTGGTTACTCCTGGAGCCTGAATCTTCCATTTTGGTCAGGCTTGCAAATCGCCCCTTCTCAACCACAGTACCACCCACAGATTGAACAAATAAACGACTCCAATCGTCGGCTACAAGCAATTGAAAATCTGCTACAGGAGCGTCAACCCCCTGCCCCGATTGCTCCATCCCAACCAGGGATGGTGTCCAACCTTCTCTCTGCTATTGGGTACGGCCCCACCTCGAGCCCCCAAACCCCACCCCAGAATAACCCCCAAAATAATGACCAATGGGGTGTAGATGATGTTGGAGGCCCGAATAACGATTACCAACCACCCCCTTACCCCCCTGCACCACCTGCAGGGTGCAGACGTAGAAATCATATCCCAAATGAACCCATCCCTGAGTATAGGCCACCAAATAGCCCCAGATCAAACCAAACAGGCCCCAATTACCCGACGTCAAACTCCAGGCGAGAAAATAGCTCCGATTCTCAACTTGGACCTATGAATTACCCTGAATCAAACTTAAGACCATCAAATTTTCCCAGATCATACTCAGGACCCCCAAATTTCCCGGGATTAAATACATCACGCTCAAATTGCCCACCACCCCATACTGAACCGCCACCATACACCACAGAACTTCCCTACCCAGCAGATGCCCCAGTAGTTGCTGATATAGCGGATGATGATGCCTTTGCATCTGGAGATTACCGTGGGTTATTTGACCCTAATACTCACCGCCCATGCCAAATTGATGATCCCAACTTTGTAGAGGACCTTTCTGCTGATGAGAACAATACCAACCCCGCCAACGAGATAACAAGAGAAATCGGTTTCAGTAATGCGGTCCTTCATGGTGAAACAAACCCAAAGTCCCCTAGCCCGGAAACTGTCGCCACGTCTGATCGGGAATAATAACAAACATCAATCGTTGTTTTTATGATTCTTGTTTTTATAAATTTAAATTTTTTTCAAAATTAATAAAACAACTGATACATTGTCAGTAAATCTGCGATTTTCAGATAATTATTGTTTGTTCTTCAAAGTTTTATTTTAGGGTGGTTTAAATATTAGATTTTTGAAATCAAGTTTGCTAGTGCATTGTGTTGTTTGCTTCTATGTTTTTGTTTCTATTTTTAAACAAGGCAACACAAAAGCAAAGAATCTTATTATCAGAGGACATTTCAGAATAATCCTTCACTCAATTTCAATTCATTTTGAAGTTCAGTGTTATTTCCGTTGTTACAAAATGCCTTTTGATAAAAAGAATCATTGTTGGAGGTGCTGGAAAAAAAGTGTAGCTAACACTGTCATTTTCAGTACTGTTTCTTGGTTTAAAGACCTTTTTACATTTCTTTGCATTAAATGCTCTTGTTATTTTTCTATTTTCTGTTGCTACTTGCTATGCTTACCAATCGCGATTGCAATTTTAGAAATTAAGATTTAATTTTAAAAATGAGGTTGGTAACAAGATTGCAACAACAATTGGTCAACGCCGCAAAGGTAAGAATTTATTTTAGTTTTTTAAATATAATGAACTAGTTTCAAAGTGAAATTTGTAGAAATGATAGATCATGTCCAACAGAATGCATGTTGTAAATTTTGAGATTAAAAAAAAACGTGTTTAAAAGGATGCAGTGGCACTTTTCAGAACCAGTTAATGCGTTCTAAACTGCCCCATTTATAAACATAGAAAGCTCTATTTACTATATAAACATAAAAAAGAAATTGTATCTAAATTTTATAAAAAAGAAAAAAATATCTAAACTTAAAAAAGTTTACTTGTGTCTCACATATAAATTTCCTGATTTAAAAATTCCCTTGAATTTTTTTAATACCTTTTGATGTTCATTTGACCGAGCAATCCACATGATTTGGCAGTTAACCTTATAAATTAACTACAATTTAATGATATGGTAAATTGTATCTTATGATCATGTTTGGTCAGTATAGGATATTCCAGCCGAAATAGGATAGGATAGGATAATCGTATTTATCCCTATGAATGGGAAAACGAAGGCAGTTAACATCAGGCAATCGTCAGATCACCTCGCGCCCATCGTCGGGTTACCGGAGCTATTGCAGTATGTTGTATATGATTCACACGCTCCTTTAATTTGGTAGAACCCATTAATCCGCTGGGTTCAGGCAATGTCTGTTAAGTGCCTTACCCAAGGACACAACAATTAGCTAGCGACCAGTTTCGAACTTGCAACCTTTTGGTTGAAAGGTGTCGCACTAACCCACTAAGTTAACGATAAAAAGTTACTATTACACCACAGATAACGAAACCGGTCAAGGAAAGCGCAATATATCACGGCAACGCTCATACAACAACAGCAAAGGTACCAACCCCAGGATCGAGTGGGACAGGTGGTGGTACATCATTATCATAATTATCTTTTTGATGAAATTTGTAAATTTATAATTGTCTTTTTGATGGAATTTGTAAATTCATAATTGTCTTTTTGATATAAATGCTATTTTGGAATATATTTATATAATTTCACTAAATCCTTTTAGAAACGTCGTAATTTTAAACCTAAGAGTTGTTATAAGACGACAACTAGTCAGATTGCCCTGTTCCCACTGCTGCAACATTTGTGGCCACAATATTGCTCAGTTTTTAGTCCCACCGCTTAGTGCTTTGCCTAAATACCACACTGCTAGCTGTTTTTTCTTCGATTCTTAAACAAACACCAGATGACAGATTAATGATCTACCCGTAATATTTCCAACTGTTTCATTTACTCTGGTTTACTATAAATCATCTTTATTTGACCAATAATAGCATGACAAACATGGAAAAACACCGTTAAGCCATTACTGATACCAACAGGCGGATTTGAAGGAAAGGCCACTACATCAAGAGAAGAATTTGCTCAACATTTCCCAAGGACGTATATGCTGCAGGAGCATCACTTGGTAAGTTTATTGTGCTCGCTGTTCAGATCTTAAGAAATCGAAACGAAATTAAGTAAGGGTTGCCAGAATTACAACATTGAAAGTTGCATTGCAAATTCCTTTGGTTTTAAGATATTTGGCTAAGCCACTTAGTGTAAAGGTTAGAGCATTGTGATCAAAACAGACTGATTCCTGATTCCATTCTCGCCCCCTACTTTTATTTAGGCTGCTTTGAATAAGTTGATTTGGGTTGGTCATTTAAAGTTAAGTTGTAAGTCACAGAAAATTTTTTTCAGTAAGAAAGAGTACTCCCTTGACAATTCTGTTTTAAAGACTGTTGTTTTCACTCTTACTGGCGATTAGCATACTGGTATGTTAGCTGATAACCAAACGTTGTTACAATACATTTTATTATCTTATTACAGTTTTTTCGGAAAAATATAGCAAACTAACCAGTAACAACTCATTCTCCACAGAAACAACTGACAGAGAATAAACTGCCCGTTCACATGGCGGGAAAATACGATTCTGTTCTTATACCTGTCCTTATTGCTGTAACAATGCTTTCGTGTCTTTATACTATCAAAGAATTAATTGCATTCAAGAAATAAGTTTTTTGGTTCAACATGTGAAGTAAAGCTTGTTTGGGATTTTTTATTTATGAAATTTGTTTGTTTTGCCAATAAATATTAACATATAGTGACTTGTGTTTTGGCTAAGACGATGGGATTAAACAACCTGGTTAAGGTTAAAGCGAGCGTTTCATGTGTCTTCAAATATACGAAATTCATGGGTTGGGAAAGTGCAAGGGTCCGTTTGACAAATATTATTGTTATAAATATATGTTTGTGTGGCCCAATAACTGGGAGATCTGACCGGACAGAATCAATTTATAAAATCCGCTGCTTTCTATGCATATACCTATCTTCTCTCTGAAGCTATTTGTAAACACGTGGCTAAATATGTTACGACGTTCATGTTTCCCCTCTGTGACTGTGATAACACAAACGGCGTTATCGAACGCGTAACTGTCAGATTGCCTGGCTGCTGTAATGTGTTGTGTATAATTAAAACGTTCCTTCAGTTTTAGTAGAATCCCTTTATCCACTGGGTTCAGGACTTTACAGTGCTGCTGCAGTGTTAAATACCGTGCATTTGAAATGGACTGCATCAACAAAATGAAATAGAGAGTTTTATCCTTTCCGTAAGCCTATATTTTATTTGTTCCACTGGTTAGCTTGGTGGGTGGTTGTGAGGTAATCTGACGATTGCCCGTGTGTCAACCCTCTTGGTTTCCCCATTCACGGGAATAATCATGAAAATCCTATTCTCTTTACTTGAATGGGAAAACTTAGCAGAGTTACTACAAGAGTAATGAATCACTGATAAAACTGATAAAACTCGACGTGATGTTGAACTAACGCAACCTTGCGAACAAAATGCCGAAAGTGAAGATTACAATAAACACCGCACCGCCTGCTTGTAGCCGCAGACATCCGCCCGGTGGGCCTAACGGTTAAGTGCGTCGCCTTTCAATCGAAAGGTTGCAGGTGCGAAACTGGTCGCTAGCAAGTCCGGTTGTGTCCTTGGGCAAGGCACTTTACGGACATTGCCTGAACCCAGCGAATTAGTCCGTTCTACTAAATTAAAGAAATGTGTCTATCATACCCTACAACACACTGCAATAGCTCCGGTAACCCGACAGTGGGCGCGAGGTGATCTGACGATTGCCCGTGTGTTAACCCCCTTGGTTTTTCCATTCACGGGGATAAACATGAATATCCTATCCTATCCTATCCTAGATCCGGGCATGCCCAGCCAATTGATTGTATGTAGCCTATTGTACTGTCTCAGCTTGTAATCTAGGAATAAAGAAACCATTTGTAAAGAGTCGGATTGCGAGTCATTGGAGTTTTGGCTGAGGACTGGTAGTTAGGGATCGCAAGGACAGATCTAGTGCATGCAATACGCGCAAATACAAACTGTGAACAAAGCAAATAATAATAAACCGCCACAGGAGCAATCTTCATATTATCTACCCAGTATGAGAGAAGCGTTTCCACATTGATAGCCGTAAAATTATCTTTGGCCAAACGCCGGGTAACATATGCTCAAGACATTTCTTCACTTTTAGTAGAATCCAATAATCCAAACTGTGTAGCCAGGGTCTGGTTTTGATTCCACAACCTTTCGGATACCAGCAGA
Source organism: Ciona savignyi (assembly GCA_000149265.1). Taxonomy (NCBI): domain Eukaryota; kingdom Metazoa; phylum Chordata; class Ascidiacea; order Phlebobranchia; family Cionidae; genus Ciona; species Ciona savignyi. The sequence goes on along the minus strand of CH000771.1, from coordinate 190,871 downwards.
CAGCCGAATACCTAAGTTAATTTACTTTAGTATGATGTGGTCAACTAATTAGTGCCGGTCATTATTTTTGTTATACAGGTAACACCGATCGGAAAACTTTTTTGACAAATTAGAATAAAACATTTTTCCTACGCAGCGGTTACCATAATTTGAAATCCACTAGCGGCAGTCGAGAGAATTCCACGCTGATCAAACCTTTTCTAATCCAAGATGGCGGCAGGTGGAGGTAAATTTCCATTTTGTGGTTTTTAGACAATTCTTTTATAATTTTAAAACATTTTACGATTTTAAATGTACCAATATAGAAAATAGTGTAAATTGAAGTGGTGCAGGTTAAAACGTTACAGAATAAATCCGTAAAATGCTCATTTACGCCTCGATGCGATCACACGTGAATTTGGTTGAGATTTGAATTTCTGACAGCGAGCCCATATCTTATCCAACGTATCGTACTTAGCCAAAGAGAAAGCGTTGAAAGCCAAGAAGGCGGTCCTGAAAGGCCTTCACTCGCACCGCAAGAAGAAGATGCGAAAGAGCGTTCACTTCCGACGACCACGCACCCTCAAACTTCCCAGGGCACCGAAGTACCCGCGCAAAAGTGTCGCCAAGCGCAACAAGTAAGAGGCTAATTCACATTTGTTTTTGCAAAGCACCAAAGTATAGTATTCCCCCAAAGTAATATGTATTTAATACCACATGCAAGTGTGACCGCATGGTTTCTCGGTGTCTCCTTGTTAAACTTAGTTTAATTTATTTTCGTATTGTTATTATTTTGTTTTTGTGCGTTTAACAAAATAAAATATGTTTGATTGATGAAAAATGTTAATTGCATTTTTACTATCAAATCAAAATATGACTAATATGTGGACATGCGTCTAGAGACAGAACGGTAGTCTGATTTTTCTTTGCTGGATGGCGCTATTTATCAGCTGTACTAAAGCGGGGAGGAGGGAAACTACTAACTAAAATTATGGACACTAATTTTAACCCATTCCTGAACACTAAACTCAACCGCAAGACTAACACTAACTCTAGCGCCATGTTTATTACACCATTTACGCATTTTAAGTAAATAGTGTTTACAATCAAAAAACTGCAAAGAGATCGATTACTTTAGCCAATGCTTGGAAAAATTTCATAAATGCTCAAACAAGCTGAATGCGGGGTTATGATGAGTTTGTTTATAACTAAGAAACAAAAGAGTTAAAAAAACGGAAAAAAATCTCCCCGTAGGGGAATCGAACCACAGTCTCCCGCGTGACAGGCGGTGACGCTTACCACTACACTAACGTGGAATACGATTAGTAAGTGCGAAAACTAGTATAAGACCACTCAGTCGCGGGTGCCTCTAAATACTACAGGACCGCTTAGATCACTTAGATTGCTATAGAAAGTAATTCTAACCCTGTCCCAAACACTAATCTCAACCCCAGAACTAACTTTAACCCCAACCCTAACATTAATATCGAAAATAGTTACTCCCCAGATAATTCCAAAAAAATAAATAGCGCCACCCAGCACAGAAAAATCAGACTACCGTTCCGTCCCTAGTCGCATCTAATATGTGGGTGCCTCTAAATACTACAGGAGCGCTTGGATCACTTAGATTGCTATGGAAAGTAATTCTAACCCTGTCCCAAACACTAATCTCAACCCCAGAACTAACTTTAACCCCCCAACCCTAACATTAATTTCATGGCTTTTTTAATTACGAAGTATAGTAAGTGATCCAAGCGATTTAAGCGCTCCATGCACTCCAAGCGGTCCTGTAGTATTTAGAGGTACCGCTAATATGTTGCTATTGAATTGAAAACCTTGCTTATTATAAATTGCAGCCCCAATAATTTAAGTAATCTACCATAAAAATGTTTTAATATGTACATTTGATGCATAGTAATGTCATCAGCAATTATTGCAAAATTGTAATACATCTATTTATTTTGGGGGGTGGGGGGCAATTAAGGGGAAAAATGTGAAATTATGCACATAAGGGTGTGAGGTTAAGGGCTGGGGTTAATTATCTTTCGGGCACGGTTAGAATTGTTTCCCTTGTCTTTATTTATTTATTTTATATATGCGTATTATATTGTTTAATTGGACTGCATTTGCCCACAATTCTCTGCACTGGCAGGCAGTCCTAAAAATTCCAATATAAAAGACATTGGTCTTTGGAGGTTTTACAAATAGCAGGGTTCCTATGCGAATGTTGATATGTTTGCAAAATACAAATTTTCTTGTATTTTGCTAAAACAGCAGTGGACCTTATAAAGCAGGATATAATGCAAAATTGTGTTCAAATTATATGTAACCATTCGACTCTGGATAAATTACATCAGTAAAAACATCATGTAATGTCATAAGGATGGACCAGTTCGCCATCGTGAAACACCCATTGACCACCGAAAGTGCAATGAAGAAAATAGAAGACAACAACACTCTCGTGTTCATTGTGGATCTTAAGGTTTGTACAGCTACTAACTTGCTTTTTTTCTTGAATAACTTACACAAATTGTTTTATTATTAGCAATGCGAGAAGTTAATGCAAGTCTGTGAGAAAGAATGTCTTTTGTTTTGTTTGCTTAACATTTTTTCAAGGTTTCCAAAACTTTCGTGTTTATCTAGAACAGGGATGTCCAACATTTTATTGCAGTGGGCCGTGTTTTCACTTAAAATATTTCAATGGGTCGCAGGACCTATTAAATTCCAAGAAAAATTGGTACATAAAAAAACGATTAAAAACCATTAATTTATCATCCTTTATTCCTGTTGCTTTCATACTTACAGCCTACTATTATTGCGCCCCTAAAAGCGGACTGATACATTTTTAATTAAGTAAAATAACTAGTGGACCGCACAAAAATCTCAGGTGGGCCGTAGGTTGGACATCCCTGATCTAGAAGATGCAAGTTCTTAAACATTAGAATGTTTATTAACCGTGTCTTGACGATTGATTTGGACCAAAACTTAAGATTATATTTCTAAAAATTGTCTAAACATTTGAAGAATAAGCTTGTTAGCTGTTTTTCAGTTCTAGTGCCTATTATCTCAATGTTTATATAACTTTTTCACATCCACAACATAAAATTAACGAAACCACTATTAAATAAAAACTTATGTCCTTAAACAATGCACTCCTTAAACTTTGCAAAAGCTCTTAGTGAATTATTAGGTTTTACAAGCAGTTTATCATCTTGTGAACAACCCACTGCAATTGGATTATGCAACCTTCTGAAATTGTCAAAATATTTGAAAATAATAAAGAATGATAGTAGTATAGTAAGGCTTTGGACAAAGTAATGCGATGTAACACAAGTAAATCAACAGGTAGATGACCTAATGCCCACAGTCTTAGTTGCTGGTGCTATTGCAGTGGGTTGTACTGGTTGTAGACATAGCTATAGCTATGGATTTTGTTCTATAGTCTACTGCACATATTTTGTATAATAGTTACTGTATTTGACATGTCCAATGACCTACATAACAACCTAGCAGTTGTGTGACCTTTTTGGCTGACCGTCTACCATGCTGTACTAAATGTGCAGTGTTTCGGCTAGGGCATACAGCTGTTGTTTTAATGAGTATTACTCTCATTATCAACAAACAATTAATTTGAAAAGAACTTTGTTGCTGTGGTTTTGACTTAATCATTCATATGTGACCACAACTATTACATTATTAACTCGCATTGCAGGCGAACAAGCCGCAAATCAAGCAAGCGGTGAAGAAACTTTACGACATCGACGTCGCGAAAGTAAACACCCTGATTCGACCGGACGGAAGAAAGAAGGCGTACGTGAAACTTGCTCCAGATTACGACGCGCTTGATGTTGCGAATAAAATCGGGATCATCTAAATAAAATTTCAAACCACAACTTTGTTTTTGACACATTAGAATTAGATAGAAGAGCAAAGGATGCTTATAATATACCTAGATGAATGTAGGGATGTATTCTATATATAGTGGAATATGTTTATGTTTTTACCTTAATGTTGCTGCAAGGGATGGTTTATATGTTTGTACCTCAAAGTTGCTGTAAAGGTTGGTTTATATATATGTACCTCAAAATTGCTGCAAGGGTTGGTTTATATATATGTATAGCCGCAATTCTAGGCTTATTGTGGTCAGAAGGGTTGTTAATCCAATTGCAGTGGGTTGTTTACGAGATGATAAAACTGTTTGTTTAACCTGATAATTCACTCATTAAGAGATTTTGCAAAGTTTAAGGAGGTTATTGTTCAAGGACAAATTTTTATTTAATAGAGGTTTCTTAATATCAAAACTAGCCATATTGCAGTTATCCAAGTGTAAAACTTCTTCCATTCTTTTCCTGTCAGTTGATTTAAGAAAATCACATTCATTGGAGGTTCATGAAGTACCTTAGTCCGACACATTAGTGTAGTAGTTTAGTGCGAAGCTGAACGGTTGCAGTTTCAAAACTGGTCGGTTGTGTCCTATAGCAAGGTATTTAACGGACATGGCCCGAAACCAGCAAATTAATGGGTTTTACTAAACTGAAGGAACGTGCAAATCATACCGGGCTAAAATGTCAACAACAAGATTTGTATACACACTGCAACAGCTCCAGTAACCTGATTTGACAATTGCTCGTGTGTAAAACCCTTGGTTTATCCATTTACGGGGATAAATATGAATATGCTATACTACCTCAAAGAAAGCAGGGTGCAGGAATTTTGGAATACATCAGTTCAGTGCAAATTTAAAATAGCTGTCTTGTTTAAGCTCATTTTAAGGGTAAAAGTGCTGTCATGTCTGCAACAAGGGTGGTGACAAATTCTTTGAATTGCCGACGTGCTACTAGCGTGGCACTTTGGCTCCTTGAAAGATTCCAAATCTTTGACACTATCAAGCTGCCAGATATCTAAAGTCAATTGGATTTTTTTATCACAACATTAAATGTAAAGCACAAAACCATACCTGTGATCTATAGTACTATTACCTGTTTTTATACACCCCATGCCCACAGTCGAGCACAGAAGTAGACCTCCCGATCTATTTCAAAATAAACATGCCTATTACTGTTTGAACAGAAAGATCAATAAATACTTTATTAGACATTACAATTTCACAATGAAAATGTTGTCAACATAAAAACAGTCACGAGATGTCGATATAGGAACGAAGTACCAAGCAAGATACAGTGCTGCTCGTAAAAAATGATAAGTGTTTAGAAAAAAGAAAAAGAAGCTTCATTCAGGTAAATTTGCATACAACGTTATGGAATGGGGAGCGGATTAATTTGACGTTTTTTACTTTTTTTCGTTGAATTATGTTTTGATTTTTTCTTCTTTACAATTCCGCTGTTCGGGTGTAATCCGGGGGTTGTTTTGTCCGATTTGGCGTCCGTGAGTGTCGCGTTGATATGTTGCTCCCATAAATCCATCGTTTGATTAATATTTCCGCTTCTTATTTCAGAGATTTCTATGTTATCATTTTGGTCGACGAATTCCTTTGAATGTCCAGCACTAGAGGGCCTCGTGAGGCAAGTGGGGCGGGGTTTCGTTAATATCGCTTTCGAAGTCCGTGGTGAGCCGTTGTTTCGCTCGGCTTTCCGCTTCTTCGACTTCTTGGAAGGTTGATTGCTGTCGCATAGAAACCAATCAACATCGTTGGAATCATCAACATCTTCATCAGCTCCAACTTCTGACATCGTTGAGGATAATTTCCTGTCAAAAGGGTTGAGGATTGAAATCAAGTTTCATTCTTCTCAATCAGCTTATTATATTGGGAGTGTCAGACTGTCACTTGAAATCGAAACCAGCCACTAGCTGTCAGTTGTGTCCTGTGCTAGCGACATACTGTGTCAGACTATTATCACTGGACTAAGGAACAAAACCATGCAGAAAATGGTCATGGTTAAAAAATTTAATATAACCATGTGAATCCTGTCTTATTGTTGCTTTTACCTTTATAATACAACAAATTTTTATTAATTATTAAATGGAACTAACCGCACATCGCAATCTCAGATTGACCACCATGAAATTATTGTACTGTGTTAAATACAGTGGAGATTCCTACAGTTATACCCTTGAAAGATTGCAGGAACGAAAAGCCACTAGTGCCGGTTGTGTCCTTGCGCTAGCCACTTACATACACCAAAACCAAATTGTTTATTGTGTTGAACATAAACTGTGGAAATATT
>CH000771.1:148110-169141 GCA_000149265.1 Ciona savignyi | reverse complement strand
CTGAGTAACTAACTTTTCGGGATTTTTTTTTAAAGAATTATAGCAATCATTTTTTTAAAAGTTTGTAAGTGTATTGTCACCAAAACACATGTAAGGATGTCTTGTTACGCCATAATTATCTAGGAGTTAAATTAAAACTTGCAATATCATTAGCTAATTAATGATGGTGGTTGAAATTTGCACCTAAAATTTAAATTTTAAATGTGTAGATGCTAAATTTCCAGTGAAATTATTTTAGTTGTATAATTTCCCATACCATAAAATGCTCTATTTCTTTTTTGTATTACAACCATATTTCTTCACAATCAACGACATCTTGACTGGTTTCTTCTGGCTGGAGAGCCTAAAAAAATTAACATATAATTGAATGTAAACAAGTATGTTCAAGTATATAGATTTTTTGATACAGGGAAATACTTATTATATAAAATATGTCTAGATCGTAAAAGTAAACTGGTCTACGGAAACAATTTGCCCCGTTTCCATCTCCTATTATAATTCTTGGGTTAACCACACTTCACACATGCAAAGTCATACTCTCTATTCTGCATTGCATAAAAATAATAAAACCCATTTCTTAAATCCTTAATTGAGATTGACCCAGAACTTTCTTTATACATAGCAACATAGGATATTGTTTCAGATCTAAATAACCTAAGGGACATCCTCATACAAGTATTTATCAGATTAACTTATGCCCCACTTAAGGATTTTTTTTTTAATTTGATGATCAGTTAGGTGTAGATAAGGCCCCAGTCCCTTACTCAAGGACACAACCAATTACCAGTTATCGCTTTTACACAACTAACTTTTGTATTTTCCCACCACCTTTTCTGGTAAAACGAACAATCTTAATCAACTACCTAATGATGAGTAACTTATTAAAAAATCATGCTCTTAATACTTAAAATTCTCAGTTCAATAAATATGTACTACACGCTTTTCAATGCAAGTAATAAAATAGTTAAACCATGTTTGATACACTTACTTTCAGCATATTACATAGACATCATATAACAAGTAATTGATAAAGGGGATCTTACAGTCACAACAATAAACCAAGTTCTAAACTAAAGTTTTTGTGGTTCAGCATGAAAACAATTGTGTTACCTACCCATAGAAGAGCAACACAACTCAAATGTTTTTTTACCTGTTATTAAATGTACATGCTTATTCATCTCAGCTTCAATATTTTTCATTCAACTTTTTTCTTGGTAAAAGATATACAAATTGTCTTAACTAGTTAAAATCTTACTAACAATCCAAACAGAACATATTACAGATAACAAAATTGTTTACAAAGACAAATACTCCTATGATAGGATAGGATAAGATAGGATTTTCATGTTTATCCCCATGAATAGGAAAACCAAGGGGGTTAACACACATGCAATCATCAGATCACCTTGCGCCCACCGCCGGGTTACCGGAGCTATTGCAGTATGTTATATAGAATACACTCGTTCCTTCATTTTTGTAAAACCCATTAATTCGCTGGTTAAGGCAATGTTCGTTAAGTGTCTTCACGAGGACACAACCGACTATCTTGCGACCAGTTTCGATTCTACAATCCTTCGGTTGAAATGCGTCGCACTATACCACCAGACTAACCAGTCGAACCAGAATGATTTCTTATTTTTCATCAGATAAGAAAAAAATATTGGTTATACATATGCCTAATCTTTCTTTATTGTTATAGTTATGGTTAGTTGATTGGTTAATATTAGTGTTGGGGACAAGTTAGAATTACATTTCCTGCTTACTGAGAATTTTCTCTAATCACTTTTTCTCCTTTTCAAAACACAATTAATTTTCTGATATAAAATGATTAATCATGATAACATACAGATACAGTAGATTCCTAGATGCGTTAATATTTGCAATACTTTTGCCATTTGAATTATAATCAATTCGGACGAATTATACAAATACTGATTAATTGTTACCTATGCTACATTTTTAAGGGTCCTTTAAACGATAGCTTTCTTCCATCTTTTAAAATTGTGAATGTGGGCAGTGCCGCAGTGGTAGTGGCTGCGCTGCCTTTCTTTAAGACTTTTATTAGAATGTCCTGGACAAAGTATTCGACACGGAAAAATATATCCTAAAATGACACATAATAATTTAGTAAAAACTTTATTTGTCCATTAACCATTATGGTTATGTAATTAAAGGTTTCAGGTTATATATATATTTACCTTTCTTTTAACCAATATGCCATGGCGGCATGGCTGACTGATAAAACCCAATGTTTTTAATGTGAGTTTTGAATTCTTTTGAGGAAAGTGTTGACAAATCCCTCTCATTACACACCATACACTTATTTTCGGACATATTGGATATGGCATCATGATCTCCAAGGTGATATCAAAATGTATCGTACTCTTATTTTCTAACCAACTTAACGATATTTGGCAATCAAATCTTTAAGAATTTGCTGAAATAAATACACCTAATTAAAACCAATGCGCTATTGTTTTCACATAAAAACTATTTCGATCGAATTCAAAGTAATTTTAGTCAGGAAGCTCCTCAATATTCTTAGTCCTCTGCAACACTATTCAGAAACATCTTTCTATTACCTTCGTCTGATTAAAATCAATGCGCTCTTATGCTGTTTTAAAAAGTAACTTGTCACCTCTAAAAAAGTGTCGTGTCGCCTCTGAAAAAGTGGCGTGTCGCCTCTGAAAAAGTGGAGTGTCCCCTCCGAAAAAGTGGCGTGTCGCCTCTAAAATAGTGGCGTGTCGCCTCTGAAAAAGTGGCGTGTCGCCTCGAAAAAAGTGGCGTGTCGCCTCGAAAAAAGTGGCGTGTCGCCTCGAAAAAAGTGGCGTGTCGCCTCGGAAAAAGTGGCGTGTCGCCTCGAAAAAAGTGGCGTGTCGCCTCGAAAAAAGTGGCGTGTCGCCTCGAAAAAAGTGGCGTGTCGCCTCGAAAAAAGTGGCGTGTCGCCTCGAAATAAGTGGCGTGTCGCCTCAAAAAAGTGGCGTGTCGCCTCGAAAAAAGTGGCGTGTCGCCTCGGAAAAAGTGGCGTGTCGCCTCGAAAAAAGTGGCGTGTCGCCTCGAAAAAAGTGGCGTGTCGCCTCGAAAAAAGTGGCGTGTCGCCTCGAAAAAAGTGGCGTGTCGCCTCGAAAAAAGTGGCGTGTCGCCTCGGAAAAAGTGGCGTGTCGCCTCTGAAAAAGTGGCGTGTCGCCTCGAAAAAAGTGGCGTGTCGCCTCGGAAAAAGTAGCGTGTCGCCTCTGAAAAAGTGGCGTGTCGCATGCGTCATTTTTTGGTGAACAGCCCGTCTCGAAGTTAATAGAACATTTTCTTTATTCAGGAACACTAGTAGGTTCAGGTTACTTTCTAGCCCTACTTAATGTCGTTACTATGAGAGAAAATATTTATATAATTTATTTAAGAGAATTGAATAAAACTAATTAAATTTAAAAGTATTTGGAATTTGGCGATTGCTGACAGTCTTTGACAAACCTTATTCAATATCTCTCTGGAGTATATAAACTATTTAACATGTTTACAAAAAAATGTTATATGCAAATAACTTAACCTCCGCTTACTGTTATTTCTCGGAAAGTCGGTCACTATAGGCTACATGACTTTATAAAACTTACAGATCGATGACGATCGAAACGGGAAAGTCTACACCTTCGCCAAGGTGCGGAAATCGATCTTGAAATGCGCCGACTCGTTTTTTAAAGACGGGTTGCGTGCAGGCCATGTTGTGGGTGTGATGTGCGTTAACACACCAGAGCAACGGATTGCAGTGTTGGCGGCTTTACATTGTGGGGCGGTGGTGTACCCGTGCAACCAGTTGTACACTACAGGTAAGTCTCGTGTAAGTTTTGTGCATCGTTATCTTTTTACCTAACAACATTCGTGGTATGATGTCATGTTTCTTGTACGTAAAGTTTTACTTTTCTTTCGAGACCTTGCCGTTCTGGTCACACTGACTTGTAGAAAATCGAACATTTGAACTCCATTTATTACGAAAAGTATGTTATTTGGTGCGCCTTTCTAACCGTTGATTAAATAATTACAAGTTAAAGCCGTGTATCGGTCGAAAAAAGGCCTTTTCGGCCCACCTCAATCTCGAACATAAAGTTATGGTGCCGACCTGCTTGTCATATTACACAAGTGCACCATCTACTTAACTGGTGCTTTATAATCACTGATATTATAGATTTGAATTAATTAGATGAACTCAATCGACAATTCTCGATTAAGAAACCTGACGTCATCATCGTCGATTCGCAATTTCTCCCCAAGATTTATGACGTTAAAGGGGAAGTCCCTGATAACAAGGTAATTCCTGACGACGTTCTTTTTTATGCGTTTATGAGTCATTTCCACAGATTTACGTCATAGGCGAATCGAAAATGCACAAGACTTATAGTCAACTGGTCGCAGCTGGTTCGATTGCAGGTATATGTCGTCACAATACTGTACTGTTGCGTCACAAAATATGCTATATTGTACCATGGTACACGTCACTGTTCTTTTCACAGCACTATGCTATGGCGGGTAGTTATAATAGTGTGCTAGTATGTATTTATTGACGCCCTAATATTATGCAATAACCACAAAACAACTTACAAGTGTAAACTACTAAGACAGTGCTAACATATTGAGGAATGAGGATGACACAATCATATTCCTCCTCCAATCAAGCGGAACAACCGGAATCCCGAAGGTTGTGCAGATCAACAGCTTCGCTTTGTTGGCCAGTTTGGCTCTCGTTCAGTAAGTTCCTTTTAATATAGAATACCATCTTAATACGATACTTCCGTGTGGCCAATTGGTTAACGCGAACGATGCATGTTCCGATTCTGAAAAAAACGGTCTCAGGACCAACCCATCATGAAAAAATTGGCAAGAAATTTTTTTGTGCATGGGATCTGTATGTGTTTCGACCGCGTCAACCGTTCGCCCACAGTTGGTGTTTTGTGTTTTGGGCTAAGTTCCAGACTCATGTTTCGTCGTCACTAAGTTTTTTTTTATTTTCTTCTATATTTGCCCTGTCCTATAGAGTGGTGACCCCTTGGTACAACAAATACGAGGTTCTATACACTGTGGCACCCATGTTCCACCTTGGAGCCATATTTTCTACACACTGCGCCCTTAGAAGCGGTACAACGCACGTCATGAGTTCGAATCCCACCGCAGACACTTTGCTTCAAGCTGTGCAGGAGTATAAGGTATGGTTGTGACCAAACAAATGTTGTTCTCTGTAAGCGCCACTTTTCAGGTGACTAGAGTCGGTGCACTACCGCCCGTGTTACTCGAAATTGTAAATAGTGACATCATAAAGAACTACGACGTGTCATCGCTGAAAAGTGTTACCACTGGGGGCGCCCCATCCTCCGAGGAATTTAAAGCAAAATTGATGAACAAACTCGGAATTTCTCACATTGCAGAAGGCAACAAAAGTTTGTTTATAAAATGAAGTAACAAATATTTAAGTACGATGTCGTCACGACAGGGTACGGACAGACAGAAGCAGTCATATTATCAAATACAATAGCCGGTCGATCGGCAAAGGGTTCTCAAGGATTCATTCCACCAAACACTAGGTTAAAGGTGTGTTTGTAATAGAGTACGTCATCATTACGTAACACTTATATTAATGACGTCAATAGGTGGTGGATTCCATGACTGGAAATGACGTAGGAGCTGGGGTTTACGGGGAGCTCAGATTTAAAGGACCACAGGTGATGTAATAACGTGTAGAAATCATATTTTAACGTCTCCACATAGATATCTTACAATGAATACGTCATTAAATGAAAATTTTATTGTAAGGTAATAACATGGATATCTTACATTTGTGATATCAAAACACAGGTAATTTCGGGGGGATACGTGGGAAATGATGACGCAACAAAGGCCTTGCTCGATGACAATGGATGGTTAAGGACGGGTGACCTTGGTTGCTATGACAACGACGGTAACATCTACGTCACAGGGCGAATTAAGGACGTCATAAAGTACAAAGGCGTGCAGGTATGCAATGGGTGTAGAGTTCACCAGAGGAAATATGATTTTGAGAGTATTCAACCTAAAAAATGCCTTGGTTCTTGGCAAGGCATTGCTTACCGTTTTACTGGTTATCTTTATAGCTGCTCAATTGACCCGTTAATAAAATCAGCAGAGCCATAAATTGATTTTTGCCGATGCTTTGTTGGCGGCTATAGTTTGGCCGATGTTTAAAACGTTATGAAAACACTACTGGATTTTTTTACCCGGCCAAGGTTCGAACCCATTACGGGCTCGTCCCTTACATCGCTATTTAGGTCACACGACCGTACAAGGAAACACTGGATTGCGGCGTTGTTGATTATCCCGCCAGCGTATAATGCCATTTAATCGACGCATAATCCCGTTATAAATAGTTTCATTCCCGACGATGGGTACAAGGCATTGTAAAGAATATCCGTCTTACAAGTTCTCCGAAACCAAACCACCCTGTCTCCATAAACCCTAAACTTGTCAATTGCCACCCGATGTTTGGCCATACTGTATTCAAACAAGTTTAACTTGTGCACAAAAACATTCGTCGCAATAGAAAGCTTTCTCGCTATTTGCTGGTTAATTGCAATCTTATATTCAAATTCGCTCTACTGGTTTATTGCAATGTTATATACAAATTTGCTCTACTGGTTTATTGCAATCTTATATTTAAATTTGCTCTACTGGTTTATTGCAATCTTATATTCAAAATTGCTCTACTGGTTTATTGCAAGTTTAACAAAGTTTCTGTAGGTGGCGCCAGCCGAGATCGAACGGGAGCTCCACAAACACCCGGATATCGCTGACGTTTCGGTCTTCGGGGTCCCGGATGTCGATGGGTATGGCGGGGAAGTCCCAAAAGCGGTAATAGTGGCGCGAAAAGGGGCGACGCTAAGCGAAGACGATGTTAAAGTGTTCCTGAAAGGTTAGTTTATTTCTGAATCACAACTTATTAAGACGCATATAACATATCTCTATCAATTACGTAATTCAGACCTTTTTGATTGCCACTGTGATAATATAAATTTTTTTTAAATTTTACCATTGTGGTAACATTAATATTAATTTCATTTTGATAATATTAGGATAGGATACCGTCGGGTTACAAGACCTATTGCAGTGTGTTATGTATGATTCACACGTTCCTTCAATTTATTTGAACCCTTAATTCGCTGGGTTCCGGGAAAGGACAGAACCGGCTTGCTAGCAACCAGTTTCGAACTAGCAACTATTCGGCTGAAAGGCGTCGCACTAAACCGCCAGACTAACCGGTCGGACTATTAAAGTTAAAAGTGTAAAAAAAACGCGGTCTGGAAACCATTAGTTTTTATTTTGCTTTAAAACAAACAGTTTCAAAGACAACTGTATTATATTCTTACTTATTAAAGGGTGTTGGATTATTGTATTTCATATACGTGAGATCACCCATCATGACATCACAGACAAACTGGCAGACTACAAACAACTGAGGGGCGGTGTTCAGTTCATGACGTCACTTCCGAAAACGCCCACGGGAAAAATACAAAAACAGAAGCTTAAAGATCTTCTTAAGAAATAAATTTAATCGGTTTAAACGACATGACAAAGTTTAACAGTGTTAATTTTGTTTCCTAATTAGTCTAATACTCGTAATATAATTCCTTGTGTGCATTATGTTAACGTAATTGCGAAATCATTGTTATACGGTGTGTTTGTTTTTTAGTGCGTAGTGGGAAACAGTACAGAGGACTAACAACACCGGCGGTCGTCCAATTACCATGTGTCCAAAGTCGGATTATTCAAACTTTTAAACTCATTAATCTCCATTAACTTGTTAAGAGTCCGCTAAACGGCCAAAAAGTTTTATTAAAAGCAACTCATTTAATATGCCATCAGACTACTGTGTTGGAAACGAAAGGTCGCGTTTTAACTAGTTAAGCACGAGTCGAAGGGTAGTGAAATCGAAACCAGGTGAAAGCTGGATTTGTGGGACAGATTATTCTATTGGTTAAGTACGTCGCCTTTCAACTGAAGGGTTGCCGGTTTGAAAGTGGTCGCTAGCTAGTCAGTTGTGTGCTTGGGCAAGGCACTTAACGGACATTTCGTGAACCCAATATATCAATGGGTTTTACTAAATTGAAGGAACGTGTGAATCATACACACAGCTTAGGTAACCCGACGGTGGGCGCTAGGTGATCTGACGATTGCCTGTGTATTAACCCCCTTGGTTTTTCCATTCAGAGGGATAAACATAAATATCCCATTTTATTGTTATATTCGTGGTCATTGTACTAAGCGGGGGTTGCCTGTGCCAGTATTAAAACGTGCTGAACAAAAACTGTAGCAATTTCTGTGTGGTTAACAGAATTCAAGAGCTCCGCTTCTGGATTAGGCCTATTGATCTTTCCATTAAACATAAAAGTTTTATTACAGACATTGTACTATACTGCATAACGAAATTTTTTTACTAAAGCTACCATGGCGTGCGAATGTTATGGATACAAGAGTTGACCTTGTAAAATCATTTTACAGTTTAATGATAGACTTACGTGGACATGGCAGTGGACAACCACAAATCACGATATCAAAGTTAAAGTGCCTAAATACAACAACATTCCCATATGTTGGATGACAACTCAACCAATATACAATATTTAATATTTAACTTGTGTCTGACCGATTAGCTTGGTGGGTTCGCGCGTGGCTGTTAAGCCTAATAGTTGCTTGATCAAAACTAGTCGCTAGCTAGTCGGTTGTGTTCTTTGATTTCTATTTATAAACAGATTTGTAAAAACAATAAACTCTTTTTCATAGAACATAGCCATGTAAATAACCAAATTAGGCTTTGACATTGGCCTCTCTTCGCTCTTACCCACAGAACTCCGCCAGCAGGCTCGAATCTTTTTTCAACTCTGTTAGCAACAATTAACAAACTTTTCTCGATCAACTTACAGCTTGAAGAATTTTCATCTAGTTAGGTTGATTTGTATTCTAAACAATACGACAATGCAAAAGAATACTATACGCAGACTAAAGCACCGTTCTAACCACTATAAATCACTAATTTGCAAAAAAATTAGCTTAAATTATTCAAAGACACCAACATTATTACTAAATTACATCAAAAGTTGATCTAAATTGCATAAAAAATGTCCCCTAATTATTTAAATACACCAAATTTTGCCCAAGTTACACCTAAGATTTTCTAAATTACGGCAAAATTAATGTTGCCTTCACTATTTAATGTCACATTTGTTGACCATGTGCAAAGATGTAGTTTAAAGTCTCTAACGCAATATGTAACGTGTTTATCATAATACTTTCTGGACAGGCACAGAGGCATTGGGATCGACTTCGGATGGGAGAAATTTGATGTTCTGGCACGAATCTTGGATTCTTTTCCTGTAAAAACAGAGCCAGATTGTTCTTCAATTCTAGTTGGTTAATGGGTCGCTTAGAAAAAACGAAACTCAAAGAATGAACATACTGTGGCAATTTAGATTCGCAGTTAAATAAAGTCTCCAATATATGTACTCGATAAACATTTATTTTTACTGGGGCAAGTTTCGATCCTATGATGTACTCTTCACTTAGACCATTTTTTATATATGTAAATTGGTATATGAATTGGTGGCGTTAACCATTCGGCAACACTTTAACTTATAAACATACCATTTATTGGTCACAACAGTAAGGGTGTGACAAACTAGAGGAAGCATATCTTCTCTGTTTGTCAACATGTGATTGGGATAGTACAGGATAGGATCTTTATGTTAATCCCGTGAATGGGAAAACCAAGGGGGTTAACACACGGGCAATCGTCATTAAGTATAACTATTAAAAGAACATTTTATAAGAATTTTCTTAAGTTCTGTTTAAATAATGTTTCTATTAGAAATAACAATGCCCCTTCGCGCATAATTACTTACCACGCTTCCTTATTCACGAAGTAAAACGCCTTGGTCGTCGTGACACCGTTAAACCCGAACTTGTATAGAACAGTGTAGGCCCCCATGTCTGGAAACATTATATTTATTTATGTATCTTTTTTGTTCGTATTTGCATTCTATCCTTATTATGGGTCCCATTTGAAAAAATGGGACACATATTGTTTTTGTCCGTTTTTTTTTTCTTTTTTTTTTCTTTTTTTTTTTCTTCGTCAAACGCTTGACAGGCATGGCATGGCGCCCCGACATCTACCAGAAGGAATAATGGAATCGCAATGAAACTTGGTGATTTTTTAGACAACATGGTCTAGATATGCAGAAACCAAAATTTTGGGTAATAAATTTAGGGGAATTCCCCTTGGACGTTAAAAACTAAAACGGTCATTTTTTCTAAAAAATAGCTTTTTAGGCCATAGCGCTTGAACGGCCACTCCAATTTAAATCAAATTTGGTGAAATGTTAGTGCACTAGTCACTGATTTAACACTTAAAAGAAATAAAAAAATTACCTAGGGAAATACCCTAAAAATTAAACTGTTGCTGTTAAATGATAATTGTGACAGGCATGGCATGGCGCCCCGACATCTACCAGAAGGAATAATGGAATCGCAATGAAACTTAGTGATTTTTTAGACAACATGCGCCTAGATATGCAGAAAGCAAAATTTTGGGTAATAAATTTAGGGGAATTCCCCTTGGACGTTAAAAACCAAAACGGTCATTTTTTTCTAAAAAATTAGCTTTTTAGGCCATAGCGCTTGAACGGCTGCTCCAATTTGAATCAAATTTGGTGAAATGTTAGTGCACTAGTCACTGATTTAACACTTAAAAGAAATAAAAAAATTACCTAGGGAAATACCCTAAAAATTAAACTTTTGCTGTTAAATGATAATTGTGACAGGCATGCTATGGCGCCCCGACATCTACCAGAAGGAATAATGGAATCGCAATGAAACTTGGTGATTTTTTTAGACAACATGGCCTAGATATGCAGAAACCAAAATTTTGGGTAATAAATTTAGGGGAATTCCCCTTGGACGTTAAAAATCAAAACGGTCATTTTTTTCTAAAAAATTAGCTTTTTAGGCCATAGCGCTTGAACGGCTGCTCCAATTTGAATCAAATTTGGTGGAATGTTAGTGCACTAGTCACTGATTTAACACTTTAAAAAAATAAAAAAAATACCTAGGGAAATACCCTAAAAATTAAACTTTTGCTGTTAAATGATAATTGTGACAGGCATGCTATGTCGCTCCGACATCTACCAGAATGGTTAATGGAATCGCAATGAAACTCGGTGATTTGTTGGACAACATGGTCTAGATATGCAGAAATCAAAGTTTTGGGTGATAAATCTAGGGGAATTCCCCTGGGACGTTAAAACCAAAACGGTATTTTTTTCTAAAAAAATAGCCTTTTTTGGGCATAGCGCTTGAACGACCAATACAATTTGAATCAGATTTGGTGGAATGTAAGTGCATTAGTCACTGATTTAACACTTATAAGAAATAAAAAAAATTACCCGGGGAAATACCTTAATAATCGGATTTTGTTCTCTAATTATGATTGTGACAAGCATGCCATGTTGCCCCGAAATCTATAGATTTTTGCTATAGCAAAAGGAGTAATGAAATCACAATAAAAATTTGACATTTGTAACAGGACATGGTCTAGATAAGCAGAAACCAAAATTTTGGATAATGAATCTAGGGAAATTCCCCTGAGACGTTAAAAACCAAAACATTTTTTTTTCTAAAAAAATAGATATTTTGGGCATACCGCTTGAACGGCTGCTCTAAAAGAAAGAAAACATTTGCTTAGAGTAATTCCCCTAAAAAACGAAGATATGTTCCTGAATTATGATTGTGACAGGCATGCCATATCGCACTGACATCTCCAACAAGGAGTCGACAAATCACATTAAAACTTTAAGAATTGTTACATAACATGGCCAACATATTTAAAAACAGAAACTTATCTACTAAACCTAGGGGAATTTCCTTTATTTCATTACAGCGCTTAAAAAGGTTTAATTTAGAACATTTAAGGTAAAATGTTAGTAAATTAAGATGTTTGTTCATTTTTTAACTACACATTGAAAAGAAGTTTGGTTGGACAACTATGGGACCCATGTGTTTATGCTTGCAGAAACAAACTACATACTCAGTGTATAAAATACAAATTGTGGTTAGGGACCCTGTAGCATGAATATATGGCATAGGCATACAACATGTGTTTTACAAATAGTAGTGGTTAAACACGTGATTGACACTCTCTAGTTTATCTTAGTTTTGTACAGTATTTTCAATTTATTTATACGCGTAATAAGCTTGTATTTATGATGGGTTAGGTCTATTCCTGCATACGCTTTGCTGCAAGACACTTTACTTCGAAAATATTGATCAGAAGAAATAGGAAATGTCGATTAGAGTTTCCAGTAACAGAGGAAACAGCATGTGTTGATAATTTGTTTAGAAGTTTAATCGGCAAAATTATAACTTCCAATCAATTGCACAGAACTGGTGAACTGTCATAAAACATGAAGTAATAGATCCTCGAAAAATTCGCCACTCAAATGGTGCATTCATTACGACACAACATATCTCTGAATGTACTGCTGGTCTGTAGGTAATTCGCTTAAATCAATGTGTAATGTGTGTCTTAAACAAATGTGTATGTATACAATATGACTTTATTATCATTTTCCCACACGATAAAGACATACCCAAAAACAGAATAACTCTATAACTCCCAATAACTTCCTCTTACATCATTGATATCGAACTACGTTGCTGTAAGAGACAGTGTAACGTCTAATACTGAAGCAGCAATATTATCGTTGAAACAGCAATTTTAAGACTGAGAGTCAGGGCCCGATAAAAATTCTGGCCATACTGGAACCGATCTTTTGGACTAAGAATCGTACCGTGACAAAAATCAACAATAAAAACTAACCCTGCCATATTCCCACGCGTGTAGGATTGTTAAATTAACTTTGCGCGGCTTAAAAGTCGGATAAGACGCACTAACGGTGACATTAAAATTAATTAGACCGAACCGCGTCTTTTCGAAACGATTGGGTTCTCTGGCTACCTTATCACCCTTGGTATGTCTTTTACAGAGTGTATAACTAATGGGATCTACGGCTTTTATACTCTTGTATTCGTTTCAATACAGGACGAACGAACAGTTTAGTTTAGACTTTTAAGTCTTTTAAGTTTAAAGTTTGATTCTTAAGAAGTTAAGTTTAAAGTTTGATTCTCTTTGTCTACCATCAAAATGCATCCAAAAACACGATTAATTTTGGTTGTTTGTTTAAATAACGATGACGTCATAAATATTTGGTTTCCGTAATACAACTTTGATCAATCAGGCCCAAATCTTAGTGGAGCAGTACTTCGTGAAATCAAGCTGTTGATTGTGCATTTCCTAGCTGTTTTGTTGTCCGGTTTAAAGTTATTGGATTTAAATAGCAACCGCCTTATTTTTGCGTTAGGTCAATATGGTCCTAATTCTATACGTTTATTTGACGATATAAACATTCCAG
The DNA here is from genome assembly GCA_000149265.1 of Ciona savignyi. Lineage (NCBI taxonomy): Eukaryota > Metazoa > Chordata > Ascidiacea > Phlebobranchia > Cionidae > Ciona > Ciona savignyi. The sequence continues at coordinate 155,669 of CH000771.1, read as the reverse complement.
TCTTTTCTGCTTTGTTTCGGCTTTAAAATGAATTTATAACGACAATCTATTTCTTTCGGCATAAAAACGTGGCGGCCAAACCTAATAATGTATTAAAAATATAAAAAAAGTGTTTAAATTAAAATTATTACACTTAATCCTCAAATAAATTCAAGTGGCTTTAAACGTACCGTCCCAAATAATCCAATCCTCCAAAGAAAGCTCCGGTAAGGTAGCGTTGGAAGTGAGAATATCTATCCCGTCGCAGGTGGTTCCGTAGATCATGACTTGCTGATCAAGTTTTTCACTGCGACATTTCTAAGTATAAAACATAATTGTGCAAATTAAAAGAGTTTAGTATTATAAATTTAAAGACGGTACGTATATTTTTTAAAGCTTTTATTTGAAAATTGCCTTTTAAGATTTACCAAAATCTAACTTTCACTCTCTAATATCTCTTTAACGTTTATTTCTTTATTGGCGTAAATAGCGTATTAAAATTGCTGAGTGTAAATTTTAGTAGGGAAACCAACACTAATTTTTTTATCAAGTGACGTATTACAGAAAGCCTTTTTTGCTGTAACCTGAAAAGGCATGTTCGGGTACTTAAAACCAACACTAATTTTTTTATCAAGTGACGTATTACAGAAAGCCTTTTTTGCTGTAACCTGAAAAGGCATGTTCGGGTACTTAAAACCTTTTGAATTATCATTTCAGGGTCCCTATATACAGGACTTTTTAGAAAAATGTGTTTAAAAATTGTATTGTGTCTAGGATTGAAACAGCATTATAAATATATTCATTTGACCTTTAGTATCTTTGGAATGTAATTTCCATTTTGGATACAATTTTTCCAGAAAGATAGATAGATACTTTCATTCACGTAATATGAACAAGAGTCTGCAAAACAATAGTTTAAAAACATTTTTTGCAGCATCGCATACATTTTACCTTCAGTTCTGTTCTTTCCTATAATATTCGTGGCCAAAGAAAATGCAGAATCGACAAAGTACCTTCCAGGTTCAGCTATAATGTCAATGCCGCTTTCAGGTGGAAAATATTCATCAAGGTAATTTCGTATGTCAGTCGCCATCTGGTAAAAAAAGTAAAAAAATTATTTTTTTATTACAAAAAAGAATTTAGTTCGGCCATTTAAAAAAATAATTAATTGCTTTTTTTTTATTAATATTTAATTATAGACAGAGTTCCTGTGGTCATATTTGGATGTCAAGGGCACATCCTAATTGTACATACCGTTAAAGTATGCATAATTATTCTACTATTTAGTTTAAGGTAGCCATCTAACCTCAGGAGTATTACAACTTCATCATTATAGCGAAATAAAATGCACTGCCCTAATAGCATGCAATCATTTATTTGTATCTCTGAGCATTGTACCGGAGTCCGGAAACATTCATTTTTAACAGTGCTTAGTTTAGAGCCTGTAAAGTAATTTAAAGGAAAATAGTGTTATCGATGCATAAGCTTTTTTTATTGTTTTTTTTTTCGCAATTAGTTTTGAACCCAAGATGGGCTGGTTGCTAAGACCGTTTTTTTATTTAATATATGTATCGGTCGCGTTAACCACTCGGCTTGCATTTTCTGTTTGAATTAATTAAAACAGGCGACTTTGGTGTCGAGGACGGAATAATACTGTCCTTCCACGGTGTTGTTTTTTATTTGTGTGACAAAACAACAGTGATTGTTGTGCCACAACTTTCCAAGTACAACATTCAACCTGTAGAATATGATTAAAATGTTAATGCTTAGAAAAATAAACCACCTTATAAAAGATTTCTATTTTAGTATCTTCCCCGGTGAACCCCCCACCAATGTCGAGTAGCTTCATATCGTAGCCAAGTGAAGCTGCAATGTCAAATGTCTTTCTACAGTTGTCAAGGTTGCGTAGAAAGCTGACTGAATTATCAGTATCATCACCGGCAAAGAAACTACAAAAAGACAACAGCAGTTATACAAACTAACCTAACCTATGTCGCAGTTACGATCTGATGAACATTTTTACATATATCCATTTTGTTTTAAAAAAATTAACTGTTTCAAATTCGGCGGAGATGCAGATAGGGTTATATATAGATTGACCTTTCTTGCCGAGTGCTTAGTTTAAGGCAGTGGTTCTCGATCTTTTTGACCTCGTGGCGCACCCGAGACCAATTAAACACGGGGATTTTGCACGGGGAGTCAAAACAATATGCTAAATACTTAAGCAATTTAGTTTTTTGAGCGCTCTTGCTTTTCGAAATTTAATGTAGAACTAACGTTACAATTGAAAAGAGCGAACTAGACACTAACCGTTTAGTAGTTTATGATCTATGTACACTCTGTCTATAATTTACGAAATGAAAGTGTGGCGCACCTAGCTAACCCCTGTGGCGCACCATTGCGCCGCGGCGCACCATTTGAGAAGCACTGGTTTAAGGTTTGTGTGCGTTTATATATATACCGATAGAGAAAGAAATGTATTCACAAATAAAAAAAATGTACTTTTTTGCATAAAAATTCGAACCTGTTTGCTATAATTATAATATAATTAGATTATAACAAGTTTCCTCACACTTCTTGACCCTATAAAAAATCCAGAGATCACATATATATCACCTCACTCCAACAACGTTTAGATCAAGTTCCTTCGCTACGGTTAAGAGTTCATCAACTCGTTTCATGGAACAACCAAACTTGTTGCCCATCTTCAATTTTGCCCCAGTTTCGTCAGCTCTTAGTCGTATTACTAACCTAGAATTCGAGAATGCTTTTCATTCCATTGATTAACGTTTTTTGGTGGTATATGCCCCAAATACAGACATATCGGTGTAAAGGTATACATTATTTTGTTTAAAAGTAAAATCAAATGTCAACACGGGTGATTGTTAGTAACCTTGTTGTACCATCTAGTTAGAAGAGCTTATACAGTGCGTTAAATGAAATTTATACAGTGCGTTAAATGAAATATACAGTGTGTAAAATGAAAAGATCTTATATCTACACTTGTCATATTTCTACACATGTTTAACCCAAAAACCTTTCGGGTTCAGATAACAGGAACAACAACACATTAAACAACTGGGTTCATGCAACGGAAGCTAAATATTGCTTACACATAAACAAAATGGAACAACCGGCAAAACCTTCACATATCGTCTATCGCGACCTGAATCTTCAGTATATCTAAAGTGCCTTAAATGTGCCTGCAATAAATACCCTTCAACCTAATGTTAGACCAAAATTTTAGGCAACACTAAAATGAGGGTATGAGAAAATTGAATAATTGTTTACTTAAACTATGAATCCAATTCTAACCCTGTCCTAAATACTGATCTCAACCCCAGAATCAACACTTCATTACCAGCCTTTACAATAATCTTAGTGTCTTTCCTCTTTTTGTCCTTCTTTTTACCCCTTTTTGGTTTTTTATAAATTTTAACCTACCGAGCATCCGGGTAGTATTTCTTTACTTTATGTAACTCGTCTTCGTTGTCGAAAGTCATCAAAGCGACGTTCCTTTTCCTAGCAAGCTGAAGGTGAGTTGCAGGTTTGCATGGCAGCGCGTAGATAATCTTTGAAGGATCGACGCCTATGCTTAACACCAATTCTATTTCATTCTGCATAAACATACATGTTTAAGTGTTCAGCCTTATAAGTGTGTTTTCGCCTTTTCCAAACCAGTTTAGTCAGATTCACTATTTTTACGCAGTGCCATCGAAATTAAAGGAATGTTGAGCAGAATTCTTGGCAATCCAAGTTTCTTTGATGTATTCATAATTGGGATGCTGGCTTTCAGTCAAAAGGTTGTAGCTTGGATACTATAGTCATTGTTCATTCGCTTATGTAATAAAAAAGATGCTTTGGGCATGAGGACCTTCATGTTGCTTCTATTTTGTATAAAAAAAATCAATCAATGTAATATAGGTATATAGCCAGACTCGGCCGCCAAAACCATTGAAAAATTAAAAAAATGTTTAGTCAAAATTACTACAAAACTACTAGGTCCAGAAGAAATGTTAGCTCAACGATGTAGGTAATTTAAGGAAAAATGGGTACCGTAAACCGGGGTGTATAGGGACTGCAGGGTGAATAGGGACAAAACAGAGTAAAGTTTTCCATCATGGAAGTTTGAAGGCAATTTTCTACGGCCATATGGAAATAATGGGACTAAATTTGTGCATGCACAACCAGTTGACAAACCCATTATTAGGTATTAACAAATATGTGGCCAAACAGGTCTATATGTGTGTCTGCAACGTAGACAACATGTTATTATGATATTTGATCCAAATTCAAACTTGTGATTTCATAACAATATACATTAGATGAGTAGTACAATGTGTAGTATTATGCTCAACTACAATCTTTCTAATGATAATTTAAAGCAAAAATATTTCTTTTTTAAAACACTGTTGGTGTACCTCTTCACCCCTTCACATGAATTAATAGGAACAAGACTGTCCCTGTATCTTAAAATGTGTTAAAACAAATAGCGTCCCTATTCACTCCGAAACGGAGGTGAATAGGGACAGTCAGTTTTAATAAAAAAAGATAGTAAAAATCTAAAAATAATTGAAAAGTTTTGTATTGTATATATACTTACTATTCATGGACATAAAATAACACCAAAAATGTATTACCAATGATTTATAAAAAAAAAGTTATTTAAAATTATCTGCCAAAATTGTCCCTATACACCCCGGTTTACGGTACATAAAGAAACAATTAAAAACCATTATAGCTAAATAATCCTGCATTCCTGTTGCTTCCATACTATAGCCTACTATTACTGCACCCCTAAAAGCAGACTGATACATTTTAATAAGGCTAAGATTCAAAATTCAAAATACTACTTGGAGTGAAAATTACTAGCGGGCCGCACGAAAATCTCAGGCGGGCCGCAGGTTGGACATCCCTGGTGTAGAGTGTAGACCAATTGTCAAAATGTAAACATCACCTGACTAGCACAATCGAAGCCAATTCCCAGCGCTGCGAGCAGTCGAACCACCGGCATCAAAGGACAACATTTAACTGCGTAAAACAGATCCACTCTTGGAAGTAACTTCATCCACAACACATGTCTCTGGTACACCTTTTCCAAGTCACCAACGAAGAAAGATTCATCCCAGGTCTGTTGTAGGACGAAAAACTTTTATTTTGAGAAGCATATTTTTTGTGTATTTGAATTTAGAAGTAGTTATGGGTCCCGTTTGGAAAAAAATGGGACACATATCGTTTATGTCCGTTTATTTCTTCTTTTTTCGTCAAAGGTTTGGCAGCCACGGGGCCTGTCGCAATCATGATTTGAGAACAAATATTATTTTTTCTAATTGTTTAATCAGTGCCTCATGCACTAATATTCCACCAAATCTAAAAAAATGGAGAAGCCTGTGGGAATTCCACACGTTTATAATTGTCTTTCTGTATATTTTAACAATTAGGTCGTTATGGCAGGTGTCCATATTTTGTGCATGGGAAGTCACAATTAATTTCGTGTTTTCGATAGCTCAGTCGATGATTTGTTTACCGCGAGTTCTGCTTAATGCCTTCCAAGCTTTGTGTACAAACATATGTTTCCTGTTTTGAGTCTTATATAAACTGTGTATAATTCCATAATTTCAGAGATACCTATCGGTGAAGCCTCGCTTGGCTAAGCCGCTCTCCCAACCGTTGACCCTACTTACCTAAGCTATGCCTCTGTGTACAGCGCTTTGACTGGCTGCACGCTGCCTGTTAATAAAATATTTGACTCATTGTCTTACCCTGGTTATCACCCGTCTAAAGTAAGAGCGCTGCTACAAGCCGTTCAAGCGCTATGCCCAAAATACTCAATTTTTGGGAAAACAGCCTGTTTTGTTTTTTTTCGTCTCAGGGGAATTCCCTAAGATTTATCACCGAAAATGTTGATTTCTGCATATCTATACCACGTTGTTTAACAAATGATAAAGTTTCATTGCGATTCCAATATTTCTTCTGGTAAATGTCGGGGCGATATGCCATGCCTACCTTATTTTTTAGGGTATTTCCCTAGGTAATTTTTTTTTATTTTTCTTATTGATATATCTAAAGCGACCCATGTGTTTATAAAAGATTTACGATTGCAGCAGCCGGCCTTGCGCCGACAATGCATCATCACTGAAATATTACTGTGAAGTATACGCAGCTGTTTTATTTCACTTTGGCTTGTGAGGCTGGACGCATTAAGAAACATCTTGTATGTGACGATTACTGAGAGTTTATCTGAAATTTATGTCGTTTAAACATCTAACGATTTACCTCGCAACTGGTACTAAGTTAATCGCCTCAATTGCTCAATACAATTGATGTTATAAAACTACTGAAGCTTTGCTCTACAAAACCACAGAAGACAGTAGTCAGGTCGAGGACGTTTACGCAGAAAACCTCAATTAATTAGCGCACCTCCGAGATTCGAAAAAGTGCGTAGGGAATCGCAGATTGCAACAGGTGTTGTAACCGGCTTACCTGAGTGCCTACAAGGAACAATCTAGCGAAATAGGCAGCGACCTGCAACGGCTCCCTACATATCAGTGGGTAATGTACTAACATTCTACCAAATCTGATTAGTTTGAAGCAGCCTTTTAGGCGCTATGTCCAAAAAAGCAAAATTTGTAGAAAAAAACGTTTTTTCCCAGGGGGAGTTCCCTTATATTTATCACCCAAAATTTTGGTTTCTAAATATCTTGACCATGTTGTCTAACAAATGACAAAGTTTCATTGCGATTTCATTATTCCTTCTGGTAGATGTCGGGGCGACATGCCATGCCTGTCAAGCGTTTAACGAAAAAAAATTTAAATTAAGTAGAAAATATTTTTTTGTATAAGAACCAATTACTTCGAGCTCGTACACAACATGAGTTCATGGCCTAACGGTAAAAAATGACATTTTTGGATATTGCGCTTGAACGGCTGCTCCTATTTTTAGTCCGGGAGCCAGTAGGGGTCAACATAGCTGGAAAAGTAACCAATTTTCTTCTATATAGCAGTGATCTATGTATATTTCAATGAAAGAAAATGGACGTCTGCCGGGCACATTGTGGTGGATGTGGTCAGGGAGGCATTCGGAGGAGACCCACAAATTGAGCTAGATTAGCTCCAAAGGAAACCCGACGAAAAATATTGGAAAATGTTCGGCATATCCCATGGTATCATGAATCGCCATTGCAAGACATTTTAAGTGGTGAGAAGTGCCCGCCAGACCCACATACCTAGTACCCCAAAATTGAGCTAGATTAGCTCATTAGGTAACCCGATGAAACAAAATGAAAAATGTTCGTCATGGTCTACGGTATCGTAAATCGTCAATGCCAGACGATTTAAGTGGTGGACTCTGCCTGCCAGACGCCCTCAAATGTCCCATGTTCCAAAAATTGAGCTAAATTAACACAAAAGGTAACCTCACGAAACATATTAAAAAATGTCTGACATAGCCCAGGGTATAATAAATGAACTATTGCAAGACATTTCTAGTGGTTGGGTGTGCCCGACAGACCCACTTATCTAGTAGCCTATCGCAAAGTTGAAGTAGAACCCGATGAAATCAAATAAAAAATGTTGAGCAG
>CH000771.1:92188-111590 GCA_000149265.1 Ciona savignyi | reverse complement strand
TTTGGAATTTTTGCATGACGAGTTGGTATTCTCTTGTCATACATAATTTACGAAGGTAAATTTTAAATTTATTTTTAACAACCCAAAGTATTTTTTGTATAAATTCATCATTGTGCCATATATAAGAATTTTTTAAATCTAAGTATTTTTTATAGTTTATAATTTCTAGTTTGGCTATGCTAATTAGTTTAAGGGGGCCGAGATGGTGCTTTTGTTTTGACTCTGGCCAGTTATACATAATTAAGTTATAAGTTAATTTAGTTTTATGATAGAATATATTATTACTATAGTTATATATAAGTTTGTTAAAAATTTGTCTAGTCGTGGGACATTCTGTAAGTACGTGATTAATATTATCTTGGGGTGCCCTACAGAATTTACATTTTCTTATCATTAATTGATTTTTATATATTAAAGGATATGAGTTGGCTTTAAAAAAATCGCCAAAGAAAAAGGCTTTATTTGCTACTTTATAATTGTTGTCTCTTTCTATGTTGTTAAAAAACGTTTTAACTTTTTTTCCCGTTAGATTAATACTTTCCCAAGGAATTACTACGTTATTTGTTTTAACTAGGTTTTCAGATAGTTTTTCTTTTATTAATATATTATAAATTGGTTTAAGTTTAGCTGATGTAAACGTATAATCTTCTCTTTTTAGTTTTAGTAAATTATTGCGTATTATTTGATAAAATTCGTTAGGGGAGTATGAGTTGGGAAAAGAATTTGAATATAATTTCGGATTTATTATTTTAATAGTTGACCCCAATTGAAATCTCAGCCATTCTTGCCATATAGTATTTATTGAATTAATTTGGGTTATTTCATATAGTCTGGACATTTTTGCTGCAATTACTTTATTTTCAATATCTGGAATACCCCTTCCGCCAGATTTAATTGGTAATAGTAATTTGCTTCGCTTAATTTTTTCTAGGTTACTGGGATACCAAAGAAATTTAAAAATTAGAGTATTTATTTCATTAAGATACTTTTTTCTAATAGGGATATGTTTTCCAGGATGTAGGAGCTGAGGGACAATTAGGGCGTTGATGAGTGCACATTTTCCGGTTAAGGTAAGTTTCCGTTCTCTATGGATCGCCAGAGTTCTTTGAATACCAATTTTGGATTTTTCCCAATTTTTATTTAGGCAATTATGTTTAAAACTAAAAAATATCCCTAATATTTTAATTATAGAAACGTTATTATTACCCATATCCAATTGGTCAATACAGTTTTGTATTTGGGGGTCATTGGACATAAATTGTGTTTTATTTCTATTGATAATTTGACCGGATGCCGCTTCGTATTGTTCTAGTTCATATTTGATATGGGTAAGGGATTTACTATCGCCAATTAAAAATGTGACATCATCTGCGTATTGTTCTATTTTATATTGAATTGGTCCTAATTTATAGCCCTTTATTTGGTCATTATTATTAACTTTTTTTGTTAGCATATCCACTCCGATTAAAAATAAAGTCATACTGGTCGGGCAGCCTTGACGTATTCCCCGTTTGATATGGATTGGTTCTGTAAGTGCTCCATTAATTTCAATTCTACTTACTATGTTATTATAAAGAATATTTATTAGGTTTATTAAAAAAATAGGAATTTTAAGTTTATGCAATATTTTTATTATAAATTTATGATCTATTCTATCAAAGGCCTTTTCATAGTCGATAGACATAAGTGTTAATTTCTTTTTCAGGTGTTGGGCCGAATCTATTGCACTTGATATGTTATATAGACTTTGATCGATTGTTCTATTACGAATTCCGCATTTTTGATTGTCACTTATAATACGCTCTATAATAGTCGCGAGTCTATTATTTATAATTTTACTTAATATTTTATAATCAGTTGTAAGTAATGATATAGGCCTCCAGTTACGTAGGTCTGTTTTGTCGCCTTTTTTATATATTATTTTAACGATTGCGGTACGCATGGATTCCGGCATAACACCTGTAAATAAAAAATTATTATATAACTCGCATAAATCTTGATGAAATATTTTATCCATTTTTTGATATAAGTTTGTTGTCAATCCATCACATCCGGGAGAGCTATGTTTATTTAGACTTTCAATTGCTATTTTAATTTCATTTATATCAATTGGTTTACTTAATATTTTCTTTTCTTCTTGGCTAATTGCTATTGGTTTTACTTCTGATAGATACGAGTCTTGATTTATCGTGTTCGGTGTTTCCCCCCATAGAGTATTATAATATTGATATACGGCATTTATTGTTTCATTTGGAGTTTGCGTTAATTGGTTATCATTTATTTTAACTTGGTATATTGCGTCACGTCTTTGTTTTACAGTTTCATATTGAAAAAAATCTCCGGTTGGGTTTTCTTGCGCACGTAATGACGCACGTAATTAATAAACATCTGATCACAAACTGAGCACCATATTTGTAATTTTGTATAGCAAACAAAAAAATCTTTCTGTTGTGGGGATTACACAAGTAATAATATAACTCCATTATGAGTCATTATTCACACCACTATTGACAGGTGTTTGTACTGTTAACTCGAGTTTAATTATGACATTATAATAACGCGCGACAAAGCTGATTTCTTACGCCGCCAATGTTCTGCATGACGTCACTGTGACGTTTTACCAATTTTAATTAGGCTGGTTCATGTGAATAAAAAAAGTGTTCACCGGATAAAGTATCGAACCCAACATGGGCCGGTCCATAATTACGTATCAGTCGCGCAAACCATTCGGCCAGACACCGTTATTGAATTAAAAGAAGTTATATGGTTATTTTACTGTTTGACCTCTAGTGCCACCTAACTGCTAACAAAATTATCTAATACATTTTTTTTCAGAAACAAAACTTTCGTTTCTGCCATTTCGCTTTGGAAAAATTTCGTTTCTCACCGTTACATAGGGAATTATCCTTGGGTTTAAAAAAAATAAAATTCTAGGCATAGTTTGGGCATGGCAGTTAGGATTCCCAAAGTTCCCCACAGTTAGTCAAACGTGCAGATGTGAAACGTCTGGCACGTAAAGTTTTCGCACCTTGTAAATTCCCTATTTATTCTGGAAATTTATATAACCATAGATTATAACCTACAATAACGTACTTAAGATAACTTGCGTTATGCTGTATAACGTACTAAGTAACTCGCTTCGCAAATAAACCGTATATTGAATGAGAGGCAGAATACAACTAAAGTAAATCAAGAGTTATAGACTTTAAGTTTGAGATCTAGACATTACAAATCGTGGCTACAATAATTATTTGTAGGCGATCTGTGGAGAGTGAATTTATAGACTTTCCGCTGCGCAGCTCGCCAGAGACCGTAAGGCAGCCAACTACAAGCAATCAGCATTTAAAAAGCGCGAGCCCACAAGTATAATCTTGAAAGAAAGCTTAAAACCGGATCTAAAGCACATATGATTCCAGAAATAAATATTAAGCAGCTAAAAAACAAGATATTTGTAAAATATAAGGCATGCTTTCCTCCGCGCTTTTAAAAATCTTCGGATTCGTAGGTTATCCATAATAATAAATTTGCTAGAATACCTCGTTTTCAAATACTGAAATCGGATATTTAAAGATTAAGGAGATTTTCTACTTGGTTGATGTGCCTATGTCTTGCATTAAATCTGGCATGAAGTTCCCCAGCTATTAAGACTCCGAAGACAATCTGGACTCCTTCTCCGAAGGTTTCTTTATTGTAGCTTATAAGTTGACACAGCAAACAGATGCAGTTAAACTGATTGATTAGACATGCCTTGAGATGCGTCCCAAAGCATGGCAACTATTTGGTGCGCATTCCAGAATGCGTTCATGATAATGGATTATAATCAAAAGAATTTACACGCAAACCGAAACACGCTAGCTCGCCACGTTTGGCGTAGTGTGGGAAGCATTATTGAAAACATCGGCGCGGATATTAAAGCCAATTGACAGGCCAGAACATGTATTAAGGGTTACTCCTACAACTTTAGCAAAACTTAATATAATGCACAAAAAGATACTACACAAAACGCGAATTTACTACAGATACGGCACAGTGACCAATACAGGTTTAACTTTAAACGCTGGATACATACCAACTTTTTTAGTTCGTTTGTTTATTCCACCTAGCATAACTCCTCTCTTCAGCAACGGACTATTAACAATTCGATCTCCTACTTTCATTGTCATTTCACAAGTACCGTCGTTTCGTCTTCGAGCCTCTCGGTCCATGTTTGAGGGAAGTTCACATGGTGTGAGCGGGGTGTTGTCATACAAGACTTCGTGGACAATATCTATCCCGTGGTCGGCTTTATATGAATAGTCAAGATTGGCAAATAAAAACGTCGCGTCCTGGGAAGAAGTTTGACGCATTTCTTGTACCAACCGTCCAATCTGTATGATAGGAATGTGTGTGAACATGGCGTTTAACTACCTGTCCTTCGAGCACACACTTGCTATATTTTTTTTAAACCGGCTAAGTTTCGAACAATGAAGATGAAACCTAAATATCCCATCATATATCCTCCAAATAATAAATAAATAACAAATTCTAAATACTTGGCTGTTCGATATAAAGGAGAATGCAAGAGCATTAAGTTTTTCAAGTTCTTGTTGCTTTTCAAGAAATGCACGCGAATAGAGCTTTTCAATGTCGGAGTAGATCACCGTGGTAACACGTATTTTATTAATTATTTTTAAACATATGTCGATATGTGGGTATGTTATATCATGGATATTAATGTTTATTACCGTAAATGGCTAAACAAAAGGAGCGTTAACACACCCACCAGTCCAATGGATTAAGGCAATGTCCGCTTAGTGGCTTGCTTAAGGACACAACCGACAAGCTAGCTACGAGTTTCGTACTTGCAAGCCTTGGGCTGAAAGGCGACGCACTAACCCACCAAGATAATCGGTCGGACAAATAATTATATAGGTTACGGTACAAGTGGACAAGAACTAGGATATTCATGTTTTTCCTCATGCGTGGAAAAGCACATGAAGTCATATCACATGTAGAATAGAAATTTTATCACACATGCAAAAAATACGTCATGCCAACGGTGGGTTTACCGCACTTATTGCATCATGTTATTTTTTTAGATGATGCTAATTGTCTTACATATGAATACGACTATGTAGAATTATACAAAAAAATTGCACTTACTGCTGTAGTTGTATTCCTAGTCGTTTAAACAAATCTTTATCCTCGAGTTCATTTTCGGGATTTTTAGGGTGATAAATAAACAATTCTTCCAACATTTTACTATTTTGCATCAGTCTCATAATATATCCGAAATATCCTAAAAAAAGATTTTGTTCTCAAATTATGATTGTGACAGGCATGACATGACGCCCTGACATTCACCAGAAGGAATAATGGAATAGTAACAAAACATAGTCATTTGTTAGACAACATGGTCTAAATACGCAGTAGAAAAATTGTGGGTGATAAATCTAGGGTAATTCCCCGGAGACGTTAAAATCCAAAACGGTTATTTTTCTAAAAAAATAGCTTTTCGGGCCATAGCGTTTGAACGGCTGCTCTAATTTTGATCAGATTTGGTGGAATGCTGGATCGTTAGCCACCATGTGTCAATTAAAAGAAAGAAAACATTTACTTAGGGTAACTCCCTTAAAAACGAAGAGATGTTCCTTACTCATGAACAAGGATTCGTCATATTGGATTAAAACTTTAAGATTTGTTGGATAACATGACCAACATATGTAAAAACAGAAACTTATGTACTAAGCCCATGGGGAATTCCACGAAGCCATCAAAAACTAAATCGGGGCTGTTTTAGGAATTTAGCTTCATTTCAATACAGCACTTGAAAAAGCTTTAATTTAAAACATTTGTGGTGAAACCTTCGTAAATCTAACACGATTGTTATTTTTTTACCTACACATGGAGAAGAAGTTTGGTTTGATAACTATGGGGCCCATGCGTTTTTGCTTGCAGAAACAAAAACCACATACTCTGTGTATAAAGTACAAAATGTGGTTAGGGACCCTGTAGCATGAATATGAATATATGGCATACAACATGTGTTTTACAAATAGTGGTGGTTAAACTCGTGGTTGACACTCTCTAGTATTTAATTTGTAGTCAAATTTGACTTTAAATAATTTTGTACAGTGATGACAGAGCGATCCAGCAAGACGACATAGGTAAGTTTTAATTGTGGTTACAGTTGTACCTACCATTGGGTACCGATGTACTTAATTATCCTCGATGGTATTGATCCTTGATGGTATTGATTATCCTCTTTAATCCTATGGCACACACGGTTGATTTGAATCTAAGAGTGTGTCGTACCGACATAATTGGCTGTTGGCAAGATCGTTCCAAGAAAACTACAAGGAACAAAAGAAATCGCTAAATGACGAAGGACGGTCTAAATTCACGATGTAATCAACGCGACCTGGAAAATCGTCTAAATATAGCGCGCAATTATTATCTATTGTTTCGACCGCAAACATTATCTATTGTTTGTCTTTTAGATATTCTGCAATGCTTTTTTTCCTCGGTTGCAAAATCGCGTATAAAAGACTTTATTTCATCAGAGAAAAACAGACAGAGATGTCTAGACTTATACAGCACTGTGTTTCCAAATTCACAGTCTGTATAAGCCTAGGCTCTGGTGCTCTCGAGGGCGGGAATACGCTTAACGTACCCTACAGCCCGTCCCCATTTATAAAACTACGTAATAATGATCAAACCTTTGCCTCTGATGGTTTAATCATATTGATTGATCAAAGTTGTGCAACTTTATACTATAAGCCTTAGAATTAGAATAGTGGCATAATAATATATGCGGTAAACTACATTTAATAAGTAAATAAACGCAGTAAACCACATTTAATATGAAAATTGCAACAATAAACTAAATTATAAATGCAATAAACTACATTAATGATAAGTGCAACAAACTAAAATTGTAAATGCAATACACTAAACTGCGGTATATAAGTAAATAATGATAAATAACTAAATTAAATGATAAGGTTATGACTTAAACTGGCAAAACTTGGCTGGCCAATTTGGTGGGAACGAATAGTCAATACATACGACCCGGACCGAACCATAAAGATGCTACCACAACCATTTTGTTATTTTGTGTTTTAAATAAAAAAAACAATGAAAGATATAGTTTTATATTAATATGATCTTTTTGGGGTAAACTGGAATAATTTAATTTTTTTAATTTTTACTTTCATTTTTTTATGTTTTTATTTGAATTCAAATGTTTTTCCAGTTCTAGGATGTCAAAAAACTAAAAAATAATGACCACAAAATGCCCTAAATACGAGACAACGCAAAAAAGCTTAAATGGTCCTCTTTTTACATTTTCCCCATATCTAGTTTGCCCTAGCGGAAAAAAATATGGGTCGTTGGAAACTATCGACGAACCGGTTAGGATTTCTAAAAAGTTCTTATACTTTATTGAATAAACCGTTATAACCCAAAGTTTGGCGACATGGCGTTATAACTCTCTTTCTTTCGGATTCGAAGGGGGAATATAATTACTGAAAAACTGGAAAATCAATATTTAATATATGTTTGCATAAAATAGGCCACATCCATATACGTAATTTATGCTGTAGCATTTTTCTTTTATTCATCACTAAATCAATATTTTATAAATTACACGTTACTGCCTTATGAACTAAAAAAATGACACAGTTATAATCGGATTTATTGGAAGGAGCCACGATCTGGTATATTAGGTAGAGTTGGTCGGATATGGTTAAATACAGTATTTCATTGGAGCATAATTTTGTAATATGATTATTATGACAAATCAGAAATTCGACTAGCGAATATTCGGCCAGCGGTTGTGTAATAGAACCTACCTCTTTTTAAACTGGAAATAATTAATCGTTGAGCCAACCGAAAAACAAAACTAGGGGATCACGGGTTTAATTACAGCTCTAACGTTTATAAAAATTTACACTGAACATACATATTGGGAACACTGATTTAACATAGAAATTAAATTTAAACAGTTCGATTTTCCAGTGACACCTAATTCGGTAGTTTTAAATCAATTCTTTGAGCTTCTGTTTTTGTGTTTTGCCGGTAGGAGTTTTCGGAAGTGACGTCATGAACTGAACACCGCCCCTCAGTTGTTTGTAGTCTGCCAGTTTGTCTGTGATGGAATGGTTTATCTAGTGTGGCCTTGCCTAAGATATATAAAGAGCACTCTATAGTTCCTGGAGTTATGACAATATACTTGATATGTATTTTTACCCAAATTTTAAATTGTAACATCAACTAAACTGAATTTTGGTTGTAAAATGAATTGAAGAAACAGCTAATCTCGACCTTTGAGGAACATTTGTACATCGTCCGCGCTCAATGTCGCCCCTTCTTGGGGTACTATTATTGCTTTTGGGACTTCCCCACCATACCCATCCACATCGGGAATCCCAATAACTGCAACGTCAGCGATATCCGGGTGTTTGTGGAGCTCCCCTTCGATCTCGACTGGCGCCACCTAGAGGAATGTAATGCCAAATCCGCAATAATGACAGAATGATTACGTGATATTACGTTGGTTGCCGAAGTAATAATAATATTCCAGTATACATTTTTACCTATAATATTTGATTGAAAAGGGAAAAAGGTTATAATTGAATATTAATGTTTATCCCAGTGAATGTAAAACGCAAGGGTGTTAACACACAGGCAATCATCAGATCACCTCGCGCCCACCGTCGGGTTACCGGAGCTATAACAGTATGTTGTGTATAATTAAGACGTTCCTTTAAATGTGGTAGAACCCATCAAACCCCTGGGCTCAGGCAATATCCGCTGAGTGTCTCCTTGCCAAATCTTGTTTGCAATTTTTACCGAAATCTTATCATTTTGTTAGGATAGGACAGGATATACACGTTTTTCCCTGTGAATGAAAAAAAAACAAGGGAGTTAATACACGGGCAATCGTCAGATTACCTCGCGCCCACCGTCGGGTTACCGGAGCTATTGCAATGTGTTGGGTAGGATAGATACGTTCCTTCAATTTTGTAGAATCCATTAATCTGTTTGGTTCAGGCAATGTCCGTTAAGTGCCTTGCCCAAGGAAACAACCGAGTAGGCTAGCGACTAGTTGCGCATTTGCAACCTTTTAGTTAAAAGGCGTGGCACTAGACCGCCAGACTAACCGGTGGTTAAATGTTATATTATTCGTGTTTGTTAAGTCACCTAAGTATAGCACCAACCGTACCTGCACGCCTTTGTACTTTATGACGTCTTTAATGCGCCCTGTGACGTAGATATTACCCTCGTTGTCATAGCAACCAAGGTCACCAGTCCTCAACCATCCATTGTCATCGAACAATGCCTTTGTTGCGTCTTCATTACCGAGATAGCCCCTCGTAATTATCTGTGTTATGAAGCAACAAATAAAACAGAACTCGGGTTTGTGGCATAACTTATATAAGGTATTCGTGGTACGACCACAATTGTATACTATTCCAGTCATTGTTAAATTAGTCGTTAACCTGCGATGACGTTAAATAATTTGTAAGTTATTACGTCACCTGTGGTCCTTTAAATCTGAGCTCCCCATACACCCCGGCCCCCACGTCATTTCCTGTCATGGAATCCACCACCTATTGACGTCATTAATATAATTGTTACGTAATGCTGACGTATTCTATTGCATACACACCTTTAACCTAGTGTTTGGTGGAATAAATCCTTGGGAACCTTTAGCTGATCGACCGGGTATCGAGCTTGATAATATTCCTGCTTCTGTCTGTCCATATCCTGATTAAGATATAACTTAATTATTATACCTATATGCGCTGGTGGATTTGCAGTGTGGTCCTATTTTAGTCATGGTATTTAAATGAGTGTTTTTGTGAGTAACAATTATGGTGATTCCCAAATGTTTGTACCACTGAGAGCAGCATATGCTAGGATGCGCGACGGTGTTCTCTTGTTTAACTTTAAAATTTTGTAATAATAAAGCGGTGCTTTGTGAAATAAAGGTGTTGATAGTGCAGTTCCTAGCTGTTTTGATGGAAAAATCTCCCAAAAACATAGGTGTACCTGCTCGAAATGTTAAAGCAAAAATTTGGAAGGTTTTGGGTGAACGTTGGAGATCCAAGCTCCGATTATAAATTGTGAAAAATCTTCCTATGTAAGACTTCCTAAGTTAGGATTTTGAGTGACGGCCGTTTTTGTAAGGTCAGTGTGCATTGGAGAGATAGGGAGAATAATTGGTTAAACGCCTCCTGTTGTGACGTCATTGTGTGGTAATATATGACGTCATGATCAGAAAATATATGTTGTCATAAACAATCTTTTGTTACCTTCTGAAATATACGAAATTCCGAATTTTTTCATCAATTTTGATTTAAACTCCTCGGAGGACGGGGAACCCCCAGTGCCCACGATTTTCAACGATGACACGTCATAGTTTTTTATGATGTCACTATTAACGATTTCGAGCAGCAAGGGCGGTAGCGCAAAAAGTACAGTAACCTGTAAAGTAGGTAAAGTCGGTATTACTCACAAAAGCTTAAATTTTTTGAAAGGTTAGATCAGTGCTGCACAACCTTTTTTTAAGGCCGATTTAGAAACCTAAATTTGACGGCACATTGCCGTCGAAAATGTCAACATTGTTAAACATAGAGAAATACAGAGTACTATTTATTAAAAGCGATATTTTTGCTTGTTCTAATAAACAATCGCTAAATGTTTTCAGGCATGATCGTTTAGGCATGACGGAAATTTCCAATCATTAGGTAACAAAATTTCAGCTTAGTGTCTGATAGCCTTACTATTTAAATTTGCAAAAACTAAAATCCCTTTAATTTGGTAAAAACTGTGTTTAAAAAAGAATTATTATTTTTATTCTAGCATTTTATTTCTAGCATTGTCTGTCAGTTACTTAGTTCTACCGATTAGATTGGTGGGTTAGTGCGTTGCCTTTCAGCCAAGTTTGCAGATTAGAAAGTAGTGGCAAGCTAAACGGTTGTGTCATTATGGGTAAGGTACTTATCATATCTTGCCTAAACCCAGCGGATTAATGGGTTCTACTGAAATAGGAACGTTTGAACAACACACTGCAATAACTCCGGTAATTCGACGGTAGGCTCGAGGTGATCTGACGATTGCAAATAAGCAAGAATATCCTATATCCTGTTATGTAACAATAAAACCTTATATTTCTGCACAGCTTGTAGCATAGAGACAGCGGATGGATTGGAACTCAAAACATGGGTAATTCCATTTCTAAGGGCCAAGTGTGTAGAGTATATAGAGCTCAGATGAAACATCGGTGCCACACTGTACATCACATTTCCACCCTCGTTGATGCTCTCTACCGGCCTGAAAAATGCATACAAATTTATGCAATTACCGTAAAACCTCTATTTGAGCAACACCTCTACCTCTAAAAAGAACGTCACTTTTAAGGAAGAGTTGAAAAATAGAGGGTCATGGCGGTGAAATAGAGGTTTTACGGTACTTTTTTTTACGAGGTAAGTTTCGAACCCATTATATTCTCTTCATTACTACGATTTTATGGTATATTAATCGGTCCTGTTATCGAATTGGTCACTCCACCGTTTAATTGCATTGTTGCAGACAAATTTGAAGGTAATGAAGACTATAGTCTCTCCATCTCTCCACCCCCTCTCTGTCTCTCTCTCTCTCTCTCTCTCTCTCTCTCTCTCAAACACTAAATAAAGGGAAAGACTATGGAAACTTATTCTAACTTTGCCCCAAATACTAATCTCAGCCCCATAACTAACCAACTTTAAACCCAATCCTTACATTAAACTAAATGTCATAACATTTATTTTAGTTTTCAGTTTCCTTACTTCCTAGTTCCCCTTTATATGCCTTTATGTTTTTGCCCTATATTGTACTGTAAAAATATTATGCTGAACTGTGAAATATTATAACAATGTAAAATGCCGTGTTACTGACCTGGAGAGAGGATAGCAGGCCAACAAAGCGAAGCTGTTGATCTGCACAACCTTCGGGATTCCGGTTGTTCCACTCGATTGAAGGAGGAATATGATTGTGTCGTCATCATTCCTCAATATATCAGTGCTACCTAGGTTATCATATTCAAATATATTTTTATGTACGGAAAACGCAGGGGGTGTCATGGCGGGGGTAATCGTACCACTGTGTGTTGTCAATGTTGTGTATGGTTTACTTATTCCTTCAAATTTGGCAAAATCCATTTAATCCACTGGGTTTATGCGGTGTGCCTCTCCTAACAAAACCACCGACTAGCTAGTTACCGGATTTGAACCGATAATCCTTCGATTGAAAGGCGGCTTACTAACACACCAACTCCTCTGTCGGACTCTGTAGCAAAGCAACGATTAGCAGCTTCAGAATTAAACGCGGCCGACGTTTATGGTTAATTACTTGATAGCACGCATATCGCTTTGCCTCAAAACTGCAATGTCACATCATGATACACTTTTATTACATACATAACACAAATGCATTACAAAGTCATACCTAGGACAGATCCGTCGTCAACGAGTTGGTTGTAAGTTTTATGAACTTTCGATTCGCCTATGACGTAAATCTGAAAAATAATTGCATACGTGGCGTGATGTTGGATAAAGTCACAAACAATATACCTTGTTATCAGGGACTTCCCCTTTGACGTCATAAATCTTGGATAGAAATTGCGAATCGACGATGATGACGTCAGGTTTCTTAATCGAGAATTGTCGATTGAGCTCATCTGAGAAATATATTGGAATCAAATACTTTTGGTGAATATTTCCAGTGGTTATAAAGCTGGATGTGCAAACACTGTACACTTGTGTAACATTACAAGCCTGCGAGCACAAACACTTAAAGTTCAAGATCAAAGTGGGTTTAAACAACCAAAATCTTCCAAGAATCCAGACTTGGTAAATATTTACAGTGGGCATAAAATTAAATGTTCATGTACTGTGAACTTGTGTAAAACATTATTATATCTGTCTGTTGAGATCATATCTTGTTACGAGAACGTTTATTTGAGATGACAGAGGTATAGAACATATACAGTGGTCATGTATAGATTACAGCGTGTGTTGATCTTATCTATACATGTCTGGGAAATTATGGACAATGAACGTGCTATTAATCTCTTCGGGGGAGCTCGACGTTGGCCGTATTTCGGTATTTTGTGATTTAGCATCGTTAATAAGACCCTTGATGTCACGTGTATATCACGAACTGTTAAATTCAATGACGCACTAAGGGACAACATTGACCAAAATTACAAAACCAGCACAGGACTTACAGCATGGGGTACGGCCGCGTGTGTCTGAATAGTTAACTAGACTATTACATATACCGACTTCTATACAAAACGGTCTTGGTGACAAGCCCATTCTGGGTTCGAAATTAAGAAAAAAATACCTGTAGTGTACAACTGGTTGCACGGGTACACCACAGCCCCACAATCAGGCCCGGTGCTAGGAACTGCGGGGCCCAATTAGAAATGTGATGGCGGGGCCCCTACTCTTCATAGCAAAATTGATGGGTGTTTATATATCATAAAATACATACCAGTACATACAAACTACAAAAATAGACTTTTAATACATGCTATAAAACAAATTAAAGGTAATGTGGGTGCTGATTTACGATATATTGTTTAGCAACCATATTCATTATGACGTAACAGGCAGACACAAAAATATAAATTTGACTTAGTTACGATTCAAAACAAATTGATATTATGAGAAAGAATATTATTTCACTTTTTATTTTACGTTTCAGTAGTATTTTAAACCTCGTAATACGCTAGCGCGGGGCCCCTTCAAGGTGCGGGGCCCAATTTGATCTAATCGGTCAAATCGGCCTAAAACCGGCCCTGCCCACAATGTAGAGCCGCCAACACTGCAATCCGTTGCTCTGGTGTGTTAACGCACATCACACCCACAACATGGCCTGAACGCAACCCGTCTTTGAAAAACGAGTCGGCGCATTTTAAGATCGATTCCCGCACCTTGACGAAGGTGTAGACTTTTCCGTTCCTATCGTCGTCAATCTGTAAGTTTTAAATAAAAGTTACATATGTGGCCGAAGCTTCGTTGCCGTAAATGGAAGTTTGATTATCGGAATATATCATTTGTCTGTTGTACAGAGGTTGAATAATTTCTCGCGGATTTATATATTAGTTTAGTTTAACATTTATATTAAATATGATGTTTATGGTATTTTCGCATATTCGCTTTAAAAATGGAGGGAAATGAATTTGAATTGGAAAGTCGTCGTAGGCTACCGGCACATCTGCAGTTCCGTTGCAGGTTGGTTATAAATTTATTGTACAGTTAGTTTTAATTATAGTAAGGCCTACGGTAGCTGTTAGGTACTGGAGCAGAGTAGTGTTGTGTGGTTTTGATTAGTATATATATGTGAAAAAAATTGCTTTTGTGAAATTTGTTGATGGCAGACTTTCCGATGTATAGTAACCAAAAACTGGATGATAAGTGAAACTGTTTCCAAGTGGCCTCCAGAGTGTTCAATCCTTCAAGATTTGGTTAAAAAAAAGTCGCAAAAGGATAGCTTGCTAACTTTATAATTTATGTTGTATTGGTCTTTTGAGATAATTTTATATGTGTGTGTATACATATATATTTTATTTATCCCGGGGGACCAGGAAACCCGGGTTCCACTTTACCTGACCACCTATGGGACCGTCATCAGGCGGTCGCGTTAGCGGGGTGGTCGTGTTAGTGAATTTTGATTTGGAGCAAGTTGTCGTCATATGTAGTCAAAACGTCTGCCTTTTTACTAAATTTTCACCAAATGCCAATATTTTGTTTTCAGTACTGCAGAATTTATTTAAACAACTAAAGTTTAACTTATAAGATTCAGTTCTGTTTGCCACAATTTTTTTCGTGTGTGTGTAAACGCACATTTAATCTTATTGTTTGGATCATAAAAGAAATTTAACCTTATTATTTTGGTTACAAAGGCAAATTATTTAGCACTTGTGGTCACTTAAGCGGAGTTGAATTTGAAGTTTTGGACCAAAATATGGCGGTCGTGGTCTGGAAACCGGGGTGGTCGCGTTATTGAAACAGAATGCAATGCATTGGCATAGTAAATTATTTGGGGCCGCACTTAAGTAAATTATTTGGGATCGTGTTATCGAGGTGGTCTCCAAGCGGGGGTTCCACTGTATATAAATATATATAATGTATATTTTAACATAACTTTATTATTATTCTTATGTAATCTGGGTTGTATTGTTTATCACACAGGCAATCGTTTAGTTTAGTTTAGTTTATTCATTTTTTGCCCCAGTTTTTAAAAATGGCAAACGAATATAATCACGATACAGGAACGGGAAAAGACGGCAAAACGAACAGTCGTTAGAACACGTCAGTAAAAAAAAATAATATAAATTAATGAATATAGCGGACGCGGCCGACAAACCTAGGTAAATGAACAATATTTAGCGATCGAAATTTAATTAAGACAACGATTTAGAGCCCTGAAGAAGAGTGTGCGGTAAAGCGCGACCAGTACAGTGGGGGAGCCGGCTTTAGGAGAAGGTGTGGCCCGAAAGCATGGACCAGAGTGGAAAAAGAAAAACCCCCTAAAATGAAATTCCACTAATGTCAGATGACACTATTAGTTTCAAGCACACTTACCGGGGCATATTTACATTAAATATTGTTATTATAACACACAAATTGCATAACATTAATGCATTTGATTTATTACTTATTTAGGAGTGTGAAAAAGGAGCACTACATTAGTGCACCATAAATAACAAAAGTGGTTACTTAAGCGGAGTAAATCGTCAGACTGCATCATGCCAATCATATGGTTGCCGGAGCTATTGTAGTGTGATATATATTATTGGGATGTTTCTATGTACAGTTTTAGTTAAACCTATTCATCCACTGGGCTCAACGATGTTCGCAAATGTCTCAATCCAGTGGATTCAAAAAGGGTATTTAAAAGTGAACTAGTAAAAAATACTCATGAGTCATTAAAATATCTCCGGCTAACCTACTGCGAACATTGAACTCACGTTATTTTGACAAATGCTAAAGTGGTGTCTGCCGTGGTTCAAAAGCAAGAATATTATACCTGGACGGTGCGGACTCTATTATTAATAAACAATATATTTAATTTGAAATAATTCTCACTGACATGACTTATCTATTCTCCAGATGTACTGATACAAACGAAATATAAAGATACTAGTAATGCTTAACTGGCAGCAGAGATCAGTACTGTGCTTTCTGGTGCAGAAGACTGGGATGGCGGTAGAGACAGGAGGCGTGTCAGTGGAAAGGCAGCAGAAAATTGTGATGAAAACAAAAAAAAATCATCTGGACCCACTGTTGTGCAATTTGCTTTTGACAAATTAGCGTCATGTAAGGTGCTAGGTACCCACCCAGCTCTGGCCCACGATAGGGAACGCTTCTCTAAATCAAAGATGTTTTGCCGATGCTTGGCCAAGTGTTACCTTTTCTGTCATAACCCATGTCTATATATCTGGTCAAACCCTGGCACTCCATACTAGGACCATACTAAATGTTGGGATAAATCAATCTTGATCGGAGATAATTTTTTTGACTGTGGTAAGGGTTGTCAAAGACTATAATCAATCGCAAACGGTACTTGCAAGGAATAGTAAAGAGATTATTTTGATTTATTCTTTAGGTAACAAATTCTTTAATCCGGTTAGCTAAATTAACAAAGAGTATCAGACCATCAACAAACATATCCTATGTTTGACATCAGCCGCTACCCGGATGGTTATGTCCTTCAAAAAGAAACAAAGCCGACCTTGCTTAAGCCCACTGTATAAATGTGCTTAAATGAACACATGTTTTCTACACATAAAACGTATATTCCCATGGCTTGGTTAACACAATGTTTTAATTGTAATAAATATTTACTGATGACTGAAATAAACTTTTACACTCACCCAAGCAATTGAGTCTCCATGATTGTCAAAATTCTCTAGAATATACGACGTATAACTTTGCCTTGGAACTTCTACATCAGGAAAACTACTTTTCAGCTCCATTTTTAGAGGAATGAATCGGCAAAATTGATTTCGTTCACATGACTATAGGTACTAGGCCTACATATTTGCCTTCTCTCGTCTTTGTGTACTCTGTATTAACCTGCGGATTTAGGACAAATTAAGGGGATTATGTGGTCACAGCAAACAGGTCTCGCTAAAACACAAGCAAGAGGTTAAGTTTATTGGCTACAAAAGTCGTTGTTTAAACTTAATCCTTATATTTCGTTGTTTTAAACTTAATTTCTATATGCCAGCCCCATTAAGAAATGAAGTGTTGTCAGAAAAGCTTAGGTCAACATTGATTGAAACTGTATGTTAGTATTTTTGTTCTTGGGCAGTAATGTTAATGGCTGATATGTTAAACGAAATCACTCTTCTGTTTTTTTCTATACGCCGTTTAATTATACGTTATAACAATAACACATTTTTTGGTCGAATCAATCAGAGAATTCGGTGATCAAACGCCAATCACAAGACTTCGTCTGACAGGGTATAGCCTTGTGGTTTATTGCGTCGACTTTTAGCCAAAGGGGTACATGTACAAAACTGGTCGGTATAGCTAATCGGTTGTGTCCTTGGTCGGGGAACTTAACGGACATTACCTGAACCCAGCGTATTACGTGTGAAACGTACACAACACATTAAAATAGCTCCGGTAACCCGATGGTGGGCACGAGGTTATCTGACAATTGCCCGTGTGTTAACCCCCTTGGTTTTCCCATTTACGGGAATAAACATGAATTTCTATCCTATCTTATACAGAGCTATTTACCGGACACTCGGTGACGCAGTGTGCTTCTGTGCAAGATTGTATATGTGGTGAATCGATGCTTTCGGGAACTAATATAATTTTTATGTATAATGATCACGTATATTGTTTGTAGAACCCGTATGTGAACGACGTATATCTAACGAGTAATTTGCGTCGTATTTACGATGACTACGCCGCCTTTTGTAGTTAAAACGCCAGTCATTATCGCAATTAAGATGGGCGTCAAAGTTCTTCACTTCTTGCTATATATATTGTTGCGTATACCGTACAAAATAATGCCACCATTCGCGATACTATGCGCTGCATTCTAAGTAATAGAATGCAGCTTACAGAATAAAATATTACCGTGCGTCTATAGTCTATTGTCTGAATTATATGCTGCAAGTTACTGGAGTCAGATTTAGACAAGCACCGACTTTACAAACTGGAAAGGACAGCCTAAAGTGACCTTTTGGTTTAGCGACTAGCGGCCAAATGCGCTTGCCCCGATAAGAAGAAATAAAAGAAAAGTAGGGGTGCTAAATATACGTTCCATACAAGGGGCGGTGTATGGTCGTGTGGCCGAATGGTTAACGCGACCGATACATGTACCGACTCTTATAAAAAAAAACGGTCCTGGTGACGAGCCCATCATGGGTACGAAACTTGGCTCGGTAAAAATAAAGTAAAAAAAAGGGGCGGAACAGGTTTTGCAAACGGGGGAATCGTTTAAGCAAGGCACGAACACGCTGATCTAAACTTTGCAAAAGTAGCGACTGGCGAAATGACAGCGAATATATAATGCGTTAACACTAGTTACATTGTGAGGGCTGGTTTGAAGAAAAAGTAGAATACATTGCAACAACCAGTTACATTTAAGCCTAACCACTGTATCGTTTTACCCTTCGTCAGTCATGCGAATCCATGGATCACTGCAGTGTAATCTAGTATTTCCCAGACTTCCCATAGAATTGTTGGAATATGTATAAAGATCTTATACTAGGAAATGCTGGAATTGTGCAGCTCATACATATTAACTCGAGTAGTGGGCTATTTAAATGCTGAAATTAAACTTTAAATACTGCTGTCTCCGTGTTTTGCCAATAACGTCGTATATAGCCTTGACAAATTAAAAGGTGGGACTATCTTTAGGATAGGATAAGATATTTGTGTTTATCCCCGTGAATGAGTTAACCAGAAGGGTTAACACACGGGTAATCGTTATATTACATAGGGTATTGTAGAATATTCATATTTATCCCCGTGAAATTGGAAACCAATGGGGTTAACACACGGGCAATCGTCAGATCACCTCGTGCATATCGCAGGAGTACTGTCGCAGAGTGTTTTGAGTATGAGACGTTCCTTTTGTTTGGTAGAAACCATCATTCCATTAGGTTTAGGCAATGTCCAAAGCAATTCCGTAATTAAGCAAATTTCAGTTTAAACATAGAGTCAATCTAAGTCCCAAAAAAAAATCGAAAGAAATCTCAGTCGATTATTTCTTATTTGAGCTAAGGTGTCTTGGTCCATGTTTTCTCCAAAAAAATAATTTTTTTAATAAAAAAATGCCATCCCAGTGTCCCGTTGGAGGTGGATGTAAGTGGCCGCGGAAAATGGCAAGGAATAATAACCTAGGT
>CH000771.1:59757-84320 GCA_000149265.1 Ciona savignyi | reverse complement strand
TTTGTTTATTCATGTTGGTGGTGTTTTCTGACGACACTCTTGTTTATATCCATGACAATGTCTTAGTACAGGACAGTGGCGTTGAGTGAGGGTGTTCAGAGTGTGAAATCACACTCTAGAATTTTCGCTTTGTGTAAACACACTCTAGAAAATTCGTCCAAGTTTGTTCTTTTAAAGTAAAATTGATGGAAAAAATGTTGCGCGCTCCGGTAAAAACGTAATTTTAGTTAGCGCATTGCAACAAAAATATGGAAGTAAGCCACTATAAGCAAAAAACGCCGTAGGAAATCGCATAAACGTAATATAATCAGTACTACATAATCGCAAAATCCGGCTGGTGAGGTTTTTGTTACCAAGCCAAAATCCGTATATAATTTTATTCTAATTTGGGCGACGCCGCTAAAGTGCGTTGGACACAAGCCAATTGCGCATTAGTAGTCTGTAAACTAAGGCACAGAGCCAAGTAAACTCTATATTTCTTTTACATGAAAATTGAACACATTGCAATAGCTCCAAAAAATTACAAATCTTGAATCAACGTCAATGTTAGAGTAGTTGACACCGTCATCTGGTATGGACTGGATAATTATTTGAACGATGATAGGGCTACGGTTCAAAACAACAAAATATAATAATACCGATTAAAGAAATACATGCGATTGCCGAACACGCGCTTCATATATTTATCTAATTAAATTTGCCGATTTGTCAACTCAGCAAATCGTGGCGCAAGGATCAAAGCGACGTAGTCTCTCGGAGATTTGATTGACAGCTGGCTGCTAGCGTAATTCAATTTTGGGTTTCGAGTTTTGTGTTAAAACGTTGTAACTTGATAAAAATTTGATAAAACTGCAGCTGTGCGCTTGGAAACTTTATTTCCTTTACTTTTTGACAGTTTTTTTTTAATGCGGAGTTTTTTAAATTAGTACCCATATGCAGCAAATGATCTGAACCATCACGGCATTCCTTTCGCCGTGGACTTTGGTTAATTTGCCGGGTCCACGGTAAACGGAAAAAAATTCGAGGACTGTTAGTTTATGTAAAATTAGAATACAATAGTAATGCTTTATTACACAATATAATAAAAGCATGTTTTGTTTTAACCAACAATTCAAATACTAAAACGATCTGTATTATTAAGCCACATCAGCAAATTATAAAGCGAATGTTGTTTGTTAAGATAAAATAAATTGGTAAAGAAAGCTAAAATATGGTTCCGAAGATGATAAAAAAATACGAAATTGCAGCCAGGTATTAGCGCATTTTTTAAGTATATTTCCAGCGTATAGTTAGTTCTAACTCGAGCAAAAGTTTTACTTTGTCCAACACAGTTGAAAATCCATCGGAGTTGGATACGCCATGTTCTTCCACTGCACGTGCGCAAAGTTGATAGAGAAGACTCTACATTGCCTACCTTTTGCCCAGTCTTAACTCTTTGTTCAGGACGTATTTAACCCTGCCTTGCACAACATGTGAATCCGAAAGAATGTTTAGCGTTCTCTGACGCGTGAAATCGTATTTACGTTCGACTTATTTGCGCTTGTCTTGAATTACGACCAGATGAAGGATATTGTTATAATTCGTTTCAATACTTTCATTAATGAACGTTGGTTAAACACGCTCTTTGCGCAACGCCCCGCCGGTGCAGTCTAATGGTTCGTCTTTAATGTGACGTCATACATAAGAGTATTTTACGTTCACACTCTAGATTTTAGAAAGTTCGGCGCTTCTGGTACAGGATGCTGACTCATCAAAACGACATTCGTTAACAACATTTTGCAACTTGCTCAAAGTTTACACCAGTTCTAACACAAGATAATTCCTTTATATTGTTTCTATCAATTCTGTGTGATTTCTATTTTCAGGTCGTAAAAGTCCGCCCGACAGACAAGGATGCAAGGATGAAGTACAACGCTTGTAGCAAAATCGTGAAACAGAAAGCTTTCGAGAAAGCCATCGCCTGCGACGATAACAAGAAACCTGTGTCAGAAACCATCAACTTGGAAAATATCAGTGAGTCTCTGGGTCTGTATTGCTTTGTATATCACCCATTTTCCTGGTGGTTAAGATTGTTTACATTGTAAGAATCATTTTATTTTACTGGTTTGGGGCTTGTTTAGGTCCACAGTGATACACCTCATGCCCACAGTCGAGTTGCTGGAGGTATTGTAGTGTGTGTCGATAATCACTAATCATGACTTTTAATTTTATAACTGATTAAGGTTTAAGGAAATGTAATATTATGCATAGAAACATAGAATGCATATGAACCCCCGTTTAACCCCACCCACAGCGGTAGAAGACAGTTATAGCGGCCCCCACATACCTGAAGATGGAATTGATCCTGCGTTTATGGAGAACTTGGTTCAAACTTTCAAGAAGCAGGGCAAACTTCACCGGCGGTGCGTTGGATTTTTATTATTCCGTGTTTTAGTGTGACCCAATGCTGGAAAACAGTAGCACCATCCGTCCATATCATATTTTAAAAATCCCATAAAAATGTTCTTCTTTGTCAAGACCAATTTAACTGTTCTATAAAACAAAAATTGGTAAAGCACGCTATGGTTGTGCAACAACATCTCACTATTGATTTTTATTATGCATATATCCACCCACAATAGAGGACCTATTATTTATGTAGTTGTAGTTTGGAGCTATTGCACAAAAGTCATTGCATTACTGTATGCTATAAAGAAAGTTACAATAATTTAGTTTTAGTTCAACTCCTTAATCCACCCTCTACAAAACATTAAAAATCTTGCACAAAGACACAGCTTGCAAACTAACTGCTAGTTTCGAACCTAACCTGCAACCTATTGGTTGGCAGTAAAATGTGCAACCCAGGAGTGGGCAACTTCTCTAGTTGCCATGCTAGATGTGGAAAAATGAAGTTCATGGTGGGCAAGATTATTACATGAATAGTATTCAATATCTTAACCACATATTTATTTACTAATGCAAGGGCCATATCACAAGGTATGGTTGGATGCAGTCTATGGACGGTCAAAGTTCTTTCACTGCCCGGTCAAAGCTCGCAGTCCATATGTTGCCCATGCCTACCCAAAACCATCCTTTTAAACCAAAGTACAAGTCTCTAAACTGTAACAGTTAAACAAACCTTATGTCGCAGATACGCCTACAAAATATTACTCGAGGTCAAGCAGATATTGGCTTCTCTCCCATCTTTGGTCGATATAGTCGTCGAAAAGGTGACTTTGATTTTCAGTTTTTTGAAAGAAAGTTTTCTAAGCATTTTATACTGATAGTCGTCGATTTTTTTGGTAGTTTGGAGTATGAAATTAAGTAGGGGTTTGCAAAATAATATTAAAAAATATTTATTTATAGTAAAAATGATAAAAACATTTATAATAAAAAATAATAAAATTAAGGGTATGAAGTTATAGTAAAAAATGATAAAAATGGTTATAGTACAAAATAATAAATGGGGACAAGTTATAGTAAAAAATGTTTACATAAATGTTTATTAGAATAGAAACTGGATTCCAGAGGTTGGTTACTTTATGCATCAAATAAATCAGCACCAGTTATGCCATGCACTTATATGTTAAAGTGCAGTAAGTGTTAACAACAAGAGCTGTGCAGTGCACACACCTAGCTACTGACAACTGATCAGGATACAAATTAATGGTTTCCTTCCTGTTAAGGAAAAAAATGGCGATTGGCAATTTCTTTGTCAGTTAGATACAATCCACTATGTTATCAGTTTTCAGTTAAGCTATCACAGAAACTAGTTGCCTTTTTGTTTAATTTAGTTTTTTTTTCTTTTTTTCACATGAAAACGCAAAGCAGGACTTTTGGTAATAATTCGGAAAACGAGAAAAAAAACAGAAAATCGGTTGTTTGGTATTTATCAATCACCAATCCCAATTGGTTAGCCTTTTATTGATTTTTTTATTGATAGCTGTCAACAACGTGATCAACCAGTCAATTACTATATAAACCAAATATGATTGTCTGATTATGTGACTGCCTTTACAGGATAACAAGCTGACAGTGTGTGGTGATGTGCACGGTCAGTATTACGATCTCTGCCACGTTTTCGACATCAATGGTCTACCTTCTCTTGATAATCCTTACGTATCCTTTGAACTTATTGGTTATTTCATAATTTGCTCTGTTTTATTATCCTTATTATTTATTAAATCATGGCGTTTTTCCGTTAATAACGCTTCCTTGTACATTTACGAGGTAATCCAATGATTTCCTGTGTGATATCTATCCAGGTGTTCCCATTTATGCCGATAAAACATATTATATATAAGCATGGTCAATCATGTGGTCAAACACATGGTACAAATTTATAAAGTCCTAGTCTGTGTCGTTTAGTTTATCCTGCTTAGTTAGATAGCAGTTACAATTTTGTTCAGTTACGAAGTTCAAATTTCTTTGGTTGCGAAAGTGGCTATGGTCGAATTTGTCACCTAACAGTGACCATGACCGTGTGGCATTTTTGTAGGCAAGTAACTCAGCCATATTTCTATTGGTTGGCAGTCCAATGATTTACCAGGATCTGTGGACCGTGGTTATGGTCAGTGGAAATTAATTTGTTTTAAAAGAGTATTATAAGTTAAATGCTTTTTTTGTAGATAGGTACTTTTTTGTGGTTTGGTGCTTTTGGTGGTGTGGTGCCTTTTTTGTGGTTGGGTAAAAAAAGATTTGATTTTCAATCAACTACATGCACATGATATGACACCTTAACCCGGACCCTGTAGTTGTTCAACGGTGATTTCGTGGACAGAGGCTCGTGGTCGGTGGAAGTAATTCTGGTGCTGCTAGGGTACAAAGTCTTGTACCCACACAACTTCCATTTAGTTCGTGGTAAGTGTCTTTTAACCTTACCTTCCCCTGCACATCTTGGAAATTAATCACACTTGCTTAAAATCAAAGAGATTTCCTTGCTAAGATAATTATATTTAGCTAAATGTTTATGCTCTGTATTAGTTTTAATCTTGTATAAATGTAAAAATAATACTAAGAGATTTTAAGGCTCTTTAAAATTGATTGCCATTGTGTGTCCCTAAAATAAATCAAAATTATTTAGGCTTTATGCTAAGTACTTGCAATTTCCTGTTTACATTTTCTTAATATTCTGTTTGTTTGTTTAAAAGAAACACGTTTTTTTATAGGAAAACATATATTTTTTATCAAAGACCCAATTTTTTCCTAAAATTAAATTTACCATCTAATTAACAAATAACTTCCCCCAAATCAAGAATGTTAAACCCCTAACACCACACCCAACACCCCCTTTTCCCAATTAACCAATAAAGTTTACCCAGGTAACCATGAAACTGACTACATGAACCAGATGTATGGTTTCGAAGGAGAAGTGAAAGCGAAATACGATGGAATGATGATGCAACTCTTCAGCGAAGTCTTCAACTGGCTCCCCCTGTCTTACTGTGTGAATAGGAAAGTTCTGGTGAGTTTAAAGTATAATGTCGGAAATCAGGGGCATAGACCTGGCATAATTGCGTTTAACAGATTTTCTCACCATAACAGTAGTATTCTGATATTCGCTGTAGTAACAGCCTTCTATGGCCTACATTCCTGGTTTCTATGTTACTATTGACCCGCTAATATTATTGTATTGTAAAAGCCTAAAATGGTATAGAACAGTGCCCTGCAACCAGTTTGCCCATGAAACATTTTGTGCCGCAAGACAATGCTAGGTATGCTGCGGGAAAATAATATTTTTGTAAACACTGTTTTAACCAAATAAAAAGGTTTTTGCAAATTTGAATATAACGTCTTTCGGACACTTCGGTAATATAATATCAAATGTATATAGCTTATCAGAAGACCTCCCATTGTACATTTATAATAACTGTCATGATTAATCACATTCTAATCACCACCCACCACATAAAGATATATCACGGAGGGATTTTTATCTACTGTAGTAAAAACAGACTACTTTAAACTTCCTCCAAACAAGTACCCAGCCCCCAAATACTCTTCCACCAGATAATTCATGTGGGCTTAACGTTTAAATAATTTATGGGGGCCTCTAAGTACCATGATAAACAAACTTCCACAGCTCAAAAACTAACCAACCCGTTTGTCCAGATAATATATGGGTAGCTCATTAAGCACTCTGATAAACACAGGCTCGTACAACTTTCTACCCTCCCATTCTCCAGATAATGCACGGGGGCCTAATGGAACAGGACAATGTAACGCTTGAGGACCTTCGCTCAATCGACCGAAACCGACAGCCTCCTGAGAGTGGTCTCATGTGCGACCTCTTGTGGTCAGATCCACAGATGCAGGTAAAAAACAGTAAAATTTGCCGGTGTCATAAATCCTACATCGTTAAAAAAGTTTTATTTTGTCGAATTACCAGAAAAAAAGTTTTTGTTGTTTTTTTACGCCTAAAAGCCCTAATGAATATTTGTTTTTACACCACAGTCCGGTCGAGGCCCAAGTAAACGAGGGGTAAGCTGTCAATTTGGCCCCGACATTACGTCCAAGTTCCTCAAGCACAACGAACTCGATTATATAATAAGGAGCCATGAATGCAAGGTAATGCTTTTCGGGATGTCCTTAATTGGATTAGTTTGCCTACCAATGTTATTGTAGAATAACCATTTAAAAAAATTTTGAACTGATGTGATATAAAAATAATTTTTCACACTAGGATGAATTAAATAAAATTTCGTTTATGTTTGATAAGGTAACTGTAATTTTTATAAATAATCATCAGCTCAATGAAATATCCTTATGATCTTTATAACATATTAAACTTAACACACCTAGTATAAATAATAATAACCCCAACAAAACCCCCTTCACCCAGAATGGGGGATATGAGGAGCAACACAACGGGAAATGCATAACAATCTTCTCGGCCCCCAATTATTGTGACCAGATGGGTAATAAGGGGGCTTTTATCACCCTACGGAGCCCTGATTTGAAACCCAAGTTTACACAGTTTGATGCAGTAGTAAGTAATGTAATTGTGGAGTTACAATGTAAAAAAATTAGTGTGTGTTATCATAACTCAGGTAAACATATTACCTGAAGCCCAATCTGAAGATGTGATAACGCTCCTTTTTTGTTTTTACATGGTAATCTGAAAATGTGCTATATATAAATATATATATTGACAATATTGTGGTATATTAACACTTAAACCCACAGAGTCCATTCCCATTATTACACTAAGTAAAAAATTGTAGTTAATAACTTCTGAAGGAATTCTGTTTAAATGTATGTAAAGTTGCATTGAAAATACTGCTCAATAGTTAACCCCATTAGTTAACACAAATCAAATCCTAGTCAACAGCTAACCCAACTTTCCTTACAGAGTCATCCAGAAGTTCAGCCAATGGCTTACGCCAATTCCTTCATGAGAATGCCTGGAATGTTTTAATTTTATTTTTAGCTCGCCATATTTTCCAAAAATACATACAATTCTTGAACAGTGTCTTTTTATTTTTATGCAGTTCGAAAAGCAAAGCAAGAATAAACATATACGGTTAAGGAACTTTTTTGAAGCAATACTAAAGAAATGTCGTGAAATTAGTTCTGCTAGTGGGGTTTAGCTTATCAAAGTTCGGTCCTTGCTGCAGATGTTCCCCTTTA
This sequence comes from Ciona savignyi, assembly GCA_000149265.1. Classification (NCBI taxonomy): domain Eukaryota; kingdom Metazoa; phylum Chordata; class Ascidiacea; order Phlebobranchia; family Cionidae; genus Ciona; species Ciona savignyi. Next base: position 76,712 of record CH000771.1, on the reverse strand, counting down.
TATGCAATATATATTAGTATTTATTGTGCACATATATTTAAAAACAATTTAATTTACTGGTTTCGAAATGAAAGGTTATGTATTAAACAACCCCCAAAATAGAATACAATGGTACAGTTACATAGTTTTTGTAAGCTTTTAACAGAACTATTTGCTTGACACACAAATGGGCTTCACCATGACTTTGTTTGGAGGTAACTGACAAGAAATGTGTTAAACAGACGAGTGTAACTGAAGCACACCTATATATTAACATTATTTCATACTTTTTGTCTGTAGGAAACGGTGGTCTTATAATAAAACTCATTCACTGGTATTGGTGCGTGAGTGTGCATGACATTTTACGAAAACATTGGTCGGATGGTTTCCCCTCAGTCTTCATTGCTGTGAACGCGCTGGAGTTACAGCCCATTGCTTTACCGGAATACTGGTATTTCAAATTTGCACTGAGAACGAGACCCCACAGGAACAGCTGGTGTCGGATTGGGGGTTACTTGCCACCCGGAACGAACTCTTAATCAACTCGTCTTCGTAATCAATCGACGACCCTTTGATTAACTCCAGCGACCCTTCGTCTGTCACCACTTTCACCCCATTTTTCTCGTATACTCTGTTGGTTGGGGGTGGATTTACTATATGATTGCTGTAATGTAACTAATTATTCTCAATTGGTATGACCCACTATGTGCGATTGGATAACAGCACAGTAAAGGGCTTGCTGAGGTGCCATTACACATCTCATGCTCAGAAGTTGCAGGAGCTATTACAGTATGTATATAAACAGACATGAATTTTCATGACATCTTATGCCTCCAGCCAAGTTGTAGAATTTAATACAATGTGTGAATAAGAGAAAATGATTTTTATTTGTGTGAATGATAGATACCACTGCTTAATAACAAAAGTAAAAAGTTTCACATACACCTCGTGAAGGATTTGCCTACTATTCAGTTGTGTCTTTGAACAAGGTACTTGATGGACTTTGCATGAAACCAGAGGAATTAAGGGTTCTATCAAAGGAAAGTCTTAATCATACACAATGCAATCTCACACCTCTGGTAACCCGACAATGGGTGCAAACTAATCTGATGATTACCCATGTATTAACACCCCATGCTTTTTCCAAATCACGGGGATAAACATGAATATCCCACCCTAATCACAAATGACTTTCACTTTTGACGACTCATAAAACAATGTTTAAAGTAATTATAAGATGCCTAAAAATACTAAAGTTTCACCATATCCTAATAACATCAAAGTAATTATAAGACGCCTAAAAATACCAAATCACAATAACATCCAGCCAAACCTATCATCCTCAGATACTTCCGTATCGAGATCGAATTTATATGTGAATCCAGAACAACCTCCTCCTTCCACCGACACCCTCAGGAATTCCACCCCGCTTGACACTTTCTTTAATTGCTGTCGGAATTATAATGCAAGGAGTTGTAAGATAGGATAGAATATTAATGTTTATCCCTATGAATGGAAAAACCAAGGGGGTTAACACACAGGCAATCATTAGATCACCTTACGCCCACCGTTAGGGTTACCGGAGCTATTGCAGTGTGTTATGTATGATTTAGATGGCAATGTCCGTTAAGTGTCTTGCCCAAGGACACAACCGACTAGCTAGCGATCAGTTTGGTACCTCCAACCTTTCGATTAAAAGGTGACTTACTAAACCGCCAGACTAACCGGTCGGACTAATATTATATATTAGTTAAGCAGAATTTATTCAGTCAAAATATGTTTTTTAACTTTTATGAAAATGGCGTTATGAAATGTTATGTACCATACGTTTTTATCAAATGCAGTCTAGCAAAACTGCAAATCAAACAAACTTATCCATAAATATATATCAAATTTCTCCTGAATTGTAAATTAATTAAGAAGTGGGTAATTGGCCCTAATATTACGTTATATGGGATAAGAAATGTTATGTTTACTGTTTCATGGTGTGATTCTTTCAAAATCTTCAACATTAAAAAACGGTTACTAATTCCATTTTTATATCAATTAGGATAGGGATAGGATATTCATCTTTATCCCTGTGAATGGAAAAACCAAGGGGATTAACACACGGGCAATCGTCAGATCACCTCGCACCCATCGTCGGGTTACCGGAGCTATTGCAGTGTGTTGCGTATGATAGACACGTTCCTTCAATTTGGTAGAACCCATTAATCCGCTTGGTTCAGGCAATGTCCGTAAAGTGCCTTGCCCAAGGACACAACCGACCAGATAGCGACCAGTTTCGCAACTGCAACCCTTTGATTGAAAGGCGACGCACTTAACCGTTAGACCAACGGGCCAGACAAATTGCAGTCTCATGAAACAATAAGTCTAAAAAAAAACTGCATATCCAACTAACTTCGACGCATCTATCTGTTATATGAAGTTCCTCCTGATTAGTAAGGTTGGTTGATGTTGATAGTGGGACCATGGAAGTCTGTTTTACAACTGTGCGTGGAAGAAACTTTGGGTTGCGAATGTGTACACTACAAAAACAAATTAAATAGTTAAAACAAGTTATCCTTATTATCTAATTACACTGTAATAATAACATAAAAAATTGTGTTTGACAAATACTGTAACACCTGAAGATGGTAAACAAATGAAGTAAGCTTGGCAAAGGGTAATCTGGGGGGTACCCATTTAATAATGAACCTGCATCATGAATATAGGAACAAGAATATCCATTTGCAGAAACTTTAACTACTAAATACTAATTTAAAGTCAAATTTGTATGTCTAATTTTTTCAGTTTATAAGTATAAGTTCAATTACTATTTTCAAATAGTTTTAGTGCTGAATAAAGAGCTCAACAGTTCTATGCAAAAGATAACTAGCACAATGATAACGACCTATTTTATTATAACATCATGGAATAGGATAGGATATTCAGGTTTAGCCCTGTGAATGGAAGAACCAAAGGGGTTAACACACTGGCAACCGCCTCTTGCTAGGCTAATTGCTTTTACGAAAAATAAAAGGTTATAATTGTTTCAAACATTTCTTACCATTGAGATAAAATTCTTCGACAAATGATTCCTCTGGACATTTCTGTCTCAAATTTTTATGTCTCAAATAACAAAAAAATTGAATTAAACTAATCCTAAAAAAGTGAAAAATATTGATTGTTGCTTGTGGTGGAAGTTTGTTGTAAAAAGACCAAATTGTAATTTTTGTGGGAAGTTGTAGGCTCAAAGGAATTGATTGTGTAGAATTTATACAGTTTTCCGACAAACTGTTTAAAAGTGTGAAAATGAAAGGTTAACAGGGGGAAAACTAATAAGGGTAAAATTAGGGGGAGGGGGGCGAAGCAATTGGGTAGTCATTTATAAAACTATGCATATGGTATGGGTTTATGAAAAACACTTTTATTTTTAATGTGTGATCATTGTAATGTAAACATTTTTAGTTTTTAAAACTGTAATTAAATTATAGATTAGTTTTTGACATAATTATCATATGATCCACCCCGCATGAAACTTTGACAACTTCAGCCCCGATTAGGACCCGCCATGGGAAATAACGATCTTCCTGGGATCCGTTTCCGAGTATCCCACCTCGATTTTTACCCCATGTAAATAATTCCCCTTTGTTTGTCACTGCTGCAAAATTTCCAAGCCCGCAAGTTATTTGGGTGACTTTCACTTTGGGGTTAAAATCGTTTTGACCAAACAGTGTCGATGGTATCTTTGTGGGTAGGCTCGAGCTCTCGACATGTGGCCCCTTTCCTAGGATCCCATACCCCATCACCCATACCTCCCCGCATTCATCGAGTAATGCAAACGCCGTTGCGCTTGCTGCGACTTGCGTCACCTTATTCGGCAACACCACAGGCAACTTGAGAGGGCGTGTTAACTGCGTGGAATCGGTTACACACCCCAACTGGTCGTATTCCGAGTTACCCCACCCAAATACCTCATGATCTTCTGAAAGTGCAAGATTTGTGTCAGAGAACGAAGATATCTGAATAACTTTGACTCCATCTAAATCGCCTTTTAACTGAGTAGGGGTCGAAACTGATTCAAAGCGTTCCAGTCCAGTCTGTCCATCAGCGCTCCAACCACACGCAAACACACGGCCTTCTTCAGTCAGAAACAATGTGTGGTCCATTCCACAAACCACTTTTACAACTTTGCCGTTAAAGTGGTCGTGAGGAATTCGGTTGATCTTCTGACTACCTTCGTACACCTCTCCGTCAATGATACGCCTCCCACACTGACCGAACGCATTGTTACCCATTGTGAAGATAGCTTCGTCTGTCAGTATCACTGAATGAGCTCTTCCGCATGAAACATCCAAAATCCTCGTCGTGCTTGGCTTCAGCAAGGGCAACGGCAACTGTAAAGGCTTCATCACATATTCATAAAATGGAGTTTTTGATGAGTGTTCCTCGTAAGTGCATTTATGGAATCCGATTTGTGAATCGGTGTTGATCCCACACACCCATACTGTGTCGCTTTCACAGAACACACTGAAGCCATAACCGCAGTCAAAGCTCTTAACATTATCAAGAATTAACCTATAAGGGAAGTTTTGATAATAAATAGCCTTTGCAGTGTGTTCTTGAGGAAGGGGTAAATCTGGGACCCCAAGAGCACCAGATGTGTAAGCCCACATACATGGAGCTGTTTCTGTCTTTTTCGGTTTTTCCCAACAAATCTGTGAATGGAGAGTTCGTTTTTCTGAATTTCCGGCTTTAACTCAACCTTCATGGGAGGTTTATAATATTGTCGGGCATTTTGGTGCAAAAATATTAAAGTTCTTTTAAATATATTAGTCATTTCTTCACATTTATATCTTATTAGCCTAAAACCTTTGGATAAATGCAAAATTATTAACATATGACTTTTTAACATCATACTAAATAAACAAAACTCATCGAATTCTTGTTGATTGGGCATAACGTAAACAAAGACACAATCAATAAAATCGCTAAATTTAAAGCCGTAAGTGGGCGCTAAAGGTCATAACATTTTCACGGTCCTGTGGCCAAATGGTTAAGGTGGCTGATACATATACTGAATTGTACACAAAAGGGCCTTGCAGAATAACCTATCAAAGGGCAGAACTTGTAAAATATGTATTATTTTTGATCGGTTGCATTAGCGAATGCTTCTTGCTATCGATTCGACGTTAAAAAATTTATTTATTAATTTAAAAAAAAATTATTTTATTAATTTTTTGTTTTTGTTCATGAATAAAAAAGAAATAATTTGTAGCTAAAATGGAATACTCGTTCCAGCTATATTTCTTTGAAATATTGCTTTATTTTATTTTTTTATTTTCATTTTTTATTGCTTTTAAAAACTAGTCACAATAAATGTCTCAACTTCCGGTATGTTTTGTTATAGTTTAGGATGGGTTTGGGGTAGGACTCGGATGAATATTGCGGCAAGGTTAATGTTAGTTTATTGTACTTGGCACAAAAATATCAGTTTAATAGCACGACACAAGACCATTTCTGACAATTGACCGGAACGAATTGACCGGTCAGTTCCGGAGTAATCACTTTTACCCCAGTAGATCTAATAGGAGTTAAAAGTGTTTGATGTTTTGAGTTATTGCTTATCAATTTAATCTTTTTACTTGTTTTTTTGACATTTTTTCTCTAAAACTAAGAAATTTAATGAATAGCGTGAAATAAAAGCAAATTAAAAGAATTATATTTTGATAGGTTTTTCAATACTACCCATACAACTCGCGTTAAAGTGACCCCTTAGTTCCCGCGCCATAATTACAATGAAAGCTTGCAGGTTTGGTTTTGTTTTGCAGTTCATTAAATACTGTTTTATTTGTATTTTAACATAAGAAATAAGAAATAATTATGGTGCATGTGAATGGCAACTATTTTTCACATTAATTTAAAACCCAGTGTGGAGTTTTATGCATTTACAATAGTTTAATGGAATGTTTAGGTTTGTTTGTTTATTTTAATTGATTTGTTACTTAAAATTCACAGTTAGTAAATAAACACAATATCGTATTCCTTATTTAAACTGGAACAACATACGGCGTATTTTTATTGTTTTGCATATTTTTTTACGTTCGTTTAATGATTTTATTAGCATGTTGGGTAAAGGCATACTGTGGTATGGTCCATTTAACGTTTTTACACAGGTTTTTCTCACTGCTATTCTGATTATTTCTTATTTATTTTCATATTTTAATTTGCATTTCTTATAAGGTGGCACCTGCTTAGATAACTGCATGGTTTCTTGGTGTCTCTTTGTTAAACTTCAGTTAAATTTATTTACGTATTGTTATTATTTTGTTGCTGCGCATGCCACTCAACACTTTATGGGACTTAATTCTATTATTCTCTAAATCTTTTCTTGCATAAAGTGCTAATTTTTTAGTTCAGGCATACGATATTCCTATTTTATGGCCATAAATGTGAAATCTCAAGAGCATTATAGCATGGCCAATCGTCAGATTACCTTTTGCTCAACTTTGGGTTAGAAGAGCTGTTGCAGTGTGTTTTATTTTAAGATGTTTCTACTGTTTTGGTTCAACTCATTACTCCATTGAGATAATGCAATGTCTACTAATAGACTTTCGTAAAGACACAACGAACTAACCCACTGGCTGGTTTGGTTTAACACACAACAAATTGAGCAATGTGGCTGGACATGAGGTTCTGATCAGCTCTATTTGACAGTATGTTCAGGCAACATTACTGCATTTATGTCATTTCATTAAATATATTTAACATAAAATAAATTAAAATATAAAAATACTTGTTGGTCCACACAACGGGGTTTCATTATTAGAGGATAAAGTGAATAAATGATTCTTTTTAATGACACGATTAATCAATAATGGGATTATTAAAACAATAGAAAAAATCTGTTCATGCAAAAATGTTGTAACATGAGTTGCAAGATATTACCTGCTTAATATTTGTGTTTGCCTAAAAATGAGCATTTAAAAAAGAAATAATAGGAACTTTTGATAAATTTTTCATACAAAAATGGTAAAGTTAATACCACTTTTCTATGCATCTCCCTTCCACAGAATTTTTGGCTGTTATTTAAATTCAACCTTGGAGAATTAGAATCGTGATAAACCTGAATAAATTGGAAAGTAGATAAAAAAGAAAACACCGGAAGGAAAAAAGATTTGAGTCCCTCCAGCAAGATGCCAATGCTGGGAAGGAAGACGTTTGATGGTGGTTCTCCGTCACTTGGAGGAATAGAGAGCAAATTTGTTATCCCCCACACGAAGGAAGCATTTGGGGATGAAGAGGATTTTTTTGGATTTTCTGTTTAAATGGTTACATGGCTCCAACCATGCCAGTGTGTAAAGTATGGTAGATTTTGCTAGTTTGAGAAGCATTGTCAGTGTTGTTGAGAAAATGTGTAAAGGGTAGTGGGGCTGGTATTGTTTAAAACCATGAAACTTGGTATAATAACATAAAAATGCGAGTGTCACCAAACAATTTATGTTCGTGCTTCTGCCATATTAACTATATACACCCTTGGGCCTTGATTAGTTGCAGCAACTTGACAATAGTCCTGTTGTGTATTTCTGACTTACTGAGAACCTGTGTAAAGTAGTTAACATTGGTTTAACCCTTAGTTTTTTATTTGTTTTTACACCATGTGCGACTAATAGGTCTGGTAACTTATTTAAAAGTACATTGCTTAAAACACTAGTTGTAATAGTTATTTGAGATTTAACCCACTTTTACAGGGAATACACGGAACGAATGAACTTGTATGACAAGAAGATCTGGACGTGTCAATGCACTGGTCACTCTAACCACACTCACTTAGGAGCAACCTTGTCGGAGGCCTCGTGCCGTGAAAAGTGGGTGTTATTGTGTTTGAAACAGACAAAAATCCTTACCTCATGCGAGTACTCTTTCACATGAGTAACAGAAATAAATGTTTTAACAAAATAAGAACTATAGACTTCAGTATTCGGATATGCTATGTGTATAAAAAAACGATGTTACTCGCGCGGATTTATGTTGAAAGATATCCGATGTGTAATGTAGGGCTGTCCACAGTCCAGGGTACGAATTTTACCTTTGACTTAAAATTTGCACTTTTGCGCCATTACATTCTATCAAACACATGACATGCGGGCAAAACATTCCTGAAAATTAAAACTAAAAAGATTTACATGAGATGTGATTGAGGACGTACATATGTTGTGTTTTAATAATAGCCATATATGGGCCTACAATTTAGCATGGGCCTACAGAGAATGGAATCTAATATTTGCCGCTATGTTTATTAACATTAATATACATAAGGATAGACAAAAGTTTTTTATGGAAAGCGGAACACTGTTCTTATTACTAGACCAACCCCCCTCATAAATATTGACCCCTTACTAAGACCCCTAATCCAATATTCACCTTTTAGGTTGGCGCAAACTTATGATGAGATTTGGGAAGAACCCGTCTTGAAACTCGTTCACCACTCATTCTCTCCACTAGAGAGCATAGTAGTGCAAGCGAACAACACTCTGCTTACTACACTTGTGCACGGGGAAACCGTTAAGTTCACGGTAAGTTTAAAATAGTTAGTTTACCGAATTTATTGTATTACATTTGGGACTAATTTTGAAATAAAGAGATTAAGTCATTGTGTGATATTTTGCTTAAGAACTTTTAAATGCGGACCAATGTTTAATTAAAGCAATTTTTACCATGCAAGAATTGGCCAATTGTCAAAATTAGGTTAATTAGTATACTGGTTATGTTAGACATAATTAACCATTATGAGATTTAGATATATATACAGCTTAATATGTGGTACATTACCAAACAAATACTTTTACGTGTCTTGGTTTTTAGTTTGAATTTTTTACTTCTTTTTTAAGAGATTATAATGTACAACAATTACCATGACACCGTAAAACTTAGAGATTTTCTTATCTATTCAATTATATGAAAGAATCGTGGTATAATAGAATTGCTGGTAAACAATATAATTTTCTGTTTCAAGAACCTTTTTTTAAGTTTTAATAAGGTTTTTAACATCTGTTAATTTTGTACTTTTCTTGTTTTTGTGTTATGATTTGTTCTAATTGCTGCTATATAATACTAAAATAAATTAAACTACCGACAAGACCGACAGCCATTAAGTTTTGGATTCCTATACAGGCAAAACCAGGCGTCACTTTTCTTGCCAAAATCCAAGAGAAGCACGTTGATGTGGATGTCCCTGAGACTTCAACTGATCCCGATACTCCGGATGTTATCGATAAAAAAGAAGATGTTGCTGAAAACGGAGATAAAACTGACGAAACGAATCACGACGGCAAAGAAGACAGTGTTAAAAGTGAAGTAGGAGAAAATTCAAGTGATGCTAAAAAAATTTTAAACTCTGTGTCGCCATCAAGTGATAAGGAAAACAAGCGCCAGTCCCTCATAACTGATATTTTTAAAACTGGTAAGTTTTGAGATTTCTATTTTCACCCCACTTACCCTACTTTAGATATACATATTCACCCCACTTGCCCCTTATAAGTAACCCTACTTATCCCTACCCATATCCATATTCAGCCTTCTTTTCCTCACCAATAAGCATATTTAGCCCACTTACCCCTCTTGAGATATGCATATTCACCCCTCTTACCCCCCTTAAGATAATTATATTCAACCCTCTTACCCCTCACAGACTTCCAAATTCAACCCCACTTACCCCCCCCCCCCCAGATATCCGACGCTCCGCTAGGTCACCCAGTACAATAGTAAGAAGCGGAGTCTCGTTAAAGGGGAAACGGCCAAAGATAATACCAGCCAAATATAACATCCTGCTTGTGGAGGAGAATAAGGTATATAATATTGAATTGAATTTGAATGTTCCTCTTATTAAATATTTCCAAAAAAATTAAAATTTCTAGTTGCTAATCTAATTTTTACATTGCAATTTAAGTTGCTGAGCCTTATTTTAAACATAGAACGCACTTACTAATCAAGTGCATCAACGAGTAACATACCAATACCATCATACGCAAAAATCAATTTTAAGGGTTGTAGAGATTGCATTTTAGCCCTGAGTAAAATGTGGGCTGACATTGTATAAACTTTCCTTTCTATTCTAGGTTTTTAGCATTAAACAGCGTCTTGAAATATAAATAGCAGTAAGATTAATTTGTATTACCAAAAGTATAGCCTTTATTTTTAGCAAAATTGCCGATTTCTCTAATTTTGTCTTATTTATAACTGGTAAAAGTGGTTGCTGTAGTGTTTTTTTAAGGCTATACTTTTGGTACCGCAGTTTTTGTTTTAAAGCGAAAAATCAATACTGTTTCCACTAGCATCAAAAGCAAGATTAATTTGCATTTTGAAAGCCCAACAATTTAACATAAAAATCCCATATACATTCAACAAGGAAATCCATTAACTCTTTCCGTCCCAACTCGCCATATATCGCGAGTTGGTGGGAAAACATGGTATACCGCCTGTACATAAATGGGTGCAAATCTAAAAAACGATTTCTCCGCAATGCGTAATGTTAGAGACCTCAGCTATGGCTCATTCGATCGAGGAAACCCTATATTTTATTCTCTGTAATTTTCGTGGAGAAATATTAAAAATGCGAGGAGTGATAGCCTTTCTTTTTCAAGGCTTCGCCTCTTATTTCTATCGATTTTACACGAATTTACAAGTGACTAACTCAGCCAATAGGAGTCGCGTTAACTTGCGGAGAAGCTCTTTTTGTCAAGCAAGTCTTTCTTTACATTCTCTGTGAATTTCGTGCCGTTGAGAAAAAAAGGAGAGCGTTGGTGACGTTTTCGCAGCAGGCGTTTATGCTTCATGTTCACCAAAGCATGAATCCAGCTGGGCCTGCTGAGCGCACGATAAAGAAAAAGGCGGCGAGACTAGCTAGTTCGGTGTGCCCTGCTTTGAAGAATATTGGATATAATAGTATTTGTGTTTGTTTGCTTTTGTATGCCCTTTTTACACTTCCTTCACTGTTCTTATTTATACTTTTTACTATTTTAGTTCTACAAAACTAAAAACTTCAATGCGTTTTGGTTCAATTTTTCATAATATAGTTAGAATAAAGGAAAATTTCAATTAGGAATAGTAAAAAAACTACTGAAGATACAAATACAGTTCAAATTTTCCTGAGTACAAAAACTATTAGACAATCTACATTCCAATTTTCATATCATTTGGGCATACCAATAATTATTGAGTATTTCGTTTGTCAGTGCACCTCAAAATTTTCAAAGTCTAGCAGAATTTTCTTTACATAAAAAGTGGTGTTCACTAAAGTTTACATAATATATTCTTTATTGGAGGAAGATTCTAGGTGTGCGGTTTGTTTAAAAGAGGGATAAATTATCTTTCCAACCATACTAAATATTAAATCATAGCATAAATTTGAGAAAAACTGTGCTAATTTGAAAATGACCAAAAATTGTAAAAAACACTGCGGGACAGCATGTTTAAATTAATGCATTTGGCCGGGAGTGAAAGAGTTAAAAACGAAATTTGTTCACCTGGTTATCTGGCTCATTTAATAATAGTAACAGTTAAAATTTGGACATGTGTTATTACGTGCTACCATTTGGAAAATGAAAAATGAGATGAAATTTCATTAAAATTTGTAAATTCGTTAAACTGTTTACTCTTCAACCCCCTCCTGTGGCAGATCGTTAGTAAAGTCCCAAGCGAGCATTTAACGAGAACAATGAAGCCACCCAACCGTGACCAGATCCGACTTTTCATCCGATCAAACTCCATTCGACCGCTGAGTTCGAAGAAAAAAGTCCCGTGGATGGTCAACGAGGACTTGGTGAGCTCATAATACCTCTTGTTGCATGCATTGTAATGTGATTGCAAAATTAACTATCATTTTTATGTCCGACTAGTTAGTCTGGTGGATTAGTGTGAAGATTCGAAACTTGTCACTAGCTAATCGGTTTAGTCCTTCAGCAAGGCAATAGCTCCGGTAACCCGAGGATGGGCGCGAGGTGATCTCATGATTGCCTGTGTGTTAACCCCCTTGGTTTTCCCATTCACGGGGATAAATATGAATATCCTCCGAACTATGCGATTGGAAGGCAATTGGTTATTACACATGCACATTCAGGTTGCCATAGTGTTTTGCAGCATGTTTTATGATGAGGGTTAGTTTATATTTTACACAATTTCTTTCCACTCATTCTGTTTTAGATTTTTACCACATGATGTCAATACATATTTTTGTCATACTAGTTTTCTAGAATTTTTATGCTGAAGTTTCACACATTGTTTTCAAATTTAACTTAATACAGGGAAGACCATTTTTTATATGGTTGACCAAGTTATTTCCCAAAATGCAGGAATGACGGAGTTATTTTCCTAAAATCCATGGTTTACCGAGTTACTTCCAACCAGAAATCTATTATAAGTTTCCCCCAAAATAACAAAATATGTTTTAGGTTTTTCGGTATAAACTACCGAGTCGTGTTCCGGAAGAAGAGATTGTGGATATATTACAACTCTGCTCTGTGACGACTCAGCAGTATCTTCACGGCAGCGACACATCGATTTCAAATGGACACTGTAATGGTGATGTCATAGACGTTGACGATTGTGACGAGACAAGTAAGAAGCGGAAAGGGGAGAAGCTTCAAAGTCAGTCTAAAAAGGCGAAGCGGGATTCTTTGCTACTAAAAGAAACAAAGTCGTCTTTGGACGCGTTTTTAAAGAAAACTACCAAATTATTTTCTGAAAAAATTGGGGAAATTGACGGAAAATCGGCGCGGCAACAAGGGTCGCCGCGCAAAAGCACTTCACCAAAAAAGAAGAAACAGGCCACGATATTGGAGCTTACAAAGAAAGGAGGGATCAAAATGGTGTCTTCCCGGCCCCCCGCCAAATCCCGGGGTTCAAAACCCCGAAAGCCCAGGCAGCCGTTAATCGTTCTTCAACTGGTTGCACTGAAAAAGGAGAAAAGATTTCGGGCGCACAAATATAAACTCACTATCACTGCGTAAGTACCTCCATATAATAGTGTGTATTATTTCTGAATTAGTGTATCCCTTATGTGAAATAAGATAGGATCGTGAATAGATATGTAGGTAAACCCGGTATACCAGTCATACTTAATCTGACCGGTTAGTCTGGTGATTCAATGCGACACCTTTCAACCGTAACATTGCAGTTTTGAAACTGGACACGAGCTAATCGGTTGTGTCCTGGGGGAAAGGCACTAAATGGACATTGTCTGAACCCAACAGATTAATGGGTTTTACCAAATTAAAGAAAATTGTCTGTTATACATAACACACTGCAATAGCTTCCGTAACCCGACGGTGGGCGCGAGGTGATCTGAAGATTGCCCGTGTGTTAACCTCCTTGGTTTCCCATTCACGGCGATAAACATGAATATCCTATCCTATGCTATCCTATTTCATTACTCATGGTAATACTAAGCTTATTATCAAACATCCAGCACTTGTGATACTGACAGGCAATTTATATCATTTCCTTGTCATAATATTCCTTGCACACATTAACAACTAACACATGACCAAACATTTAGTGCTTGCAAGATACTGACGGAGAAGCAGCGTGAAAATCTTCCGCCCGAAGTCAAAGAAGACGTTCTGGCAAAATGGGAGATGGTTGAATTCAAACGGAAATACGACTCGATGAGCGCTTCCGAGCGTAAGGAGTTCTTGGCGCAACGACGCAGGGAGAAACAAGCACCACTAGGGGGAGTTGTGAGCGATAAATTCGAAGACCAACATTTGACAAGGGCCGCCAGCTTCAGGTGATTATGACATCATAGAGCAGTAGTATAGCAGTAGACACTGCAATGACAAGATAATAATGGTATTTGACTCAACATTTGGTGAGATGGAGTAATGAATTATGATGCTTATTCACTTTAAAAAAAAAGGTCAAAAAACCTTCTAGCTAAAGAGAAGTTCTAATTAATCAACTTTCACGGCGGATGTGTTATCAGGTTTTAGCACAGATTATATGGTCTTGTGAAGTACATTTAGGGTAAAAAAATTGGATAATTTTTGGACTATCGGGTTATCCAATCATTCAGAGCATTTTGGCACACCTTTTAATGATCACAATGTTGATTTAAAGTTTGTGCCCATTGGAGTTAACATAAAGTGTTAAATATGTAATACAGCTGAGGTTTGGGGGATCTGTGAGTTAATTTCACAATGTTTTAATTAAATATATTAATTGTACTGTTTACCTATGTGCGTAATTGGTAAATAAAATTCTTGTTATAGTCAACTTTGAATACAAACTTTGTGAAATGCCTTAAATTGCTAACATTCCCTTTCTTTTCGGAAAAAAATCTTATTTTCATTTTTAGAGGAACCCCAAAATATATTGTAAAGTTTTTCTGTTTTAAGATTTGAAGCGTTTTACATTACATTCCGCAGACAACTACCAAGCATGGAACTAGTGGAATTACCAGAAAGCCTGCCCAACACTGCGTTTGGAAACGTGGCAATGGTCTGCGAGTTCCTACACACCTACCACCAGCTACTTGCACCAAAAGATCCTGGATTTCACAAGCAATTTCACTTCCATAACATCATAGAAGCTGTAACACTAGGAAGAAATGGGTAAGTAGCTGAACATTATTTATTTTTGTATTGAAGGTACTTGGTAGTGAATCTTAGTGAGTGAATTGAAAGCGAAAACATGTCAGGTTATTTAGCACGAAATACACGCAAAGAATTTAACATTCCAAAATAAATGATTATTACATGAATGCGGGCATGATTACAGTACACAAAATTACTGTCTGGAATCCTGCACGTATTACTCCAGGAATAGAAATTAACGCATTAAAGCATTTCCACAACATATGGGTTAGTGTATATAGAGAGGTTACATGTCACCCCACAAAATATTACTACAGTTCCACTAATTTTTTCCAAGTTTAAAACTTGTTGCAATCCGGTATTGGCCATCTACAAAGTTTTCTGTTATAATGATAAAAATATATATTGCAATATTTCATCCAAGATTGTTGGATTCCCTATGGCTTGTAATATTCTAGTATCGCTTTGGTGACAGCCAAGACTCCTAACCTAGGTTATTGGGGCTGTGTATCAATTAACTACTGAAAACAAAGTAGGAATGAGTTGACTGATTTGCGTATTTTAAGTATTAATTAAAAAAATAATTAGATGATATAAAATACATTTACACCCCAAAAATAATCAGATGATATAAATAAAATACATTCACAACCAAAAAATAATCAGATGATATAAAATACATTGGCACCCAAAAAGTTATCCATTTTTGTAAAAAGCACACACAAACGTTTGTAACATTGGTTCCATGACAACTGAACCCCTTACAACTGAACCCCTTACAACTGAACCCTTACAACTGAACCCTTTACAACTGAACCCCTACAATTAAGCCCCTTACAACTGAACTCCTTTTAACTGAACTCCTTTTAACTGAACTCCTTTTAACTGAACCCCTTTAAACTGAACCCCTTTACAACTGAACCCATTTCAATTGAACCTCTTTACAACTGAACCCCCTTTTCAGTTAAAAGGGTTCTGTTTAAAGGGGTTCAGTTGTAGGGGCTCAGTTGTAAGGGGTTCAGTTGTAAAGGGGTTCAGTTGACTGGTCACCGTAACATTACCTGCTACCATTGGGCATTATATTGATCACACCAAAGCCAGCAATGTCAAGTCACAGAAATGTACCAAGACTTTTATATAATAAATAATCAACTTTTTTTCGTATTAAGTAATATTTATTTATTATAATCCATATATGTACAGATGAAGTTTTAGATAGACTTCCCATAATCATAATATTCTCCCAGGTATGGACTGACAAGTCGCATAATAGTGGTTCTGCTTCAGACCTTACTAGCTGACGATATTGCAAAGGATTATATGGAACTCGGTTATAGGCTTAACCAGGTGAGTTACTCGACTGTGGGTATAACTTTTATCATACAAACAAGTATGGCTTGTGTGTTTCTGTCCTTGACTGTGGGCATTTACTGTGCTACTATGTTTAATTGCTTGATTGTGCACATGAGAAGTATTACTGTGTTTGAGTGTAGGCATAATGGGTTGACTCTTCTTAAGTTTGATCATAAGAAGTTCACTGTGCTCAACTGTATCTATGGGCATTTGGTGTATCACTGTGCTCAACTGTATCTATGGGCATTTGGTGTATCACTGTGCTCAACTGTATTTATGGGCATTTGGTGTATTACTGTGCTCAACTCTATCTATGGGCATTTGGTGTATCACTGTGCTCAACTGTATCTATGGGCATTTGGTGTATCACTGTGCTCAACTGTATCTATGGGCATTTGGTGTATTACTGTGCTTCACTGTGGCTGAGGACATAAGGGCTTAACTGTGCTCAGCTGTGTTCGTGTGCATTTGGTGAGGATGAAAATTATTATTGTGGTTGACTGTGGGCATTGTTATCCATTAACCATTGAGTCTACTCTAATTAAATGTCTACCCAAACATTGTAATAGCTTGATCAACTTGACACTATGCACATGACATATAACCGTTGTTCCTTAGATACGAGTCACCCCGAGCGTATGCTGCGAATTGGTGAGGATCTGCTTGAGGCAAAATGATGAGGATGTGGATGAGGGGAAGAGTGATTCTTCCTCGGATGCTGGCTTCTCAGATGCCGAGTTGTCCGACTCAGTGAGTGGTTATGATTTCTTTGTGGTCTTGCTGGTAAATTATCAAACCATATAAACCTGTATAAACACCAAATAAACCCTATATTAACCATATAATCCTCCTAAACACCATATAAACCCTATATTAACCATATAAACGTCCCAAACACCATATAAACCCTATATTAACCATTTAAACCATATAATCCTCCTAAACACCATATAACCCTATATTAACCATATAATCCTCCTAAACACCATATAAACCCTATATTAACCATATAAACGTCCCAAACACCATATAAACCCTGTATTAACCATA
>CH000771.1:46336-59657 GCA_000149265.1 Ciona savignyi | reverse complement strand
CATACAGACGGATGTACGAGGTCGAGATTTCCACATGCTGCCCAACCAGCAGGTGGAGGTGTTGGCGGCGCTCGCGTATCGTGTGATGAACACATACGCCGTGCAGATTCATATCGAGGACACAAGCGAGAAAGCGACGACCATCTACAAGAAAGTGCTTCAGCACAAGAAGGAAAAGAAGATGACCGAGGTTTGTTTGTTGGCTGGTTCTTCTAGTTGGTTGGTTGATTCCTATTGACTGTCAGCAGAAAGGATGTGGGGTCGAAACTATGTTCTGGATAACCCCCACACTGGTCACTTAAAAAATCCGCTGTTATGTCTATGTATAAGATTATCAACACATATTTCCTCTCAATGGTTGATTAAATGATTAAAAAACAGATTTAAATTGTCCAAACAAACGCACTCTGGTAAACTGACTGTAAGCATGTGGTTAAGCCATTCTATCAATATAATTATTAATTAATAGTCACCCTTGTGTAATCAAGAGTGACCCAACCACGGGGATATTAAATAACAATTGTATTTCCAGGTGCCCAAAATTGCCGACCCCTCCCCAATAGAACCATTCCTGGTAAAACCCAACAACGAAGAAGATGTTATGGACGAAGGCATCGATTTAATCAGCAGGTTTTTGGACTTTATGATTGCTATTTGTTTTTACTATCTTGCCCTAATAACATAAGATGTGGTCTGCACCAGGGCGCAAACTATTAAGCTCACAACCCCCTTTCAATCTTTTAAAATATTCTGCAACCATTTTTCATGTTTAAAATAAAAAAAAAGTCCTAAAAAGTACAATAAATACAGTACTTTGTGTGAAATTGATATACTCTTTGCGACCCCTAAAATTCATTGAGTGACCCCCTACTGGGTCGTAACCTCAAGTTTGCAAAGCCCTGGTCTGTACAGATGCTGAGTGTGGCATGCGTGTGTTTAATTCGTTGTTTGTTTCTATTGTGTTAGTTTGTTTTTCATTAATTCCATGTTTGTTTCATAGCGCCAGGAAATTATGCTTCACTTAGAACACACCTCGCTCACCCTGTAATTTTGGTGTGTCTTCCAACAATTTCAGACTAAAATGGACATAGAAAACATATACACTTGTATCAATTATGCTTTGGATTTGTTTATTACAACAACGGTGTGAAATGTCACTGGCAACGACAAAATTATGGTAGATTTTCTAAATTGAAACAGCTTAACTTTGCTCCCTCCTCCAGAGTAAAGAAGCGGAAGTTATTGAGTGAGAAACATCGACGAGCGGAGGAGGAGAGGAGGAAGAAGGTCCGGGAGCAGGAGGAGCGAATCCTCCGGGAGCAGAAGAGCAAACAGGAGCAGGCGAAAGCGGATCGGCAGTTGGAAGAGACGAGGACTTTAGCTCGCCATCTTAGGAGGAGACTTCCTCTTGGAACTGATCGTAATCACAGCAGGTTGGTACACCATGCTCTCTGTCGAGTTGGTACCTTGTGCTAGCTGTCGAGTTATTACACCATGCTAGCTCTTGAGTTGTGTCTTGTGCTCACTCTCGAGTTGGTACCCTGTGCTTGCTGTCGAGTTAGTACACCATGCTCGCTGTCGAGTTGCTACCTTGTGCTCGCTGTCAAGGTTTTGAAATCACACAAAAAAAACATTTTTTTAAATTTTAGGTACTGGTTGTTTTGTGACGGAATACCAGGATTCTATATCGAGAAAGGTTGGGTGAACGACCATGTCGATTACTCAACTCACCCCGAAACACTAAATATCCAGGGAATCCCTAGGACACCAAAAAATTCTGGAGGTAATAAAAAGTTATTCAATATTTTTGTACTGAGTATAATGGTAGGTTGATGTGAAATTGACCTGGAAATTTTAATGTAACAATAAAACTTTAAAATGTGGAATATACAATATTGAAGCTTTTTGTAAAGTTCCAAGTTAATCATTGTCCAGTAGCTAATACTGATTCAAATTCAAAATTAAATTTGCTGAGTCATTCTTTGATTATGACACAGGCACGTCGGTTCCAAACACCCCGAAGAAACGCGAACAAAAATGACCTCGTCAGATGATGAACCCTTCCTCCCCAACCAAAAAACGTACGATTGGTTGTTTTTTTAATGGGATTATTGGGTAAATTCATACGGGTGTATAGCTAGTGTACTGTGGAACAATCTACAATTTATTTTGGGATTTCTTAACAATGTACAATAATAAAGCTGGGGATTAATAAGAAAATAAATGATCCAACAATTAACATACTAATTGCTAATCACTCCAGCAATGAAATGAATGCACTAAACTTTCAGGATTTTCAGGATATAAAATAATTGGACTAAACTTTCAGGGTGTATGTTCAAATGTTAGATATTATAGTAATTTCCGCAATTTAACTGTGGACACAAGAAACTTTCTTTTTAATAATTCCGGACTCCACAACATGAAGGATACAAATTGGGGGGGGGCATGTTTTTCTAATCAGGGGCCAAAATTATTTCGTTCTATGGCTGGCACGCCAATTGATCGAGCCGTCACTCACGTATAGTGTGTCACTCTTGATAAAAAACATTAACCTAAGAAATGCGGTACATTACTGGTTAAAACCAGTTGGCACTCTTGCGTCAAGCGACGCACAAATATATCTGTGACATCACAATATTGCTGTGGCATCCTTTAGTCTTGCAACATGTCGATTACATCTGGCTGGCCAAAATAAAACCGGTGGGGCAACGTAGTTGGCCCATGTCTTGTACAAATGCTATACCCATATAGCCAAACACTAATAGCCCGAGCAACTTGACTGAGTACATGCGGTGCCTTATGATACTCCTGTCATACCCACCCATTCGTTCTACAGCAAACACGAGATACAATAACCCCCTCCCCCATTTAGCGAGGTTTCGACGAGCGAAAGAAGAAGTGACGTGGCCCCACGTGGGTCAGAACCTCTGGTACTCCATCGAGACCCAGGAACAGCTGGATCAACTGGTCTCCTCGTTGTGCAAGACTGGAATCCGAGAGTCGAGATTGATCAAGTCGATTGAGAAGAATTATGACCTCATAATCAAGTGGGTTTCTTCTTTGGATTCAATTCTATGTAAACTTTTCTTGTTTTTATGTTGAATTCTATGAAAACTTTTCTTGTTTTTATGTTGAATTCTATGAAAACTTTGTTGTTTTCATGTTGAATTTTATGAAAAATGTTGTTTTATGTTGAATTTTATGACATCTTTGTTGATTGCGTTTGAATTCTTTAACACTTGTAGTTGTTTGTGTTGTATTTCAGTTTTTAGTAATTCTTACAGCTTTAGTAGAACCCATTAATTCACTGAATTCAGTTAATTCACTGAAGTGCTATTACCAAGAACACAAAGTAACTGGTGACCAGTTCCGATCTGACAACTTTTCGGAAAGGAAAAAAAACTCACCCCCTTCCTTTTGCGCCAGACAAATCTTACGCATACAAGCATCCTTCCATTAATTTTATTAAACTTTTCAACCTTTCTCGACCCTTCTCTGTTACTTACCCCCCGCCACATTTTCAAATTTCTCTATTCCCCGAAATTGATTTACTAGATAATATAACATTTTAAAGGGACTGAGCATCATATTAAGAGTAACCGCCCGATTACTTCATTAATTATAAAAAAAATACAATATTTTGAATTTCCAAGGTCGTTGAATAAGAAGAAACAGATCACTGATCCCCCTGAAGGTCCCTCCCGTCGCTCTTCAGCCCCCTCCTGTGGTGAGGAGATGCATCGGACGTTCATCGGGAAGTACCTCAAGACGATGGTGACTGACGCCTGCCGCGGTGGCCTGGCGACCGTCACGGAGCCGGAGGTCATGGAGCAGAGGGTAGAGGTCGCAGGGTCGGTTCGAGACTTTGCCCTCTTGTTGCTTGAGCTCCATGAGGCGCTGCAACCCAAGTGAGATTTAAGTTTGTGAGGGTTTTAAAAAACAAGAAATAACTAAACAATTTATTGAAAATTCTAAACCAAAAGTCAGCAACCTTTTGTGATTAGAAAGCTCTTTTAACCGATATTCCTCAAAATAAAAATTACTTGGATCTGCAAAAGTAATGATATTTTCAAAAACAGCACTGTGAGATAAACATGCAAGTGTCCTTCTGTTTGTTTTATTTATAAATGGGTATTAAACTTATTTTAAGCACAATGCACATTAACATTAGTAGCAATTTAATAACAGTCGTATCAGAAGCTGCAGAAAAAGCTACAGGTTGTTGACCCCTGTACTAAACTAACTTGATTTTATGCGATTTATAAAAGTTTAAAATATAACCAAAAGAAATGTCCAAAATGAGATTTTAATTCAGTGTAACTTTTTACTACTCCCTTGGACAGTGAGTTTATCAACTTAATAAATTCATTAAGTTGATGAGTCCTGTTTTAATCTCGTGTCAACCGTTTTTTCCATCAACAGTTGTTTGAAGCCGTACTTGGCGGTGGGATCGGACAAGCTGTCTGAAAGAGAGCGGGTGAGTTATATGATTGGGTGGTCTCAGGTTGATTTCTGGGGTGATGTGTCACAGGTGTTAAAAGTCATGCTGGCATTTTACAATATAAACTGTATTTATCCTTTATCGACACTTGTTTTACCCATTAAGCTGTTGTCAACAGAGCTATGTTGTTGCCGCATTATCAATACTTCTGCAACATACTCTGTGTTATCAACACCTCTGTTGACAACAACATACCCCGCATTATCAACACTTCTGCAACAAACCATATGTTATCAACACTTTTGTTGAAACGAACATAGCAGGATTTGATACCACCTTATGCACGCAGGCGAGAGCAGAGAAACGCTCATCGAAATGGAGGGAAAGCCGTGGAAGACGCCACGCTTTATTCTCGTCTCAACTTCCTTTGCATCCTGCTCAACAACTCCATCAAGTGGGAGATGTATCATTACCAGCGAACGTGAGTATGGCTCATCGCGATAGAGTGTTAAAAATCGGTTTCAATATGTTTGTGTGCAAGGTTTTTCATGTAAGAGGTTCATATGTGTGTATTAATATTGTTCAGGGCCAAAAATCCATCACATTTTGGCCGAGTAAAAATTCACTAAAATGTGAATGCTCACGCGAGTAAATATTTCACTCGAGTAACGAGAGTAAATCTTTTAACAAAATGTAATAAAAAATGTTAAAATAAAACATTATAAAACGAAAGCAAAAGTGTGTACTAATACTGAGGATTTGTTTTTTATTCCCCTATACGCCATTCGAATAGCGGTTGCGGTCAACATTTATTAGTTTTTTCGCAAGAGTAATTTCACATCAAGTGTTACTCGCGTTATTTCAAGGATTTTCGGCCCTGTTGTTATTAGAAATAAGGCTAAGGTTCAGATCTGTTTATAATGTAATTAACAGGAATAGAAATCCGTATAAAAATATTGTTGTGCTATTTTTGATGGTTTTTACTGTGAGCGTTTGTTTGCCCCGGCATTATATAACCACAAATCGAAACAGTTAACAATCCGTAAAATTATATTAAAAGAAGAAAGAAATCGTTTAATGGAAGTAACGATTTCTTTTATTTTGTTCCGTGAAAAGAAATCAGAAATTAAACATTCAGGAACCAATTTCTTTATTTTTTCCCCAATTTTCAGATCCCGGAGGAAAACTACACGGAATCGAAATTACGCTGACCTCAACAATGGTGTTGTTGAAGATGAAGAATCTGATGATGAAACATCAGGTGGGCTGTGATGTCATATTATGACATCATCACATTCGTATATAGGACATTACCAAAAAACTATACAATAAGCATGTGCAAACAGTACTCTGCACAAAATCAACAGTTTTAAAATTAGTCAAACATGTAAATCAACAGTCAACACTCCTAATTACTAATTTAAAAAAACTGACATTATATATTATTTTGCCATTTAAATCATGACATATGAGAATTATAACGTACTTTTAATATGACATCATGATATTATTACATCATTTTCATATGACAATGATAGTATGACGTCATCTAATTATGACATCACAACTCATAGAATCGAATGAGGATGAGGGAGATGATTCGATTCATCGAAGATCAAGTCGTCTCCGGATGAGAAAAGCGGCCAAGAGAGAACCTCAAGGTTGGTGCGGTTGTAGGGGTCGGTGGGGTGGTTTATAGGGGTTTGTGGGGGCTGTATGTGTTTATAGAGGCTAATGGGGTTTATGTGTGGTTTGTAAGGGTTATATGTGTTTGTAGACCAGTGTTTTCCAACCCGAGTCCGCGGTCTTAAATGAGTCCGTGGAAGGTTTAAATGAGTCCGCAAGCACATTAACAATTTGCAAAATTGTTATTTGTTTTTGATCGTTATAACCAGCATTGATATGTTTTTATCAACGAGACATTGTAACTCAAGGTAATTTTGTTTTGTAGTGTTCTGTAGTGTATCTTATGCATATAGTCCAGTTTCGCTACACTTTTGACTTACGCTAATTGAAAATTGATGCACTTTGAGTCCGCAAAGACTTTCGCTGGTAAGGAAATAGTCTGTGACCAAAAAAGGTTGGGAAACGCTGTTGTAGACTATAATATGGTGTTTATAACAGTTGGTGCAGGTGGCCTGGAGGAAATAGATAAGTAGATAATAACATTGGTGTGGTGTATCAATATTTCCGGATCCAAATATCTAGCCCACTTGGCCTGTGCATCCCGTGCATTGCAGAGGACTATGTGAGGGAGAAGCGTGCCACGAGGAAGCCGAGGTACATGGAGGAGTATCAGGAGGATGGGAGCGAAGATGGGGAGGAGGAGGGGAGTGATGCAGCGGAGGAGGAGCAAGGGAGCAACGATGAGGAGGATGTTAGTGAGGATGAGGATCAAAGTGATGCGGAGAGCGATGATTACGATGAAGGATCGATCTCGAGGAGAATCGTTGATAAATTATCCTCCTATAAGTTCGCTCATTTGTTCAGGTGGGTGGGCGCTTATCAATAGTGGTAGTGATGTCATTATTGTGGTGATTTCATGATGGTGGTGATGTCATGATGGTGGTGATGTCATGATGGTGGTGATGTCATGATGGTGGTAATGTCATGATGGTGGTGATGTCATAATGGTGGTGGTGTCATAATGGTGGTGATGTCATAATGGTGGTGATGTCATAATGGTGGTGATGTCATTATGGCGGTGATGTCATTATGGTGGTGATGTCATTATGGTAGTGATGCCACCATGATGTAGTGATTTCATTATGCCAAGTATTGTTTTCTTTTTGCTCTGCATAAATAATAAAAAATTAGTTCGCCATGTTATCGTTGTCCGGCCGGTTAGTCTGGCGGTTTAGTGTGTCGCCTTTCAATCGAAAGGTTGCAGGTGCGAAACTGGTCACTAGCTAGTCGGTTGTGTCCTTCGGCAAGGCACTTTACGGACAATGCCTGAACCCACCGGATTATTGGGTTCTACCAAATTGAAGGAACGTGTCTATCATACACAACACACTGAAATAGCTCCGGTAACCTGACGATGGGCGCGAGGTGATCTGACGATTGCTCGTGTGCTAACCCCCTTGGTTTTCCCATTGACGGGGATAAACATAAATATATCCTATCATATCCTATCCTTGAACCCATTTTAACAATATAAATATGGGATGCTTAAACACTCTCACCCCCCAGGGAACCGGTTGACCCCTTAATCGTCCCCGATTATTACGAGATAATCACCCAGCCCATATGCCTGAACGACATCCGCGCGAAGATCGACGGGAAAAACCCGGACGTTGGGTTCCCGCTGCCCCGGCCCACCCGCAACAACACCCACCCGAACTACACGTTCGAGATCCTGCTCGAGGACGTGAAGTTGCTCGCCGACAACGCGGCGCTCTACAACGCGCCGGACTCGTACACCTCACGCCAGGCGCGAAAGCTCGAGCAGTCCTTCGTCCGTCTCTGCAAGGAGAATTTCGACTCGGACGAAATGATAAAACGTCTCGGCACTTTATTTAAGCGCGCTCCGAAGCAGTGATCTAGTTTCGCGCCCGAGATTTCTCGTAGAGTGTAAAATTCGTATTCGGGGGTAAAAGTTACAAAATATTAGGATTTCATTCAATTTTACTCTTTTACGTTGTATTGCCACTATTTTCCGACGGGGAATTACTAATACTGATACCGATCCGTACATATCACAAAAGTTGTAGATATTTGGCCATGTTTTAGGTAATTTGTAAATAAGTCGCTTTATTTGTAAATGGACCAAATTCCATGAAAATTGCGCTTTTTAAATAAACCGAAGTCGATTGTGGCTCCGTTACGTGTTGGTTATCTTTACGTGTGACGGAATCCGTTTTTGATTATTTTGGGAGTCCTGATGTGTAAATAGCATAGTGTATTCATGTTTATCCCCGTAAATAGGACAAGCAAGGGTGTGTTGGGTTAACACACTGGCATTCATTAGGTTACTTAGCTCCCACCGTCGGGTTACCGGAGCTATTGCAGTAGTTGTGCATTATTGAAGATTCCTTAAACATTTTTTTTCTTTTTTGTAAGCCAAAGTTAAGAAACATAACAATACTTAATTGCGGTATTGCACCCCTTAGTTTGGTTCATTTTAAGGACATACCCATCGAAAAGCTTATAACTTTGATCTACGCGCAGTTTGTTACTTCAGGTAGGGCTTTAGCCTAAAGTTAGTCCGTCCGAATAAAACCGGAACCTTGTCGATTTGCGGCCAGCCGAACGGTTGTTATATTATCTAAATATCTGAAGTAGCCCTTGGGAAAATTACCCAACGGACATCTGTACCCAGTGTATTAATAGGATATTCATGTTTATCCCCGTGAATGGGAAAACCAAGGGGTTTATCACACGGGCAATCGTCAGATCACCTCGCGCCCATCGTCGGGTTACCGGAGCTATTGCAGTGTGTTGTATATGAGAGACACGTTCTTTTAATTTGGTGGAACCCATTAAGCCGCTGGGTTATCATACTGTAATATCTTCGGAAACTGGCCATAGAAACATATAGTAAAGCCTATTAAAATTTTCAGTTTCGATAAGAAAGAATATGTATCCGAACTATACCAATGTTGCGTTGTGTAAATATTTAAAACACCCCACAGTCCCGAAAATGGAATAAATATGATTTCTATGTACCTAGGACAGCACGGTACCCGGAGAGGGCAATTTAACCCGGGTAGTAAAAGGATATCATTTCGTACCGCCGATTAATTTTTTTAATTATTCCATTGCTTAAACTGTAAATTGATTCTAAAGTTCTCAATAGGAAAGAAAGAATAATATTAAGCAAATAATTGAATTGTGGGCTCGCGCTTTTTAAATGCTGATTGCTTGTAGTTGGCTGAGCTTGTTTAGCCGGCTGCCTTACGGTCTTTGGCGAGCTGCGCAGCGGAAAGTCTATTCTCCACAGATCGCACACTAATAATTATAGTGACCACGATTTGTACTTTCTTAATCTTAAACTCAAAGTTCATAACTCTTGATTCACTTTAGTTGTATTCTGCGTCTCATTCAATATACGGTTTATTCTTGAAGCGAGTTACTTAGTACGTTATACAGCATAACGCAAGGTATCTCAAGTACGTTATTGTAGGTTATTATATTGTAGGTTATTTAGGTTGAGGTAGGTTATTGTATATTAGGTTATATAAATTTCCAGAATATATAGGGAATTTACAAGGTGCGAAAAGTTTACGTGCCAGACATTTCACATCTGCACGTTTGACTAACTGTGGGGAATTAGGTTGAAAAACTATGTTAACGATTTAAAACGCAAAAGTACAAAGGCCCGTACAAGGTGATAATTACGTACAAAGTAATAAAACGTGAGAGTCGGTAAACTTGAAACGCAAAAAAAAACGAAGTTAAAACACAAAATGTTTTAGACATAAATTCAAACAAATATATATACTATACGAAATGCTACAACATCTCATTTTTTCCACATTTTGTTAAGTTTGAGAATATAAAAAATCACGGTCTCGTTGAGCATTTCGGATGTTCAGGCGAATAAACAATCGAAGTCATGGGGTGAACGTTCTCACGAAGTTTTAGCATTTCACACGTTTATCCTGCAAAAACTAGAATATCCTGGTTGGGAGAATTAAGTACAAAGCTAGAACTGTGCAATCGTGCATAAAAATCTGGTGTCATGTATGTTAATGCGTGATAAATGTTAGGTGGAATATGTAGTAAAAGTGACATCTCATATTCAAGGTAGCAACGCCACAATTTGCATCACATGAGCCATATTTTTTATACTTTGCCAGCCAATAAACCAAGGCGTGTACGCCTGGTTACTCACTACCGAGTGAGCATGAAATAAATGCAGCGATGATCTCGCTATATGCGACGAAAGCGCAATTATTAAAAACGCAAAAACAAAAACCGAGCGACCTGTCATATGTAGGTTTTACGACTCGTAACGAATAAGGGAAATAATCTTGCGCGGATGTATTTCCATAAAAAAAAACAAAAGAAAACTTTTAGTAAGCAGGACATAAGCCGTGTCTCGTCATTACTGTGCGGTGTTTGTAAAAGCCTGTTTTACACACGAAATATATTCGGTTCGGAACATCCGACACATTGACTGAGAGGCGATTAGACAATTAGATATCGCATTTACATGCGGCGCGATTACCATAGCTATACGGAAGTACGCTGGTATCTTTTAATAAACTGTAGCGCTGTGAAGCGGGTACGCTTACTTATTTACACAGCATGAGCGCAAATGCGCGGGGTAAAGATGGCGTATAACCAATTAAGACCTCTATGAACTGCAGGATGTGACGAGTGGTACCCTCCATGAGTCATTGTTTTTAAACGAGTGTTTTGCTGAGTAACAATGGTGGTGATTCCCCAATGTTTGTTTGGTTGAAAGCAGCATGTGCTAGGCTGCGCGCCGGTGTTCTCGTTTAGCTGTAAAGTTTTGTAATCGTGGAGCAGTGCTTTGTAAAATAAAGGTGTTGATTGTGCATCTGCTAGCTGTTTGTTGGAAAAAAAGTTGCCGATGTACGAGGGGGTATGGGCTCAAAATTTTTAAACAAAATTTTGTAGGGTTTTGAGTTTAGGTTGCAGATCCAAGCTTCAATTTTAAATTGTGAAAAAATCTAAGACTTCCTATGTCAGGATTTTGAGTGACAGTCGTTTTTGTGAGGTCAGTTTGCATTAGAGAGATAGGGAAAATAATTAGTTGAACGCCTCCTAAATGAAAAACTGGCCATTTTGAATTTTTTGCCAAAATCTCCAAATTTATAGAAATTTGAGTGTGGATAAATGTTACTAGTCAACTGTTTGTCTAAAATCTTACACTTAATTACTTATGCTAATTAGCAAAGTAATTAATTAGTCATTTTTCCTCATTTTTGGTCATTTTCCTTCCGGTAGAGGGTCGTTGGGATATTTTTTCAAGAACTTAACTTCGAATGGCTTTTATAAATACCAGACAATCTTTCGATACAGGCTGTTAATCGGATTTGTGATATCGGACTGAAAAATGCACTCCTCTTGGTATCCACATGTGTACCTTTTTTTCATATTTTTCAATTTTTGGGCAGGTGTGAAGGCCTAGATGTGTTGTTGGACACCTATGCATACAGAAGATATAAAAACTTACCAATCCTAACCATCCTTGATTGTCAAACATTGGTGAAAGAACTGGAGGCGGACAAAATGTGGTCACACGAGGCTCAAAGGTGACATTGGGTGTGTTTTTTTACTCAAAAACAACAATTTGTACCCTGGTTATGGACTTTAAACCTTTCAAATTACAGTGAAAGAATGTGCTGAAACTTGTGAAACATCAAGCAGTGAATTTTAATGTGTACGAAGAGTTTCAGTCATCACCAGTGACACTGTCGCCAAATGAAATCTACAGAATGACCACCCTTCAGTCGAAGGCCTGTAATAGCCGAAGCAGTCAACAGAAACGGTTAAAATTTGGACAGGAGTCTCACAGAATGACCTCTACTAGTAAGTTCGGACAGTTTAAACCAAACTGGAACGGTCACCGTTTCCAAGATGGCGTATAACCAATTAAGACCTCTATGAACTGCAGGATGTGACGAGTGGTACCCTCCATGAGTCATTGTTTTTAAACGAGTGTTTTGCTGAGTAACAATGGTGGTGATTCCCCAATGTTTGTTTGGTTGAAAGCAGCATGTGCTAGGCTGCGCGCCGGTGTTCTCGTTTAGCTGTAAAGTTTTGTAATCGTGGAGCAGTGCTTTGTAAAATAAAGGTGTTGATTGTGCATCTGCTAGCTGTTTGTTGGAAAAAAAGTTGCCGATGTACGGAGGGGGTATGGGCTCAAAATTTTTAAACAAAATTTTGTAGGGGTTTTGAGTTTAGGTTGCAGATCCAAGCTTCAATTTTAAATTGTGAAAAAATCTAAGACTTCCTATGTCAGGATTTTGAGTGACAGTCGTTTTTGTGAGGTCAGTTTGCATTAGAGAGATAGGGAAAATAATTAGTTGAACGCCTCCTAATAGGCGATCAGACTCGCAGGACAAGAAACAAACCCTCGAGCCCACTGCTAAACACGATTGTGTAATCGCGTGAGCGAAACGCATAATTTGCGTGAGGCGATTAAAAGAAAACTAATGCCTTGTCGGCGGTAACATTGAAAATCTGGCGCGAACGAACAAAACAAACGTCGTTCGACGTGTAAATGCGCCTATTATACCGGATGGGTTGGCGCAGCATGGCATCATTGACTCAAGCTCATGATAGCATAATCGTAAAAGCGTTACTAACCTTGTTTAAGATGAAGTGCATATGTAGCAGTTGTTGAAGGCGCGTTTGCTCTTCGTGTTTGTAAGAAATCTGTAAAGTAAAACACCGATATTATGCATTCTTGCAATAGCCTAGTACCATCCAACCAAACCGGGAACACTAGTATTTGCAATCGTTGCAGACTAATAATTACATATAGTATAAAAAAATAATAATAAAACAAAAAAATAATCTAAAAGCTACAAAAATAATAATACAACCCTTTCATATTTCGTAAGGGGAAAGTCGTCTTTCGTATTCTCTTCTTTCGTCGGCGAAAGCGATGCTTATAAACTTGATTTGTATAGTGAGCGTTGTCTTGTTGAATAGTCACCAACTTCGACCAGCGAAAAGGGGCGTTTCTTACTTAATGCTTAAAATTGCTTCTTAAATAAATTGCGTTGGGCCACTCGTCGTTGCCAATGTACTCGAAACTTTGAATTGAAGTTGACGTCGGAAATTGTTCGTTTCGGGAAGGTGCGTGTCCATTATCACAAGGTTCGATAAAATTCTTCAGCTTCGATAAAAATTCTGGCAACTAATTTTCTTCTGAACAGGTTGCGTGTTCGAGTTCAC
>CH000771.1:0-41468 GCA_000149265.1 Ciona savignyi | reverse complement strand
CCTTAGTTGACGTCATCAAAAAATAAAAGACTTATCTTTGTAGGAAATTTCATTTTGAACAACTTTGTAATACATTACTATCTTCTACAAGCTACCAGTAACGAGTAATTAGAGTATAAATTATTAATTATGACGTCATTACAAATACAATTTGTAGAAAATTATCTACTGGACAACTTTGTAATAGATGTTTTTTCCTAAGTCCAATAGTATTTGCAGCAAACGAGGTCAAAGCAACCTTACTTAAAATTGCCAAAAACTGCAAAAGTTCCGTCGTCGTCAAAGGGTTAAATTGATGGTCTAATGCATATTGTTTTCACAATTCTCTTAGAAACTTGTTTCAGAATATAAAATCATCTTAATTCAACCCTTGGCTCCTTTAAATCTTGAATAATGGGGTACTTTTAAACCCGACATGGAATGATAAGGAATTTTTAACCCTGGTCTGGGATGATGTGGCACTTTTATCCCCCCTCTTCCGAGATAAATTAACCCCTACACTTCTACCCCCAGTCGAATCAATGAAGAGCTCCACACTTCCCTTCCCAACATCGAAGAACTTTACATGACCAACTGTGAGATACGAGAGCTAACAGAGATTGATAACCTAAGCGAGTGCAAGAAGCTCCAATTCCTAAGTCTGCTTCGTAATCCAGTGGTGCACAGACAACACTACAGGCTCTATGTTATTTATAAGCTTCCTAATCTAAGAGTTCTTGATTTCCAGCGGATTAAAATGAAGGTGGGGTTTGTTTTTTGTGCTATTTATGAAATGTTGCCTAAGTGATGATTAGTGATGGAATAAATTATGCAAATTGTCTGATATGGTCGAATTCGGAATAGTGCGCATCACTATTCAAAAGAATAATCCACTCTTGCTGAGTATAAAGGATTATAAAAAAAATTTCCCTTCAGTATATATATATACCGTTAATAAAAACAAATTGAAGGTATTTGGAATAAAATTTAATATCATCTCCTCTAAAAATGGCTGCATAAAGGTAAACTAAGCAAAACTCACTTTTGAAGGATTTTGACTAACAAAGATCTAGTAAATATTTTTAAACGATGTGCACAGAAGGACTATACTACACAGCTATTTTTAGCACTGTAGTCCACTACATACCTATATAGCTATATCATGGTCAATTTTTGGCAAACCAATAAAAATATAAAAATTATTTTGTAAGTATTGTTTTTTATTCATGGATTTTAAACTTAACACACAATTATAAATTTATATCAACTATTGTAATACTTTCATAAGGATTAGTTGTTTTCATTTTAATAACTGGTTCAGTTATTTTCACTTAGTTAAAGTCCTGCGTTTTTAAAAATGTAATTTTTTATTCAATCAAAATAGAATTAAATTCTTTAAAAAAAATATTAATAGCTTACAATATTTCTAATTCCTAGCACCATTTATTAAATTTCTTTTTAAAATTCTAACAAACTTTGGACCCTTAGGAACGTCAAGAATCAAAGAAATTATTTGGTTCGAAACAAGGGAAGCAGATAGTGTCAGAATTGAACAAAAAACGCAAAACGTAAGAACAGATACTACACTCCACTATTGTGGCTTAAGCCCTTTTTTGGCTCATTGAACAGACTTTTTTGAATTATGGGTTCCCTTCGGTATTCCGATCGGAATACATTTTGATTTTTTTTTAAATGACTCCTCAAAATGGAGCATTTCTTACAAACACCTAACCAAGCTATAAACAGTGAAAAAAAACCTGAATTGGTTACTGGGTATATTAAAATTAAGATCAATGGCAGATGCCATACAATATGCTTAATTTAGCATAAGGTTGTGTACTGGGAAATATCATATGGTTTTATGTGCAAAATTATATCTGATTAATATGTATGTGTGGGTACTTACAAGAAAGGGCATACTAAGCTGTTTAACCCCAAAAGTGGCGTGTGTTAAGGTTGTGTACATTAAAGTACCGGGAACCATAAATTGCCCACCCCAAGTCTGCTATTGCTCCTCTTTATAAGAAGTGTTACAGCCGGTATCAATTGGTCTTTGTCGAATCCTGTTAATTTGTTTTCTTCTTAGCCTTGCTCAACCCATTGATTTTTCTATTTCTTTTTTTATGTTTCTCAAAATTAAGGTTAAGAGAACAAATGTGTACAAAAATTTACTTATGTATTCATCATTATGTGCACATTTGAAAGTGTTGGGTTTAGTTGCCATGTTTTTCGCAAAACCTACACTAAATGACTGATTGTATTAGTCATATTTTAACGACCCTCGTTTTGCCACCTTTTTCGGTTGTCAATTTTTTAGGTTTGTTTCATGTTTTCAATGCGCAAACTAAAAAAACAACAAAACTAAAAACTTAATGTTTGTCATGTATGGAAACCAATTAAGAAACCCCAATTACTAATATGTTTCGTTCAGATTCACTCCGGGAGCCCCGATTGCAACAAACGGGGTTTCACCCATCGAACAGCAATCGAAAGCAGATAGGGAGGCAATTAAGGTGAGTCACACTTTATGTTAACTATGCGTACATCTAATTACTACAAGATCGCTTGGTGGGTTAGGGTTTTACGCGATCTAAGTGCTCCAAGCGATCCTGTCTAAGTGCTCCAAGCGATCCTGTCTAGTGCTCCAAGGGAGTAATTTGGGTCACCTTTTACTATGTATCCCGAAAAAATTAGGTGCTTGAGATCAATGAACTCACGCCTGCAAATTGTAGTGTAGTAGAATCGGTTTTTAAGGGGATTTCATCTACACAACATTCATTTACAAACACTACATGAGTAATATATGAGTGTATCAGTCTTTACCATTTGCTTTATTATATGTTCATGGGTAGTTTGGAATATTGATTATTAACAGGAAAGGAAGAGCTGTTTTAACATTGGGTAATTGTCAGTTTCCATTGCATTTTTATTTGGGTGACTGGGCCATTGCAGTGTGTTAAATATATTGGTGATATTAACAGTTTTATTTAACCTTATAACCACAAGATCTGATCAACAGTGCCTTGCCCAAGGACATAGTTGAAAAGCTGGTTTGATCCCACAATCTTTTAATGAATGTTTTTGAAAAACATGCCGAGATGTGAAAAAGGGCAAACAGTAACAAATACAACCCTTCCTTTTAATATAAGCATATTTACACCCAATAGTAAGGGCAGCTTAACAGTAGCGCCGGGATCATAAATGTATGCTTTAATGGGAGATGGTTAACACCCATAATAACACCACACAGGATGCAATATTGAAAGCAACTTCGCTTGAAGAAGTGGAGAAGTTAAAGTTGATGTTACAGGCTGGCCAAATCCCAAACAAAGTACCGGAAAGTGAGTTCGTCACCAGGATGCACCAGGATGCATTGAAGATTCATATACATTTATCCCATTACACCCCGTGCTTACTGTTCAAACTAATGGAGCTAGAATCAGTATCAGAAATGCTTTTTATTATTGCCAAGTCTGGTAAGGGTATTATACTGTGTCCACTATCCTCCAATGGGGTAAAACTTCAACCACATAATACCGGATTTAAACAAATCCGTTAATTACTCACCACCCCTCCCTTTCTTTATTCCCACATACTGTTATAATGACCACATATTGCCCATTATAAACACAATTATGTTCCACAGAGAACCCCACCAATGGAAACGGCCAAGTTGTTGAAATGGATGAAGACTGATCATGGTTGTCCTGCCGCCATTTTGTTTTCACCTGTCAATCATAATTTTCTTGGTTGGTCTTATTTTCCATCGAGATGTGAAAATGTTTTTTTATATTTTTATTTCGAAAATTGTCGCATTTCAATATCGTCAAATTTTGGGTTGAAAAAATCGAATCGAAAACGATTTTCAGTTTAAAAATAATGTTTGTGTTAAAATGATTGTGAAAATTATGTTTTAAAGATATTTTCAGCATCCGCATTAAGCAAATACATTCTTAGTATCTCACTGTAAGTGTGGTGTTTATGATTCTTTAGGTGAAACCAACCAATCGATAAACACTCCAGCCCACCAAAACAATTTTTAGTTGACAAGTTGCTAGAAAAAGATCAGCGGGTAGTAGTACCAAGCCAACATTGGTGCTCAAATAGGGTTCAAGAAAAAATACTGTAAATTTAAATTGAAAAAAAAAACATGTTTTATCACTGGTTGACACCAATTAACTAATTTAATACAATAAGAGTTTTTATTGAAAATGTGGTTGCTTGAACTAGCACGAAGTCAAGTGAAGCATAAAATACCCAAAATTTTGATTTTTTTAAATAGATGGTGGTCCATGTTTGTAAACTTTATTTCTAAAGTTGAATATTAATGTGCTCTTCTGGAATTTCATTCAGCACAATTAAAAACACTCCTACTCAACCTAAAAAACAAATAAGTTAAATGACAAAAGTAAAAAAACAAGATTTTTAAAAAGTAAAAAAATTTAAAATAAATCAAAATGTTAAAGCGTTCATATTTTAAAACAACTATTAGGAAAAAAACTGCAAAATACAACACTTAGGCATCTACATCAAATGCGATTATTGTTTGTGTATGGGAGGAACAATCTGCTTTGACATTTTTGGTCTTTTTCGTGAAGTTTCTCCGCTTACAAATGCATCAACTGAAGTCTGACTATCAGCCACAGACAATTGGCTTTGGGTGTCCCAATCTTCTAAAGCACGCTTGTTTTGGGGCTTCGGCAAGGGAGCCTTGAATTTAATATGTTTCTCACCATTTTGAATCTCCTGCATCACACTCGTTTGCGAATCTTGCGACTGCATCTCAACATCTTTACTAAGCGCTTTTACGGTAGTAAGATTGATTTCAAATCGGTCCTTAACATCTGTTTGGAAGATTTTCTTTAGCATGTTATTATTTACTGGCTTTTTCTGGTTCTTCAAAACTGAGACCACATTTTTGTCAATGAGCTGTTTTAGCAGTTTTTGGGCAAGTGGCCTCGAACAAGAAAGTGCTTCAATTACTTTTGCAACAGTTATGGTGTCCTCGTCAAACAGAACTTGCAGCAATCGTCTCCAGAGACAGGTGAATTTTTGTTCGTCCGCAGACAAGGTCACCAAAGAGGGATCTGTGCACACACCTAATGCAGTTTTGTAACAGACGTGGCATGTGTGGGCACTTGGAGTCACAGAATCATTGTAGACGCAGAAGCAAACTGCGTGTTGCCAATGGCTGCAGTGTGAGCACTGAATCATAAGATCATCATCCTCATCATCTCCACATGGACATCTGACCCCAAAATCCTTGTTTGGTGAATCGACTTCCATTTGAACAGGTTGGCTAGAATTTTCATCACAAGTCTTGACAAACTGTTCCTTGCTTGTCCGTGCTCTCAATTTTAGGGTGTTATGTGGTGTCAAAATCGTCCCAACCTTGATCCTTATATCCGGTATTTTAAACTGCAAACGGTCCTCTTCTGCAGCATCAGTAAAGCCCGGTGGTTGATATTCATCCGGTGTACTTTCGTCATAAAGAAGTCGCATTGTCATAAACACATTTTTTGGTAAATCATCTAAATTGCTTGTCAATAGAACAAGTTGTCGAAGCAAGGTTTTTGTGGATGCTTTGGTCTCTGCTATTGTAGGTACCTTTAGTATTTTAGTTTTGTTTTCTCCTACTTTTACAGTTGTTACCAGGGATCCATTTTCGTAGGTTATTGCGTGCGAATAAGTTTCAATAACACTGGTTGGATCATCAGGGTCCCGTACAATAGCAAAGATCAACTCTTTTAAATACTCCTTGTCTATTGCATCATAAGCCCCATGCATCCACTCCACAACCTTGCTGGCTCCATCATGGACATTTTCTTTTAGAATTTTAAGCTTCATTCCAGTGTCTGGGATTGTTCTGTTTGAGTATGCTGAATCCGGAAATAGCTGCCTTAGGTAGGTTATGTTCGATGTACAAATGGCTAACATTCTTTTAACAAAGACCTTACTTTCTTCTTTGGTAAGGCTTTTGGTCTCATCACCAACTGAGACTTCTGTTTTACTAGGCTTCATTTTCTGAGCGACTGCTGCCATATTTATCTGTAGCCCTATTTCTAACTATTCTGTTTCAATCTAAACAATAATAAAATTGTAAGCAACTTATTGAAACAGCAATTATTGGAATGTAATATTTTTTCAGTTCCTTATCGATCTGATGGTGAATAAGTTTAAATGCGACAAAAGCTGATTGCGCTTATTTGTCAGTTAGAATTTAACTGAAGCTTTAAAAAATTATCCACTTTTCTGATTTGATCAACCATGCGGTTGCAGACGACAACATGACGTAATCGTCTGTCAGTGTTGACTTATAAAAATTGAAGCTGATTTGATTTTATTTCATTTTAAATAGATAGTGATTCTGAGTAAGCTATAAAAGTTACTAATACTTATTTAATCGCGTATCTAAATATTTTTGCGCAAAGGTAATCAATCATGGGTGATTTAAAATCCCGCCAAATAGAAATATAGTATTTTAAAACATTTCAAAAATAGCGTTTTTGAACCACAGACTCCATACATAGATAGTGTTGTAGAATAACGGACTCTCTATGTATACAGCGAAATGGTTAACGCGACCGATTCATACACTATTCCATATATATTAAAAACGGACTTAACGAGCTTATCATGGAATTAAAACTAAGCCCGGTAAAAAGTGTTTATTTACTATTAATATGAGCATTACCTTCTTTATTAGCGTAAAATAAAAAAAAAATCTAGGAAAACGAACGGAATATATCAAAACATTAAAGGTGACTGTAAACTGTATTTTGTCATTTTCACAAGCTTGGTAAGAAAATATTGAAAACGTGTTTTAAAATGTCGAAACATCAGAAAACTTTATTTAAGTTAAAAAATCTGTATATTTTAAATAAAAATCATACCAAACTGCGGATCATTTTCAACATCCTCTTTTATTTTGTCCCCATTTTAAATATCCTGTGTCGTAATTGTTTACGGTAATCCCCGAATTATTGGCCAATCCTAAAGATTACGACATCATATCGGGATTAGGACGATTAGCAAGTTCCGTTTTAACGAAATTGTCTTTTAAAATACTCTAGGTTAATTGTAAGCATTTTGGTTTGTTGTGTCACTTTTCTTTTGACCTTTTTTACTTAGTTTATAAAGTTAAAAATAGGTCAAATTTTTTAGACATAACTTGTAAACCGTGACCAGTAGCGTTAGTGGTATTATTGACAATATGTTTTTACTATGTATGCTGACTGTTTTTAAATTATACGGGTAAACTGAGGTTTTTTATGAATAGTTTGGGCTAATTAATAAAGCATTTCTGGCTTGTGCAAGTAAATATAAATGACGTATTCAACCAAGTGACGAAGTGAGAAACAAGTATCTAAAAAACTCCATTCACAGCTAAATTTGGGGTTATGGTAAATTGGTGTCCATTTAAATGGTTAAAATGAGTAAAAAGTGGAATTTGTTCAACCGGAAAAAGACAACGAAAACGGACAGCCATGGAACTACACTTGTGGATGAGGAAATACAGTTTCAGCCGAATAACCCACAGTGGAAGTCTAATAGTTTGAAGAAAAACCTAACCAAGGTCCCAGGGGAAACCTTTCAAAGGAGTGATTCAGGTTAGTTATGCTCCGGTATAAAAATGATGACCGATTTTGTAAAGAAATTGTGCTTGAGGTAAATAGGAAATTGCCCAAAAAGTGTGGCCTTTAAACCAGGATTTTTGCTCCCAAAAGTCGGGAAGATTGAAGATGGTATGACATATATAGTATGCATGGCATTACTGTATCTTATACTTAACTGTGGTATTGATTCATTGCTACAGTATGTGTTTAAAAAAGTCTGATTACTTACATATTAATAGGAAGCATCTCACAACGGAATCAATATACTACAATCTGTAATAGCTCTCAAAGTGTTCACAGCAATTCGATTGTAAAGCCCCAAGATGTATTGCATAAAAACATAAATCTCCCAACCATGCCAGGGCCTCATGAGAATGAGTACGAGAACAGTGAAGTTGCACGAGAGCTTGGCAGGACGGCATCTAATGACCTTAACCCCATTGAGCCCCGTACAACAAGGACATCCCCTCATGTGGCGAAAAAACTCATCAAACCGGGTGACAAGAATGCCTCTATGTTGATCCCTCCAAATGATCCATCGTCGGTGGGTTTGATGTGGACAGTTCTTGTTTAACTACTGTAATTGAAAGAAAACAAAGAGATTTATCATGCAGTTTTCCTGTTATGACCAAGGCTATTACAGTATGTTATATATGCATAAGGCGTTTCTTCGCAGTTTTTGTTAAACCCACTAATCCACTTGGTTCAGGCGACATCCAATAAGTATCTTTCACCTTTTTTAGGTGACAGTCCAAAGTTCTTCAGGACTCTCGCAAAAAATATTTTTCCAATGTTGTAACAAGATGCACCCATTATACTGTGATAAGCACATTAGTTGTTGTCCAAAGTACTGTGTTTTTTATTCTTCCAAATGATTTTTGGCAGTGTATCATATTAACTTACAAACACATC
The DNA here is from genome assembly GCA_000149265.1 of Ciona savignyi. Lineage (NCBI taxonomy): Eukaryota > Metazoa > Chordata > Ascidiacea > Phlebobranchia > Cionidae > Ciona > Ciona savignyi. The sequence continues at coordinate 32,961 of CH000771.1, read as the reverse complement.
ATTTCCTTCTCAGAATCTTTAGAATCTATTAGTAATACAGCTGTGCAGTGTGGATAAAAATGCTCATACAGGCCTTTTGATCTTTTTTCTAGAAATTTAAAAGACCTTTTTGTGTGTCGGGTGGGGGGGGGTTGTCGTAAATGTCCACAGAGTAAATTTCACATTATTTTCTAGTGCTGACTTTGTAGATAGATTTAAATAACAATTTTGGGTTGGATCTTAAAATAATTGATTGACAGTTAAGAAGTTTCTCACAAGTCAGTCCAATCAGTGGTTTTAGCGTCGCTGACGATCCACCACAATACCATGAGATCCCCCCCACCCAGCTGAACACACATAAACCTACTTCTCTCATGCTCCACAGAGCATATCAATCAGTGACGAATATGTCGATCCGTTTGATGCTTTGAAAACCAGCGGATCAAGCAAAGCATTGGATGGATATATTGAACCCTATGAAGCACAGCAAATATATCAAGGTGGGTTTGTTTTATATTTTTTTTTCTTCGATTTTCTTACTATTTGTGCAATTCTTGTGTTGTAATGTGACAAGGTTGCAAAAAAATGTATAAACTTTTGTGTTAATAATTACTTATGAAGTTATTTTTACAAACATTTTATATAAACTTATCAAATAAAGTAAAAAGTACTGGTAAGTGTTTAACCTTGGTTGTAACCAATGATGGAATTCAAAATTTTAAAACAGGTTTTCATTTGTATCGTACTTACCAACAACAGGTTCCTTAAAAGATCTAATGTCGGTAAAAAAAGCAAGAATCGGATTGGTAAATATTCCGACGTTATAAGAACGGGTTCGGCCAAACCCATGCGAACGTCTTGAATCCCATCACTGGTTGTAACCACTTCTGTACATAGCAAAAACAAGTTGTGTATTGAGTTATAAATATAGCAAAAACAAGTTGTGCATTGAGTTATAAATGAGAATTGTACATAAGAGGAAGAACTACTAAAGTAGTGAAATAACTAGATCAGAGGATTCCGATTATGAGTGTGGAACATTGGAATGATGAGTGTTTAATTTTATGACTAATAGTGTGCTTCTCCTTACCGGCAATGTCAAACACAACATTTTATAAAAGGGAGTGGTTCTGAAAGCCAGATGAGTGTAGTAAAATAACAAAGACATCGTTATATGTTTTAAAATAGTCTGCTTAAGTTAACTGCAACCTATTTCATGCAGGAAAAGTCAGAAGAGAAAGATAAATGCAAAGAAAGGGAGAGATAGAGTAAAAGAGAAAGGTAGAGTAAAGGAAAGAAAGAGAAATGGAAAGAGAGAAAAAGTGAAACCTTCATTGGAATGTTTCAGTATAGAATTTGCTGACATTATTATTCTTATCCAATACCAACCTATGGTACATGATGATAAAACAACTAAGATCTATTAACTTTGTTTTACCACAACACCAGTATTGTATCCTAACCGATAACCAAACACAGGTATAACACAAACTGGTGAAACCTCATCAACTGAAGGAAAAGATAAAATGTATGACGATCCTTGGGACAAATCAAAGCCCAAAGGTTAGTCGGCTCTAATTGTGTAATGGTTTGAATGGTTTTTGGTGTCTGGGTTATATGTGCTGACGATTTGGTCCTTGTTCTTGTGCCTACTGTCAAGCTGGTCGAGTTGGTTTTAAAATGCATTTTTAACAATAAATATGTATTTGCTGGAATACCCGTTTTGTGCCATTTATTAAGACACCACCACTGTACACTGCTGGACAGGGTTGAAATTAATTATCTGAAGTCGTGTCTGTATTTCCAATGTCGTTATGCGATCTATTGCAGATGTTCAGTGTTTAATATCGTAAAAATATTGATCAACGATTTAAATCCACTGTATTTAAGCGATACCGGTATGTGTTAAGTGCATTGGCCCCCCAAAAAAACAAATTTAAAAGCAACGACTGGCCAGATTACAATTTGAACTTAAAACATGGCTGTTATATTCGCAAAGCTTAAGCACTAAGCCAAAAGTGGGTCTTGCAATGTTGGATTGGATAGGTCAATGTGATATTTTTATCCTGGCCAATGGAGAAATCTGCATTGAAATATTTTTACATGATTATGGTCTGATTACCTGTGAAGAAAGGCAAGGGTGTTAGGGCATTTATCACTGTTAGCATCACGGACCTTGTGTAAGAGATATCGCTTTATAAAAATAAACAGCCATAATACGTTAACAATAATGGCAGTTGGCACTTTGATGTCATTTTTAACACTTGCGTTGCTGTGTAATGGTTGGTTATGGTGAGTGACAATTCATTTAAAAATTGAATTTTAGGATTATTTAATTATTCAGGAGTATCTCTTACTGAAACTTACAAATGTACAAATGAAATTTAAACAAAAGAATAATATCAACATTTTCTAACATATAAATTTATTGAAAATAAAAGTCTTAAAATGTTTGAAGGTTATAATTAGCATCTCAAATATTTTTTTTGTTCATTGGCATTATCCTAATACGAAATATATTTTAATCATAACAACTCATGGTTGGCTTCACTAATTTTTATTTTTGGATTGTAAATTGTTAAAAATTAGAGTTAGAAATAAATTTTTATAATAATTTAAAAAAATGGTATTACAGATACATAGTTAAAATATCAAATGTCCAATACAAAATTAAAAAATGTTCAATAAATTAAAAAGATCATTTTTAATCAAACTTAGAAATAACACAATGTTTATTTAAATTAAAAAGTCTGTTTTTGTCAAAGTTGGCAGTTAATGCCTCTTTTAATCAAAATTAAAAATAACTGAAATGTTCATTTAGGTTCAAAAATCTATTTTTACAGAAATTGCCAGTAAAAATAGCGCTTTTGATGGAATTTAAAATTAACACCATGTTCCTTCAAATTTAATTTTTATTAATATTGTTATTTTTTTGTTTATTTTCCAGTCGACAAGGATTATGAGGAACCTTGGGACAAAACGGGGACGCTTCCATATAAGGACATGAAGGGTTCCAGCGACTCTTTATCGGCCATGCAGGGCAAGCAGAGGATGGTGTTCGTCCCGAGCCAAAAGCGCTCACCCCTGTCTTCACCCATGTTGGATAGGAGGTTGATACGGCCCCCTGATACAAGGTGGGTTCATAAATCTAGTCAGTGCTCCGCAACTTTTTTTACTTGAGGTACATTTAGAAAATAACTATAATTTGACTGCACATAGCAGTCAAAAATGTACAGTGGAAACTGGGAAGTCTTCTGACAAGCTTTATACATTTAATATATTAGCGAAAATTCCTTTTTATTTGGTAAATATTGTGTTTAAAAAAATATTATTTTTCCCGCGGCACACCTAGCATTGGCCTTAGGCACAGTAGTGTGTCGTGGCACACTGGTTGCGGAGTACTTATCTGGATTATGGGATCGTCCATATATGATATATAGATTAAGGAAATGTAGGTAACGAATCATATCTAGTGAAAGTTTTATTCTCTTCTCACCTTTAAATGACTTAACACAGCACTTTTATATGGGTGCCTCTAATTTCTACAGGAGCCCTTAGAACCCTAATCCTAACCCTGCATGCCACCCAAGTGATCCTGTAGTAATTAGAAGTACCGTTTTTATACAATGCGCCATAGTGCGAAAAGCATCCACGTGTCGATTTAAGGTCAAGTAATCAACAAAAGCAATGAATAACATGTTACATTAAGTTGGGCCGTTCATAACGGAAACTAAATTGTAATGATTCTGTCCAACACTCATGGTTAAGCCCTTCAACATAATTTTCTTTTACATATTTAAGTAAATCCCTTTAACTGCCATTTTAAAACTAAGGACTGTACATATTTTTCCAATTTTGGGGAAATGTATATATTGTAATGTTGGTCAACTGTACATTTTCTAATGTTGGGGAACTGTACATATTCTAATGTTGGGGAACTGTACATGTTCTAATGTTGGGGAACTGTACATATTGTAATGTAATGTTGGTCAACTGTACATATTCTAATGTGTATTTTGACCACAACAGATCTCGGGCAATTGATCACCGCTTGATAAAAGCCGAACCTTCAGCCGATGAGATACGTCGGAGTCGAAATCGGGGTAGCAGTGGGACCAATAGCCCCGCTAGCAAGCACAGTTCACCCTCACACTCCCCCGTCAGCACGTTGGACCACGAACACGGGTTGGATCAGTATCGTCGTGCGTCGTCCCCCCTCGTCCAGCCCATGAACTTACCACTGTACCGACTCAGCAAGGCTAAGTCCCAATCACTTGATATGAGGAATAAGCAAGGGCTGAGCACATTGCGGCAGAAGTACGGAGAAGGTTTGCCGAAGAGTTCGTCCGACGACCATTTAGTCCAATCCGCGCAGCCTTCCATTGCCCCAAACAAGTCACTTGATGGGGTGAGAGAGTACGAGGAGCCATGGGACAAGGAGACATCGATTTCGACACGCGTTTCGCACTCGCGGTCGCGCTCCTACGAGCTTAGTTCTGTGCCGATGCACTTGAACAGGCACAGCAAATCCCGCTCATTCGACAAGCAGGAGGTCTACAGTGATATCAGGGACTATGAACCCCCATGGGACCAGAGGACAACACAACAAGGGCACTGTGAGTACAAAGTAGCAATTAACACACACTGCACTGGATTATTAGACACTCATCAATGAACATTCAGTGAATGTTGATTACTCGGTCTCCAATGACAATGGCTCGCTATTTGGAAAATTGTCTTTATAAATCCTCCTTTATCGAAACAGACCCCGTTAAACTTATCTTCCCTTAAATATGGAATCCATTAAGCATTTCCCCTAATCCCCAATCTACCCTTAAATATTGACCCCATTTAAACTGCCCATCTTCAATTTACCTTTAAAAATGAACCTTATTAAACACCCCCTCCAATTTACCCTTAAATATTGGCCCCATTTATACCCCCAATTCAATCTATCCTTCAATATGGACCTCATTAAATGCATCCCATTCTAATCGACCCTTAAATATAGAGCCCATTAAACTCCCTACCAGTCAACGCTTTAATATGAAACACAGTAAACCCCCATCCCCAATCTACCATTGAATATGGACCCCATTAATCCCCCAACCTCCCCCTTAACAGTGGAATCGATGCAAAGGTTTCAACAGCGGAAACTCGAACTTCACCCGTCAGAAGCCATCGGGGATAAAGACTTTGACCCCTTGCTTCCTCTCCTCAAACAAGGGTGTGTATCACTCTATCTTATTGCTCTGTTTTAATAATTGTCTTTAACTGACATACTTATAGTTTGCCTCGACCTTTAATTTTTAAAATATCCAGAGTCAAATCACAACATTCATTTAAATCATAAAATCACGAAATCATTTTACTCATAAAATTACAAATTTATTTTAATCATAAAATCACAACATTCATTTAAATCATAAAATCACGAATTCATTTTACTCATAAAATCACGAATTCATATTACTCATAAAATCACGACGTTCAACAGTGATAATTTCATATGTACAGTTGGTATCACGGGGCGATGACAAGAGATCAGGCGAACATGAGATTATTGCGGGAGATAGAGGGAAGTTACCTGGTTCGAAACAGCGAGAGTACTGCCAACAACTACAGCTTGTCGCTGAGGTGAGGGCTGTGGGATGTTAGATACCTTGTGCTCCCTGTCGAGTTGCTGGGTATTGGTAACTTTCAATTTGGTTGGTAGACATTGGAGCAATGTAAAGTGCTTGGCTCAGTCGCTCAGCAATGTATCTCATGCCCACAGTCGAATTACTTGAGATATTACCGGTCCGTGTATAACTGAACATAAATATAATTTATAGCACATCAGATACCTTAGCTCAAGCAATTAGCTCAGATGCACGGCTTTTTTGTTATTTTCTCCCTGATAGACTGGATAGGGTAATCATGTTTAAACCCATGGGTGTAAAACGCAAGGCTTTATACCACCGGTATTCGTTCAGTTACCATATTCCTGCAGTTGGTTACCAGAATTGTTACATTGTTTTTAATACGATGGAGACATCAGTATTGTTTTATGTTCAACCCATTAAACAACTTTTATTATCAGTACGATTCTTAGTGAAACGCAAGACTTTATATCAGGTTACCATGTGCCCACTGTCAGTTACCGAAGCTATTGCAATGTGTTAAATACAATGGAGCAACTGCCGTTGATTTTGTTCATCATATTGTTTACCTTACTCAAGTATAAAACCGACTATAAAGTAGCGGGTTTCGATCTAGCAACCTTTTCGCTGACGTTCAGACCTCCCAACCACTCAGCCAACCAGACAGAGAACAAACTCGTTTCAACCCTCATTCCACAGAACAAGAACGACCACCATACACATGGTGATATCGTGTACGCGCGACGGGTTCTGGATCTTGGGCGAGTTCAGCGCTCCGTTCCACAGCATTCCCGAGATGATCGCCTTCTACGCCGCCCATCGGCTCAAAATAAACGACGTGCAGTATATGTCTCTGAAGTACCCGGTCACAGATGATTATCTCTAGCTCCGTATAGCGGCTGAGTTTTATGCAGATTTTCCACCACTGGAGAAATTAGTCGAAATACAAAGAAAGAGAAATTCAAAGACAGAAGAGAAACCAGCGCACAAATGACAGTGTCTTTCGTCAAGATATGATGAAAATTTGTATTGATATCCACAAATTCCATGAGAAAAGCACCCACCTATATGTGTTTACCACGTTTTTATCTCGCCACTTATTCATATAGTTTTATTGCATTTTTACGTTTTCTAAGTTATTGAGTATATATTCCAGTGCTGTGCAGTTCGAATTCTACGACGTCTTTCACCTTTTTTAAAACATATTTTATGCAGTTTCTTTATTGTTTAGAATACCTGCCACCTCCTCCAGAGGTGCACAGCAGATAAAAGGTCGTTTCCGGGTTCTGCTCTTTGAGATTGTGAAAGACAGCCGGATAAAGTTCGGCTCAGTTCCTACAGACAATGAAATTTGATTGTTTTGTATGCTTCATGTAATGAAAATGTTGATCGTCATTATTGGTTTTTGTTTTTTTAAGATAGGAAATTTATGTTTTATCCCCCTGTTTAGTAAAACTAAAGGGGCTTGCGCGCTTAAGTATTCGTCTGAGACCATCGCGCCCACCATCGTACGGCTGCCGGAGATATTGCAGTGTGTTTTGTATGATCGAGACGTTAACGCGAGAAAGTCAATTTTTGATCCTGCGACAAGATTTATAGGTGGCAGCAGAATCTTTTGTGTAAATTTAAGAACATCTTTATTTATTAAGGTTATATATTCACGTCCTGCATGATAGATAATCAGGGCATTTTTCACAATTACAGGAAAAATTAACGAAGAAAATGCCATTAAAAAATTCACTGGTACGGTTATAAATTAAAAATAATTTAATAAGTCGAATTTACTAACATATCTCGACCGCATAAAACTCGCTTTAATGAACTAGAGATAATCATCAGTTACCGGGTACTTCATGAGCATATACTGCGCGCCGTGTCGCCGTGTCGCCCTCTCCTATTCATAATATTTAAATCGGGTTACCGGACCAATTTTAGTGTGCACCTGCAACCTTTCGATTGAAAGGCGACGCACTTAACCGGCCGGAGTTAAAGGTAAGGTAATCACGGATTGTATGATAGCTTATCCGGGCAATTCCCCACCATGACAACGAAGTGTTTGCTACATCGCAAAATATTGGTTCCCTTTTTAATATTATTAAAAAATATATAATCACCACTATGGGTTTAATCATAAACAACGTAATTCAGCGAATTTAATAATGTACCAACCACAGATATTCTTACATTTTCGCAAAAAAATCAGCATAAAACTCAGCCGAGGGGCGACTTCAAACAGCCGATGGGCGGCGTAAAAGGCAATCATCTCGGGGATGTTGTGGAACTGCGCGGTGAACTGTACGGTCGTGTGGTCAAATGGTTAACGTGACTGATACATATACCTACTGCTATGCAAAAACAGTCCTAGTAACGAGCAAACCATGGGTTCTAAATTGCGGTCCGCTCATTAAAATAAAACAAAAAAAAACGAGCGCTAACTCGTTCAAGGTGACGTAGTCGGATATGGTGAGGTACCAACACAACAAGCTACTCGGCCGAACTAATACATTTATTTATGACTACTATACTCCTATGCGTGGCAACCACGTTTTAACACGGATACTTTAATCAAACTCTTAGTTGTTGATATGAATTTAACTGACTAGTCGTAAAGTCTTTGGGCAAGGCACTTAGCGGATGTCGCTTAATAAACTATTATTAAACTTAACCAAAACAATAGAACCGTCTTTATCAGATGCTTGTTTTTTTTATTATTTACATCTAAATCGTCTCCGATTTAATATTAATTAATATGCATGCACGTTAGTAAACAATAACACGTCCACATCAAAAAATATTCGTGGTGACGTATTGAAAGAAATGTTTCATCATACAGCTAACTGTTTCGAAATGGTCATCATAATTATCGAAGAAACATATGCTAATTTAAAGTATAAACAGCAATAATGTATGTAAAAAAACAAAAACAATAGAATACATTAATTTTATGCCTTTTAAGTTGTTTTTATAATTGTATTCATCATCTTTAATATTTCGCCAAAATATTGTATATTTTTGTACAATATTTGTGTGCGGATTCCAAAAAAAATCTATCGGTTTATTCGGGTGAAAAACTTCCCGGTTTAAAAAATACATCCCGGTTTAAAAAAGCCAATGAAAACGTGTAATAATGTACTTGGTTGCACGAAAGGTAATTCAAAGAGACTTTACGCAGAGATTGTATTCGGCCGATGGTGTGTTGGGTGGTTGATTCCAAAGTTTGATCGTTTTACGGTCGGGAAAGGTATTAACTTGTATCAACATCCCGGTGAAAGTGGAATTTGTCTTCGGATAACCAGGGTGCCAGTCGCCGGAGTAAGCTGGTTGTCCAAAACTGGAGATTGGTGTCATAATCTGCAGAAAAGTGGTGAAAAAAGAATCTACGATGAATAAATGTTAAGTAGTGTGTCTAATAGGCAAGGTTAACAGGTTTGCTTGGTTCGCTGTGTTAATATCTGTCGTAAAATCTCAAATGTGTTATCTGCCTCAGTGTGCCGTATCACACTACTGTATCGCAAGGCAATGCTGGGCGCAATACAGTTTTTTTCCCCTAGATTAAAATAATAATAGTTCTAAACACTTATTTTACCAAATAAATACATTTTAGATTTTGCAAATTACGACTATCAGACACTTCGGTAATGTAATATTAAATGTATATAGCTTGTCAGAAGACCTTCCATTGTACATTTTTGACTGCAATGCACAGTTAAAATTTAGTAAATTTGTAAATATGCCTCGAGTAAAAAAAAGTTGCGGATCACTGATCTAGCTTGCAGTTCTGCTCTTTAGCGTTGTTGTTATACAATTGGTCAATCATATAAACAGTATTGTGACGTCATACACTAAAGTTGTTAATTCGGATAAATTTTACATTCTACTTTTAATATATACATAATGTCTACACCAACCGTTGTGTTAAAGGTCGTCGCAAGCCAGATATCTTTGAAGAAGCTACTTCGATATGTACTGTTCATAAAGTAGTAGTAAACTCTGTCATACGTTGCCATATCTATAATGTCCAGTAAAGTTGCACCTAACGCTGTGCACGATGCTTTAGCTTGAGCTAAAGTCTGGGTTTGAGACGTGATTGGGTCAGGCATCCACATGTATTGCCCATTCAGTAGAATACCATTTCCACCTGTCAATGAAGAATTGGGAATTACTTGACCGATTATAGTTTCGTGTACAACCGATAATATCTTCGTGTTGTTTGCCCCATTTTAGTTGAATGGGCTGTGTAAGGCAAAACTTTACTAACCATAGCAAATCAACCAATCTATAGTCATATCTGCTTCCCATCCTACAGACTGGTCGATTCTCTCAAGTTGAGCAATGAACCCGATAGCGTTATTATACCCTTCGACCACAGTCGCGTTGAATTTGTGAGGCAGAGATGGATCCTGGGTACGTTGACGAAAAACGGTACAGATTTTAAGCATAACTTAAACCGGATGAATTGCACTTTCTTCGCATAAGTCGACACAAGATGCAACTTAGACCTTCCTTTTTTTGCAAGTTGGCTGTTCTGCTATGTTAGAGGGTTGGATTACCAAACGAAATAAATTTGTTTAAAAAATCTTTACCTGATAAAACGATGTCTAGGCCAAGCACAACTACCAACAGAACGACAAATTTCATGACTATTTCCTTAAAGTAGGTAGATATTTCAGTTGATCTGCAAGCCAAAATATGTTATAATGTTTACTGGTCGCTAGCTCATCGGTTGTGTGCTTGGGCGAGGCACTTTACCGACATTGCCTGAACCTAGCGGATTAATGGGTTTTACCAAAATAAAGGAACATGCGAACACAACATATATACTGCAATCATTTTCTCTAATTTTAATATTTTGCGTTACAAAAAATTAAAATTAGGCGTTTAACGTCAGTTGGTGGTCTTACACCGACACCATACTTGCAATGCGGAAAAGCCTTCCACTTTCGGGTAGTATCGCTACTAGATGGATGCTGAAAGACATTGTTAGAGTATCTCCGCAGCGTACAATTCCACATGAAGTTTTAATCTCATTATCTAAAGGAATAATAATCGGCTCCTCATAGAGGTATCTATTGCGGCATTTGATCAGTTTTGCCGGCATAGTTGCCAACATTTTGTTCAATATACGATAGTAGATTGGCAAAGGTGTTATAGGAGACTTATCATTTTGTAGTTCTGTTAGGGTTTTATCTTAAGTGTAGACCTGCAAAGTACTACAAGTTAAGTATAATCCTGAAAGGCACTTCTAGTAAAATAAACGACTTTAGTGCAGCCTGCTGCATTCAACTGTTAATATAAATGACACATCATTTGACCCGTTTAGTTCATCGAAATTACGTGGCTGTAGATGTCGTCACTCGCAAGGCTGCATCTTACGTCACATGAATCTACAACCTAAACTCAATAGCCTCTCAAATTTTGCTTAAAAATCTGGTATCCCTGCGTACATCGGTTTCCTACAAAACAGCCAGAAAATGCGCAATCAATGAAACAAACCAAAACACTGGCGCGGAGCCTAGCACATGCTGCTTCCATACGTACAAACATTGGGGAATCACCAATATTGTTACTTGGCAAAATAATCATGTAAATACCAGGAGGAGGTGGTAACACAGCTAGGTATGATCGTGTGACCAAATGGTTAACGCGACCGATACATATACCGACTACAATACAAAAACGGTCCGCGTCACGATCCCATTAAGGGTTCGAAACTTAGCTCGGTTAAGAAAAAAAGATTGCAGCAGCTAGCGGACGGCCACATTATGTCAGCCGCCAGCAGTTTCGCATCTGCAGTTAAAAGGCGCTTGCAAGTTTCTGAAAACTTTATCGAGGGACCAAACTGTCTCAGCTTTGGAACCGAGAAATTTTCTTAACACCGTCATTAGTGTTGGATATCAAAGTAGTATTATTGTTACATGTTTACATGGCAGAAATTTGCCCCGTTTCACACGACAAGCCATAGTAAAATAAATCAATTGATCTTAAACAAAATAGCCTTTCCGGAAGCTTTAATCCCTCACAAGTAAAACAAATCTTGAACATTGACTTAAAACTGCAGTTGTAACTTATATGCTGGTGTTACGAAGTGTCACTTATCTGTCTTTGTTTTTGTGTGAAGTAATAAATATCAGTATTCATACAGAATGTTGAACCCACGCATTATGTATATACCATCCTATGTTGGCGTATAGGGTGTGATTTAAAACATATTTAGGATTTTTTCCAAACTGGATTCATTATTTATATATGTGCAACTTTAGAATAACTAGAGAATATCAATCACATATCAATCACCACCCCAACCACAATCGCTATATTTTTACACGGTTATATAGTTTGTTTCTGCCGTAAAAAAGGGATAGTATTTTTAGATATTTAATTCGTTATCGATGTTTTGTTAAAGAGTATAAACTCTTGTTAGATTAGCCATGCAGTTTTGTAACAGTTAGTAAAGGATAGGTTAGGATAGGATATGGTAGGATATTCATTTATCCCCGTGAATGGGAAAACCAAGGGGCTTACACGGGCAATCGTCAGATCACGCCCATCGTCGGGTTACCGGAGCTATTGCAGTGTGTTGTTTATGGTTCACACGTTCCTTCAATTTAGTAGAACCCATTAATTCGCTGGGTCCAGGCAATGTCCGTAAAGTGCCTTGCCCAAGGACACAACCGACTAGACAGCGACCAGTTTCGCACCTGCAACATTTCGATTGAAAGGCGACGCACTTAACCGTTAGACCAACCGACCGGACAAACTAGCTAGCGACCAGTTTAAAGACAGCGTATAACCAAATGATGGACCTCTATGCGCGACAGGATGTGACGAGTTGTACCTTTTTTATTTCATTAACATAATTTCATTACCCGCCATGACACAAACAATACATCATCCATCAATTCATATTTATTTGGGGGAACTTCCCTTAGGAGGAAGTTGACCGTAAAATTACGGGTAATTTAACCCGAGATGTGGGCGCTTGATTTGGAAGTCGTTGACCTTTCTATTTCTCTTTACTCCATAGAATAACAACGTGCCCACTAACGTTACTTATTGGTACATTCCTATGTTAATTTAGTAATCTAAATTGTCCCATAACATAAAAAATGAGTATTATTTGATCTGACATTCTACACACATCAGACATTCATGGGACGCAGGTATACTGTCAACTGGTCATCCTTTTGTTTATTTTACAGAATTTTGTTTTAATTTTTGTTACTGTACCTTTGTCAGTTGCTTAATCTAATCTCTGTAACTGCTTTAAGTAAGCTCTCATACTAAGTAAGATATTATGTTTATCGATACTAAAAGATCTTTGGAAACAACTTCTGGTGCTTTGATATACAAACCGAATAGGATTTTTTATAATTGTTGTTATGTTATTCTAAAAATACATCTATAAACACAGAATAACTAAATTCCGGGTTGAAGTTCGTGATGTAGGCTACGTAAATTCCAACAAACCCAGGGTATAAAAAACATACCCTTACGACTCGGGTTCGAGTATTTGTTTTGGACCAAGCTGATTAATAATTACTCAGTACTGTTTTGACAAAGGTTGGTAATCTGGTACCTGTTAATAAGTAATTGCCAGTCCCGTACATTATTTCTTATTCTAGTAACCGCCGCAATTGTTACCAAATTAGAATTGTGAGCGTAAACGTATTAAGGTTAACACGCACAGTACCTGGGGGAAAACTAAAAATAGGGAAAGCGGGAAGGAGGAAAACTGCACACTAAAATGAAGATTAGGGAATCAGAGTTAGTTTTAAAGTGGGGTTTGGTGTTAGGGTTAGTTCTGGGATTTAGATTATTGTTAAGGGCAGGGTTACAATTAGTTACCATAGTTTAGTAAGCAGTTTCCCTTCTTCCCAGACTTTCTCCTTTAAGTGTTGCCCCAGTAATTGCTTTGCGATGAAGCAACTGGTCCACTAATTGTAAGCGGGAAGGAGGGAAACTGCTTACTGCTAATTCTGCTAATTCTAAATCTGCTATCTGCTAAACTGCTAATTCTGAATCTGCATGTGAACTTTACAAGCAATTTTTTATACCTGTGAAAAGTGTACACAATTATCAAACAAGAAACATTGCTCAAAATAATTTTTTTGTTCCACGAGTAAATACTGAAGGTGGGAAGAAATCATTGGCTTACTGTGCACCTGTAATATGGAGTACTGTCCCAGCAGAAATAAAAAATAGCTCTTTCTATACTTTTAAAAAAAGAATGAAGCAACTGCTTTTGAGTGCTTATACAGAGTAGAGGTGGTAATTTTAGTAATAATACTGACAGTTGTCAAAGTATTTTAAAAATTAAGTACTCGGTAATAATAAAATTGTGGTATTATTATACTTGTGTGTGTGTTTAATCACTGCAATAAATTAAGTTTCTTTACCTATTTCTATCATTTAATACCTACTGTTGTGTTATATTTTGCTCTATTGACTTAATGTTTCATTTTTTAGAGAAAGGGGGCAATTGACTAGTTGACCGTACGGTCGTTTCGTTGCCTCCTGGTCATAAATATTTATTTAAATTCAAATTATGGGTTCTAATATATTGCTGTTGTGCGTATTCTTGACCAAATAAATAATTCTTGATTCTTGAATTCTTGATTCTTGATTCTTACTAAAATTGGGGAAACTAATTTGAACCCTTCCCTAAACACTAATCTCAACCTCAGAACTAACCCTAACACTAACCCCATGTTTAAAACTAACTCTTCATAATCTTTAATTTAGTGAGCAGTTGTCAGCTTTTCCCTTCCCGTTCTACGTTCCCTTCTTTTAGTTTTCCCCCAGGGTTATTATCATATATTTATTATTCATGTAGACTCTCTAGTTTGTTCTGAAATAAATTACTTTATTATGGCAATGTAACTATGCATACATAGTATATGTCAAACATTAATATACATGATCTTTATGAACAAGGACAATTTTTGAAAATAATTAAGCTAGTCTTTTTTATTGTTTTAATTTTTCGAAACAACAGTTTAATCTAGAAAGCAATGTTATTTTTGTTACCCAAAGGATTTTTTTGCAAGTTGCATCATATGGACCATTAATTATGTTTTAAAAATTGTTTTGTTAATTTAAAAAAGATTTATTACTGAAAAATAGTTTCCAAAGATTATTTCTAACATGGTCCGAGAGTGGTAGTGCTCAAACGACATTTCTAGTGCTTGCCAATTTATTATGTTTTGGTACTTTTTTAAAAAATGGCATGAGTTAGCGTAGAGGTATTGTTTGATTGCTATTTAAGAATGGTAATATAAAAATTATTGGTGCATGTAACCAGGCTGTTGTTTTCACCCAACTAACCACTGTAAATGTAAGCTTGATTAATTGATTTTTTTAAATCAGAATTCTTTGACCGAATCAGGTATTTTAACCATGGCTACCCATTGTAAATATTTCTGGAAGAATCAAACAGGAATCGCTGTCAAATATTTAAAGTGTGGGGAAAGCAGCACATCGGGAAAAATTCCACTGGTTTTCTTTGTCATCCCCGGTAATCCTGGTTGTATACGTTTCTATGAGAAATTCGCGGATTCGCTCTTTTCCAAGACCAAAATTCCAGTTTGGGGAATCAGTCATGTAGGCCACTCGAAGTTGCCATCTGTGGACTTGACTGAAAAAGATAAATATCAACATCCAGGACGAGAGGACTGTGGTTTGTCGAGGCAAATCGCATTAAAAGTTGATTTTTTAAGGGACGAGGTGTTTCCTGTGGCAGAAAAAGTCATTTTAGTCGGTCACTCTATTGGCTGCTACATTATTCTGCAAATAATGAGTAAATTGGATGGAAAACTTGCAGAAAAAGTCGAAAAAGGGGTTCTACTCTTCCCGACAATTGAAAGAATGAGGTTAACGCCGCAGGGAAAAAAGTTAACACCAATGTTGGCGAATGCAAGATGGCTGTTTGTATTTGCAGGGATGATGGCATCATACGCACCACAGTGGATGATTAAGTGGTTGATACCGTGGTTTGTTAAGGTGAGAGCCCAGGTTGGAAAGTTTGTGTCTTGGTGTGTAAGGCGGCACATACCGGTGATTAGCGCATTTGCCTCATTCCATTCGATTTAAATTAATCATTTTCAGTGGGCTGTTGAATAGCAATCGAATCCTATAAGCCTGATTTGTTCGTGGTTTGTTGTCACGTTCAGTGGTAAAATTGTGTTGGGATACGTTCTGTTGTAAAAATTATATTTATTGATCGTCTAATGCATAATTGACCGTTGCAGTCAAGTGAACCGTCGATCATCGAAACTGTGGCCGATAACATTGCTTCCCACCAGGTCGCTGATAGTATGACTTACATGGGATTGCAGGAAATGTATGAGGTTGGTTTAAGATGCCGGAAGTCTAGTGTCATTATGTAGAATATGAGTAAAAAAATCATGTGTTCTATGTTGAGTGTAATTATGTAGAACAAGTGTAGAATATTCATGTGTTCTCTTATTGAATCTTTCAAGAGCTTGGTGGGTTAGTGCGTCGACTTTTAGTAGATTCAAAACTGGTCGCTAGCTTGGCATTTAGTGGACATAGCCAGATATTTATAAAAAATATTGCATCATGTATGTCATTTTCTGTCTTAGTGGGTTAGGAAATCACATTGAGGAATAACTTGTAAGAAGGTTGGTTTATTAAAAATGTACAACTGTTATGTCTGTATTTGCATGTTCGAAAACTGGTCGCTAGCTAGTCGGTTGTGTCCTTGGTCAAGGCACTTAACAAACATTGTCTGAACCCAGCAGATTAATGAGTTAGTTTAGTTTATTTTTTTAGTTCAGTTTATTTTTTGTTTCCACGATGAAAACATAAATCAGAATTATTGAAAACGGGAAAAAACGGCAAAACGACAGTCGTTAGAACACGTCTAAAAACAAGCATTATTTTAATAAAATTCGGTAAAATTAGACGTGGCCGCTAAACCCAATTAGTTTTACTAAATTAAAGGAACCTGTGTATCATACACAACAAACTGTAATAGCTCCGGTAACCCGACGGTGGGCTCGGGTATTCTAACGATTGCCCATGTGTTAATCCCCTTGGTTTTCCCATTCATGGCGATAAGCATGAATATTCTGTCATATATATACAAACCCCTCAGGTAAATAAAAGAGATGATGATCTCGTCTCAAAGTTCCTTTCCCGTTTGATCTTCTACTACGGTGCAAGCGATAAGTGGTGTCCTTATGATTTCTATGAGAAAATGAAATTAGAATTCGGTAGTCGACCTGGTGCTCACATCGAGGTTGCTGATCAGGGGATTCCCCACGCATTTGTGCTCACCCACAGCCATCAAGTGGCTGAAAAGTTAGCGGGATGGACAAAATTGATAGGCACTTGATAGTGGTTTTAGAAATATAGAAAAGCTTATTTGTTTTCAATTAATAAACATATATTTTCCTGTTTTTTCGTTTAATCTCAATGCACCTTAAAACTTTTGTTTTTTATGTGATTCTGGCACACTTTGAGATTTTAGTTGCGAAATTTACTAGTATCAAACTATATGCAGTTTTCAAAATTTTAATTAGTTTGTAATTTTAGTCTAGTAAAAATTTTTAAACATCTAAAAATTATATATTCATGAAATTTATTTTAAAACTGCTGTATTTATATTTCCTGTGCAGTTGATTTATTTAATTATTAACATATATGACTTAAGTATGCAGAAGTAAGTTTCAGTATACTTTAAAAGCATGCCCACAGAAACGTTACAAAAAAAGATTAATGGTCGGGACATTCATGTTTATTCCAGGGAATGAGAAAACGTAAGAGGCGTTATCAGATTACACGCGTCCACCGTCGGGTTAGTGGATCTATAACAGTGTGTTGTGTGTGATCCGCTTAATTCACTGAGCAGGCAATGTTTGCGAAGTGCTTTGCATAAAAACACAACTAACAGTAGGATTCCAGTTTTGAACTTACAAACCTTCTGGGCTTCTGGTGAACATTGACGCACTGAACCCTTACACTTTTCGCTTGGACAATGTGGACGCACGGTGTAAAGCTTAGGAAAGGATATTCATGTTAATCCCAGTGAATGTGCAGGCCCGGTGCTAGAAACCGCGGGGCCCAATTAGAAATGTGATGGCGGGGCCCCTACTTTTCATAGCAACATTTATGGGTGTTTATATATCATAAAATACATACCAGTACATACAAACTACAAAAATATACATTCAATACTTGCTATAAAACAAATAAAAGGTAATGTGGATGCTTATTTACGATATATTGTTTTACTTTTAATAGCAAATAAAGGAAAATTAGGCAATTAACCTTTAGTTTTTCAGGAGACTTTTCTTGGCTTGCAACCATATTTATTATGACGTAACAGGCACACAGAAATATAAATTTGACTTAGTTACGATGCATAACAAATTGATATTATGAGAAAGAATATTATTTCATTTTTTATTTTAAGTTTCAGTAGTATTTCAAACTCGTAATATAGAAAGACCCCCGCTAGCGCGGGGCCCCTTAAAGGTGCGGGGCCCAATTTGATGTAATCGGCCGAAAACCGGCCCTGTGAATGTGAAAACCAAGGGGGTTAACACACGTGCAATCGTTAGATCACCGGAGCTACTGCAGTGTGTTGTTATGTATATGATTCCTGAACCTAGCGGATTAATGAGTTCTACCAAATTGAGGGAACGAATCTATATACAACACACTGCAATAGCGCCGGTAACCCGACGATGGGCGCGAGGTGATCTGACGATTACCCGTGTGCTAACCCCCTTGGTTTTCCCCTTCACGGGGATAAACATGAATATCATATCATTCACACGTTGCTTCAATTTACGAGAACCCCGCTGGGTTCGGGTAATGTCCGAAAATGCCTTGCCGAAAGACACAGCCGACTAGCTAGCGACCAGTTTTGTACCTGCAATATTTCGGCTAAAAGGAGACGGGCTAAACCGCCAGACTAATCGGGAGGGCAAAAAAGCCCATTGGTCATTTGTTCGATATTTAACAAAAAGTTTAAGAGCCTTTAAACCAGCCTGTGTATTAGGTCTACTCTAAACATTTTTTGTTTCAACCTATTGGGTTAAAATTTAAACAAAAGCATAATCATTGTGTTTACCCTACTCAGTAGGGCCTACTGTATTACAATGGGTATTGTGATAAATAAACGTTCTATAACTCCCTTAGTTTTTCCCCAGGACCTATTTTGATGTTTCAATGTAAGCAAATCCGTTTTATGTTAAATATCGTGTCAAAGCGCCGAATAGTGTGGTAGATATGTGCTCTGTCTTTCAGTCGACGGGTTTTGAGCAAAACTGGTCACTAGCTAATTAGTTATGTCCTTGGTAAATTAAATATACGCGCCTATGTCTTGCACCAAAGCTGTCCTGACGATTTCCTAGCTGTTAGTACTACGTTATGATTCCGACAATCCGCAATAAGACAACTTCACAGAAGGTTGGCTTTTATTTTTGATTATATTCAACCACATCAAAACACACAGAGTCGGTGAATAACTCGGTTAGAAGTTAAAAACGTCAAAATATGAACACTTTTTTGACTAGACGCCTTCGATAAAGTAATGTAAAATAATTAAAATTATGCTGTTCAAGAGCTAAGCGTTTATACCATCTACGATCTCTCACCAAAGAGGCCATCGTTAGGATAGGATAGGATATTCATGTTTATCCCCGTGAATGGGAAAACCCCAGGGGTTATCACACGGGCAATCGTCAGATCACCTCGCGCCCATCGTCGGGTTACCGGAGCTATTGCAGTGTGTTGTATATGATAGACACGTTCCTTCAATTTGGTAGAACCCATTAATCCGCTGGGTTCAGGCAATGTCCGTAAAGTGCCTTGCCCAAGGACACAACCGACTAGCTAGCGACCAGTTTTCGCACCTGCAACCTTTCGATTGAAAGGCGACGCACTTAACCGCTAGACCATCGGGCCGGACATCGTTCAATATATTCTGTAAAAAGCGAGTTAGTGATAACGAAAACATGACGTACATTATATACAATAAGGATTCGGGGATTTATTACAGGTTATTCGGAATAACCACCGCCTATTGCTGTACACAATGCGTAGGAAATCCATGATAACAACAGCATAAAGTTCACAATAAATGACGATTTGCGAATTTAATACAGGTTTAATTTTATACTTAATAAATTCAATTCAAAGTGTTTTTACATGTACATAAACCAGTGCAACGAATTAGGGATAGTAGCACACAAAGGTGACTTTGGCGTACTTTCGGGTGTTGGGGCATATTCCCCCATAAATGTTGTTACTTAGTTTAGTTTAGTTTATTCATTTTTTGCCCAGTTTATAAAAATGGCAAACGAATATAATCACGATACAGGAACGGGAAAAGACGGCAAAACGAACAGTCGTTAGAACACGTCAGTAAAAAATGATACAAATTAATGAATATAGCGGACGCGGCCGCCAAACCTAGGTAAATGAACAATATTTAGCAATCGAAATTTAATTAAGACTAAACGATTTAGAGCCCTGAAGAAGAGTGTGCGATAAAGCGCGACCAGTACAGTACAGTGGGGGGGCCGGCTTTAGGAGAAGGTGTTACCCGAAAGCATGGACCATAGTGGAAAAAGAAAAACCCCCTAAAATAAAATTCCACTAATGTCAGATGACACTATTAGTTTCAAGGACACTTACCGGGGCATATTTACATTAAATATTGTTATTATAACACACAAATTGCATAACATTAATGCATTTGATTTATTACTTATTTAGGAGTGTGAAAAAAAGCACCACATTAGTGCACCATAAATAACAAAACAAAAAACAAAACAAACAAAATGTTAAAGTGAATAACTAAGAAATAATAATAAATAGATAAATAAATAGCAAGCCAAAAAAGGGTTGCTAGAAAATGAAAAATACAAAAGGTTGCAGCAAGCATCCGATTATATTAATGAAAATTGGTTGTGACATGTTAGTTTATTATATATTGAATGCCATCTTCATCTAGGTCTCTAGGACCACACCGCCAACTCTCGAACAGTAAATTTGAGGAGAAAGAAGCCACGCAAGAGGAAAAAACGGACGACCTTCTCCTTGTAGATGAAATTTTGGTGTCCGGGTATCTGGAACAATAATGTCTTGGCAGTATAGTTGTAAAAATACTTCAAGACATTAAAGAAATAGTAAAGTAGGTAGAAATAAAAAGAGATCAGGGGACAGGGTGTGCTGTGCAGACAGATGGTGAAAGATATTTTATACACCAAAAACAAGTAAAACTAGAGAGTGTCAACCACGTGTTTAACCACCACTATTTGTAAAACACCTGTTGTATGCCATATATTCATGCTACAGGGTCCCTAACCACATTTTGTATTTTATACACTGCTGAGTATGTAGTTTGTTTCTGCGAGCATAAACGCATGGGTCCCATAGTTATCAAACCAAACTTCTTTTCCATGTGTAGTTGAAAAAAAATAAACGTCTTAAATTTACGAACATTTCACCACAAATGTTTTAAATTAAAGTTCCTTTTAAGCGCTGTATTGAAATGAAGCTAAATTCCCAAAACAGCCCGATTTAGTTTTTCGTGGTTTCAGGGAATTCCCCTGGATTTATTATCCAAATTTTGGTTTCTGAATATCTAGCCCATGTTGTCTAACAAATAACAAAGTTTGATTTTCTTCTTGTAGATGTCGGGTCGACATGGCATGCCTGTCAAAATCATGATTTGACAACAAAATCTTATTTTTTAGGGTATTTCCCCAGGTAATTTTGTTATTTCTTTTAAGTGGTAAATCAGTTACTAATGCTCTTACACTTTATCAAATCTGATTCAAATTGGTGTTACCGTTCAAGCGGTATGCGCAAAAGAGCTAAATTTTTAGAAATAAATACCGTTTTGGTTTTTAACGTGCCAGGGGAATTCCCCTAGATATATTACCCAAAATTTTGGTTTCTGCATATCTGGACCATGTTGTCAAAAAATAACAAAAATCTTATTGCGATTTTATTATTCCTTCTGGTAGATGCCGGGGCGACATGGTATGCCTGTCACAATCATGACTTGACAACAAAATCTTATTTTTAGGGTATTTCCCTAGGTAATTTTTTTATTTCTTTTAAGTGTTAAATCAGTTACTAATACACTCACATTTTATTAAATCTGATTCAAATTGGAGCTACCGTTCAAGGGCTATGCGCAAAAGAGCTCATTTTTTCGAAAAAAATACCGTTTTGGTTTTTAACGTCCCAGGGGAATTCCCCTAGATTTATCACCCAAAATTTTGGCTTCGGCATATCTAGACCATGCGGTCTAACAAATTACCGAGTTTCGTTGTGATTCCATTACCCCTTTTGGTAGATGTTGGGTCCACAAACCATACCTGTCAAGCGTTTGACGAAAAAAAACGAAAAAAAAACGGACAAAAACAATGTGTGTCCCATTTTTCCAAATGGGACCCATAAACACGATACTCTCGATGCAGCTCGTCAGGCTCCTAGTTCTATCTTCAAAGGCGTCGATGCGATGAATACTCGTGCAGCAAATCTTATATGTCGAAAATTTGGAGAAAGTTCGTAGTGAGAGATTGATATCAGCTTTTAACGATAGCGTCTTTTGTTCTTACAGCTGACACAACTTCTTTTGTTTTCTTTTTGTTTCGGACTCTTATCTCTGTAAATCTTCAGCTTCGATAAAACTTCAGGCCTCAAAATTTTTTCTAGACAGGTTGCGTGTTCGAGTTCACTTTACGGAAGTCGCCAATATGGGCTCGCGCTTTCTTTTGTAGTTTAACTGACCGCGGCGTTAGCTGAGCTTGTTTAGGCTGGCTGCCTAACGGTCTTTCGCGAGCTGCGCAGCGGAAAGTATATTCTCCACAGAACACCAACAAAATATAGTGGCAAATATTTCTTCGTTGCTTAATCTCTTCTCAATTCCAAATTCTGATTCCTTGTTTAGTATAATTGTATTTTACGTCTTTAAATACTTGTGATGCAGGTTACTTATTCTAAATGCGAATTATATAGTCTGGCGCAAGTTACTTAGGTTGAGGTAGGTTATATTATACTATTCAAATTTCCAGATTATATAGGGAATTTAAAAGGTGCGAGAAGTTTACGTGCGAGACGTTTCACATCTGCACGTTTGACTAACTGTGGGGAATTAGGTGGGAAAACTATGTTAATGATTTAAATCAGAGGAAATACAAAGGGCCGTACAAGGTGATAATTACGTAAAAAATAATAAAACACTTGAGAAAAACATCAAATACAAAAAGCGACGTTTAAAACATAAAAATACTTTGAACATGGAATAATAGAATCTAATATTTGTATACGATATGCTACAAATCAAAGATTAATTAATTAAATCACGGCCACGTATTGCCTTGTTGAATCTAGGCCTGCCCGAACTATTAATACTAAAATTACTCTATACTAGGATCAAGAGGGTGTTTTGGTTGGTGGTAAAAACTTAACAAAAAATTTGTTTTTGTCATTTCTAAAAAAAACATAATATTATGGTGATGTGACAAGTGATAAAACAGGTTTATTTCCTATTTTTTTTCAAAAACGCCTGGCACTCATGCAAACACAACCAACACCTTTAATTTAAGGACGCTCAGTTCAAATTTAACAAAATTAACGGTGCGTTTTTGTAAAACCACATAGTGAGCAATTCATGTTGTAAAAAATGTGGGCTCGAATAAGGCCACCTGTTAATCGTCTGTGCACAAGGGCAAGGTATCGGACGGTGCATGAAACAAGTGGTTTGATGGATTGAACCAAAGTTGTAGCAATTTATCAATCGTAGCACACTGCAATACCTGCGGCATACCCGACAGTTCCACCCTGGCAAAATTGCCCCAGTTATTCCTCTTCTGCGTTTCCCGTACATTGCAACAACCAGTTATCTTATGTAAACAAGTGTACCGTGATGAGTTAAAAAAAATATTTGTAACATGTCTCTATAAATAATGTAATCAATTACACATTGTTTGGTTTGACGCGTAGTTCTGGCATCGTGCTAATAATAATTACATTTATATGCTAAAGCGGGCCGAGATATGTTTTACATTTTACTATCTGCATTAGTTTTAGGTTTTACCTGTGAGGTTTTGCATAAATTAGTTGGTTCTTTTGGTGCTAACTATACTTATGTATAACTTTCGCAACCCAAACTCCGTCATAAGGTCGTTTTATTCTTAATTAAATGCGGATACAATAAAACACACGCAGTTTTAACTTTCCAAACTGTCCGAATGATTAACGCGACTGATACATATACCAACTCTTATTTAAAAAACGGTCCTGGTGACAAGCCCATCATAGAAAAAAAATCATTCAAAACTAATATGGTCTGTTGGTTTGTGCTACGTAAGTTAAAAAATCTGAAAGAAATTAAGCAAATATAGTACGCCATGGCGTAGCGTGTTATTTAATATTGCGGAAAGCGTGTTATCCAGATTTAGCGGAAGCTTTAGTTGGTGCTAATAAGCCTAACGGAAAATTTGGAAAATAACTTTAGATTCAAACTTTAGATTCGTTACAAATTCCTTGTAACATTGTATAATGCCCTACACACTCCTTTACTGGTACTTCATGCTATTCCTACATTTAATGGACGACGCAAAATGATTTAAATATATTTCTTTTATTTGGTTGCCATTTATTTAAACACGATTTTGTGCATCATGTCGACCTGAAATGGAATAAGAGATTTAGACAACATAGAGCTGAGATAAAGAAATAATTTTACCTTGTTGGTTACGGTCGAGTGCTTACTCTTCGTTGTCATCGGCATCCAGCTGATCGGCTTCCGATTCTAAAATTCATCTCAGTTATAGGTCTTCTCCTACATACCAATATTCAAAATAGCAGGCCCCTTTAAAAGATGACAGGACCTTTTATGTATAAATATTACCTAGAGTTTTTTGTTCTTGTTCTGCTTGGTCATCCCGCCCCCCAGTATCCGCTTCTGCGTCTACGTCTGCTAAATCTTCGGCGACGGCGACGACGATGCCAAGCGTCAGATTCTTCAGTGACCATAAGCACAAGTGCGAGAAGGAGTACGAAGAGAGCCTTATTCATCTGCAAAATTCTTCGTTGTCACAAAACTGTCTCTATGCATACATGATAAAACAACTTACCTTTGTAGTAGTGTTTCAAGAAAGATAACTTTGTTCGATTTTGGGCAGGAATATATAGCAGAGACGACTTTTTTTCTATTTCCGAAACATCCTTTCTTTTTCTTTATTGGTTATCACGTTCTCTTGCATCGCAGAAATCGTATATCCGGGATTGAGCAGAAGTTTTTTGGTTCTAAAATCTTAAAATTTGTACAAAAAATCGCTAAAGTTTCTAAAGAACAATAATATCGATGAGATGCGATCAAGTGAGAAAGCAGGTCCGGGAATTATTTTCTTAACTTATTTCGAGAAAACACCTCTGAATACACAATCAACACATTTATCTGACGACGCTCAGCTCGAATGTAACACAATTAATTGTGCGTTTTTAAATGTGGCTTCGGAAATATCCACCTATTAATCGGGTGTGCACGAGGGTAAAGTAGCTGGCGTTGTATGGGACAGGTGGTTTGATAGTTTGAACTAAAGCTGTAGCAATTGATCAATCATAGTGAACAACCTGCAATACCCGCGGCATACTCGGCAGTTGTTTTCTGGTAAGATTGTCCCCGTTAAAGCTTTTCTCTGTTTAAACCTGTTATGGGTACATTTCATGCTACTAATGGGGTAATAGTTATGTATGCTCTTTATTTTAGGTACAAGCAACACAAAACGCTACTTTTAAAATACATTTTGGCAACAACATGTGTATTGGTAATGGTTGCACCGCAAGTAAACGCCTTATGTCTGATGGAAAAGTACGATCGATGTTTTGCGTTAAAATTTTAGCACCAACAAAAACATCTGCTCCATCATTGATATACGCTTTCCTTGATGCGAGAGAACGTGCTGAGCTAAAGGATTGTTTGCAGGAAGTCATAAAATTATCGTGATGCGATAAGTGTTAAAGCACGTACCAGCGTATTATTTTCCTACGTAGCCTCTTATTTCAACAAGTTGTCCGAGGTAAACTGTTGTGTCTAATTGAGTTTTACATTCTTTTAAGTTATTGGTGACATGGCAATGAAATAATGATATAAGTATAAGGTATTTTAAGGGTTGTCGTATCAAGTTTTGCCATTGTTATAATAATAATACCTTGAATATGTTTAAGGCAGGCATACCCAACATACGACTATCGGGCCGGGTCCGGCACGCAGCCTGTATCTAACCATACCTCGTAATTAAGATATGGAATATTATTCATGTAACAATCTGGACCACCAAATACTTCATTTTTCCACAGCTGGCCCACTGACTAGAGAAATTGCCCACTTCTGATTTAAGGGTCAATGTACAGTTAAACAAGAAACACATAAGATAGATCAAGCACATGCGGCCAATCGCACAGACATTGGTGAATTACTAACATTGTTACTTAGCAAACCACTTACTTTGACACAGAAGGTACCACACGTCCGATCCGCTTACACATAGGTATAAATTAATTGGTTATACGTCAACCATATGTCCCCAAAGCACCCATTATGTCCCCAAAGCAGCCCAAATTGCTAAGAAAAACTGAAACCCTAGCCACAACTTTCTCGATATAACATATAGAGGTGATTACATTAGGAAAAACATAAAAACGATCATTTTCGCAAAAATCAAAACAATCGTAAATCTCCAATCGTAACAAATCTATTAACATCATTTCTTTACATATAACACGTTATGTTAGTTGACTGGGAAATTTTCCTTTTAAAAAAAAAGTATGGAAAACAATTTATGTTTTCGGCAGGTATCAAACGTTGTATGAAACTAGTGGTTTGATGGTAATCAAGGTGTAACAATATATCACTCGTAGTTAAACCACCGCAATACCCTACGGCCTACTCGATATCCGACTTGAACATTTTCGATACTCGGCGGTGGGCACGAGGTTATCCAAAGAATTGTCCCCGTTATTACGTCTTTGCGTTTTCCCATTTTATATGAGTAAATCTAATGCTACATATGGCAAATTAGTTATAAATGCTCGTTATTTTAGGTACAAGCAACACAAAATACTACTTTTAAAATACATCTTGGCAACAACATGTGTGTTTGTTATTCGCAATGGTTGTACCGCAAGTAAAAGCTTAATGCCTGACGGAAAAGTACGATCGTTTTTTTAATTTTAGCACCAACAAAAACATCTGCTCTATTAGGGATATACGCTTTCCTCGATGCGAGAGAACGTGCTGAGCCAATGGAATGTTTGGAGGAAGTCATAACATTATCGTAATGTTACTCAGCAAAATACTTCCGACTTATACGCATTATGTCACCAAAGCAACCAAAATCGCTAAGAAAAACTGAAACCCTGACCACAACTTTCTCGATATATCATATGAGGTGATCACATTTGGAGAAACATAAAACAACGAGCGTGTTCGAAAAAATCACAATCGTAAATCTCCAACCGGAACAAATCTTTAAACATAAATCATGTACATATATAAAACGTAATGTTACTTGACCGGGAACTTTTCCTTTTTTTTTAAAAAAAAGTATGGAAAACAATTAATGTTTTTGGCAGGTATCGGACGTTGCATGAAACAAGTGGTTTGATAGATTGAACTAAAGGTGTATAGCAATTTATCAATCGTAGTTAAACCACTGCAATACCTACGGCATACTCGGCAGTGGGCACGAGGTTATTCAAAGAAATGTCCCCGTTATTACGTCTTTGCGTTTTCCCATTTTATGAGTAAATCTAATGCTACGTATGGCGAAATAGTTATAAATGCTCGGTATTTTAGGTACAAACAACACAAAATACTTCTTTTAAAATACATCTTGGCAACAACATGTGTGTTGGTAATTCGCAAAAGGTTGCACCGCAAGTAAAAGCTTAATATCTAATGGAAAAGTACTATCGATAATTTCGTTAAAATTTTAGCACCAACAAAAACATCCGCTCAATCAGGGATATACGCTTTCCTCGATGATAGGAACGTGCTGAGCCAAAGAAATGTTTGGAGGGAGTCATACCATTATCGTGATGCGACGAGTGAATAAGCACGCACGAGCGTAATATTTTCCTACGTATCCTCTTATTCGAACAAGTTGTCCGAGGTAACCCAGTGTGACTGAATAAGTTTTACATTGTTTTAAGTGACTTGTGGTTTCTCGATGAAATAATGATATAAATACGGCATTTTCACAACCAACACCTTTATTTGATGACGCTCAGCTCAAATTTACCAAAATTAAAGGTGCGGTTTTGCAGAAACACATGGTAAGTAATTCATGTTGTAAACTGTGTGGATTTGGAAAAGGCCACCTGTAAATGGGCTGTGCACGAGGGCAAGGTATCGGACGTTGCACAAAACAAGTGGTTTGATAGATTAAACTAAAGGTGTAGCAATTTATTGATCGTAGTTAACACACTGCAATACCTGCGGCATACCCGGCAGTTCTTCCCTGGCAAAATTGCCCCCGTTATTCCTCTTATGCGTTTCCCCATCTTTTGAGTAGATTTTATGCTACGAATGGGGTAATATTTATGCATGCTCGTTGTTTTAGATACAATCAACAAAGAACACTACTTTTAAAATACATCTTGGCAACAGCATGTGTATTGGTAATACGCACTGGTTGCACCGCAAGTATATAAGTCTTAATGTCTGATGGAAAAGTACGATCGATGTTTTGCGTTAAAATTTTGCCACCAACAAAAACCGCCGCCCAACAAGGGATAAACGATTTCATTAATGCTAAAGAAAGTGCTGAGCCAAAGGATTGTTTGGATGGAGTCATAACATGATCGTGATGCGACGAGTGAAAAAGCACGTACTGATTTATAACATTATTCCTGTATATCGCAACAACCAGTTATCTTATGTAAACTAGTGTACCGTGATGAGTAAAAATTATTTGTAACAAGTTTTTAAAATAATGTATTTAATTAGACATTATGTAGGTTGATGCGTAGTTCTGGCATTGTACTAATAATAATTACATTTATATGTTAAGGCGGGCCAAAAAAATGTTTTACATTTCACTATCTGCATAAGTTTTAGGTTTTACCTGTGAGATTTTGCGTAAATTAGTTGGTTTGTTTGGTGCTAACTATACTTATTTATGACTTTCGCAACCCAAACTCAGTCACGTAAGTTCGTGTTATTCTTGATTAAATGCGTATACAACAAAACACACACAGTTTGAGATGGCGTATAACCAATTAAGACCTCTATGAACGGCAGGATGTGACGAGTGGTACCCTCCATGAGTCATTGTTTTTAAACGAGTGTTTTGCTGAGTAACAATGGTGGTGGTTCCCCAATGTTTGTTTTGTTGAAAGCAGCATGTGCTAGGCTGCGCGCCGGTGTTCTCGTTTAGCTGTAAAGTTTTGTAATCGTGGAGCAGTGCTTTGTAAAATAAAGGTGTTGAATGTGCATCTGCTAGCTGTTTTGTTGGAAAAAAGTTGCCGATGTACGAAGGGGTATGGGCTCAAAATTTTTAAACAAAATTTTGTAGGGCTTTGAGTTTAGGTTGCAGATCCAAGCTTCAATTTTAAATTGTGAAAAAATCTAAGACTTCCTATGTCAGGTTTATGAGTGACAGTCGTTTTTGTGAGGTCAGTTTGCATTGGAGAGATAGGGAAAATAATTAGTTGAACGCCTCCTAAATGAAAAACGGGCTATTTTGAATTTTTTGCCAAAATCTCCAAATTTATAGAAATTTGAGTGTGGATAAATGTTACTAGTCAACTGTTTGTCTAAAATCTTACACTTAATTACTTATGCTAATTAGCAAAGTAATTAATTAGTCATTTTTCCTCATTTTTGGTTATTTTCACTCCGGTAGAGGGTCGTTCGGATATTTTTTCAAGAACCTAACTTCGAATGGCTTTTATAAATACCAGACAATCTTTCGATACAGGTTGTTAATCCGATTTGTGATATAGGACTGAAAAAATGTACTCCTCTTGGTATCCACATGTGTACCTTTTTTTCATATTTTTCAATTTTTGGGCAGGTTTGAAGGCCTAGATGTGTTGTTGGACACTTATGCATACAGAAGATATAAAAACTTACCAATCCTAACCATCCTTGATTGTCAAACATTGGTAAAAGAAGTGGAGGCGGACAAAATGTGGTCACACGAGGCTCAAAGGTGACATTGGGTGTGTTTTTTTTACTCAAAAACAACTATTTGTACCCTGGTTATGGACTTTAAACCTTTCAAATTACAGTGAAATAAATGTGCTGAAACTTGTGGAACATCAAGCAGTGAATTTTAATGTGTACGAAGAGTTTACAGTCATCACCAGTGACACTGTCGCCAAATGAAATCTACAGAATGACCACCCCTTCAGTCGAAGGCCTGTAATAGCCGAAGCAGTCAACAGAAACGGTTAAAATTTGGACCGGAGTCTCACAGAACTGACCTCTACTAGTAAGTTCAAACAGTTTAAACCAAACTGGAACGGTCACCGTTTCCAAGATGGCGTATAACCAATTAAGACCTCTACTGAACGGCAGGATGTGACGAGTGGTACCCTCCATGAGTCATTGTTTTTAAACGAGTGTTTTGCTGAGTAACAATGGTGGTGAATTCCCCAATGTTTGTTTTGTTGAAAGCAGCATGTGCTAGGCTGCGCGCCGGTGTTCTCGTTTAGCTGTAAAGTTTTGTAATCGTGGAGCAGTGCTTTGTAAAATAAAGGTGTTGAATGTGCATCTGCTAGCTGTTTTGTTGGAAAAAAGTTGCCGATGTACGAAGGGGTATGGGCTCAAAATTTTTAAACAAAATTTTGTAGGGTTTTGAGTTTAGGTTGCAGATCCAAGCTTTCAATTTTAAATTGTGAAAAAATCTAAGACTTCCTATGTCAGGTTTATGAGTGACAGTCGTTTTTGTGAGGTCAGTTTGCATTGGAGAGATAGGGAAAATAATTAGTTGAACGCCTCCTAAATGAAAAACGGGCTATTTTGAATTTTTTGCCAAAATCTCCAAATTTATAGAAATTTGAGTGTGGATAAATGTTACTAGTCAACTGTTTGTCTAAAATCTTACACTTAATTACTTATGCTAATTAGCAAAGTAATTAATTAGTCATTTTTCCTCATTTTTGGTTATTTTCACTCCGGTAGAGGGTCGTTCGGATATTTTTTCAAGAACCTAACTTCGAATGGCTTTTATAAATACCAGACAATCTTTCGATACAGGTTGTTAATCCGATTTGTGATATAGGACTGAAAAATGTACTCCTCTTGGTATCCACATGTGTACCTTTTTTTCATATTTTTCAATTTTTGGGCAGGTTTGAAGGCCTAGATGTGTTGTTGGACACTTATGCATACAGAAGATATAAAAACTTAACCAATCCTAACCATCCTTGATTGTCAAACATTGGTAAAAGAAGTGGAGGCGGACAAAATGTGGTCACACGAGGCTCAAAGGTGACATTGGGTGTGTTTTTTTTACTCAAAAACAACTATTTGTACCCTGGTTATGGACTTTAAACCTTTCCAATTACAGTGAAAAAATGTGCTGAAACTTGTGGAACATCAAGCAGTAAATTTTAATGTGTACGAAGAGTTTCAGTCATCAGCAGTGACACTGTCGCCAAATGAAATCTACAGAATGACCACCCTTCAGTCGAAGACCTGTAATAGCCGAAGCAGTCAACAGAAACGGTTAAAATTTGGACCGGAGTCTCACAGAATGACCTCTACTAGTAAGTTCAAACAGTTTAAACCAAACTGGAAGCGGTCACCGGTTCCAAGATGGCGTATAACCAATTAAGACCTCTATGAACGGCAGGATGTGACGAGTGGTACCCTCCATGAGTCATTGTTTTTAAACGAGTGTTTTGCTGAGTAACAATGGTGGTGGTTCCCCAATGTTTGTTTTGTTGAAAGCAGCATGTGCTAGGCTGCGCGCCGGTGTTCTCGTTTAGCTGTAAAGTTTTGTAATCGTGGAGCAGTGCTTTGTAAAATAAAGGTGTTGAATGTGCATCTGCTAGCTGTTTTGTTGGAAAAAAAGTTGCCGATGTACGAAGGGGTATGGGCTCAAAATTTTTAAACAAAATTTTGTAGGGCTTTGAGTTTAGGTTGCAGATCCAAGCTTCAATTTTAAATTGTGAAAAAATCTAAGACTTCCTATGTCAGGTTTTTGAGTGACAGTCGTTTTTGTGAGGTCAGTTTGCATTGGAGAGATAGGGAAAATAATTAGTTGAACGCCTCCTAAATGAAAAACGGGCTATTTTGAATTTTTTGCCAAAATCTCCAAATTTATAGAAATTTGAGTGTGGATAAATGTTACTAGTCAACTGTTTGTCTAAAATCTTACACTTAATTACTTATGCTAATTAGCAAAGTAATTAATTAGTCATTTTTCCTCATTTTTGGTTATTTTCACTCCGGTAGAGGGTCGTTCGGATATTTTTTCAAGAACCTAACTTCGAATGGCTTTTATAAATACCAGACAATCTTTCGATACAGGTTGTTAATCCGATTTGTGATATAGGACTGAAAAATGTACTCCTCTTGGTATCCACATGTGTACCTTTTTTTCATATTTTTCAATTTTTGGGCAGGTTTGAAGGCCTAGATGTGTTGTTGGACACTTATGCATACAGAAGATATAAAAAACTTACCAATTCCTAACCATCCTTGATTGTCAAACATTGGTGAAAGAAGTGGAGGCGGACAAAATGTGGTCACACGAGGCTCAAAGGTGACATTGGGTGTGTTTTTTTCTACTCAAAAACAACTATTTGTACCCTGGTTATGGACTTTAAACCTTTCAAATTACAGTGAAAAAATGTGCTGAAACTTGTGGAACATCAAGCAGTAAATTTTAATGTGTACGAAGAGTTTCAGTCATCACCAGTGACACTGTCGCCAAATGAAATCTACAGAATGACCACCCTTCAGTCGAAGGCCTGTAATAGCCGAAGCAGTCAACAGAAACGGTTAAAATTTGGACCGGAGTCTCACAGAATGACCTCTACTAGTAAGTTCAAACAGTTTAAACCAAACTGGAACGGTCACCGGTTCCAAGATGGCGTATAACCAATTAAGACCTCTATGAACGGCAGGATGTGACGAGTGGTACCCTCCATGAGTCATTGTTTTTAAACGAGTGTTTTGCTGAGTAACAATGGTGGTGGTTCCCCAATGTTTGTTTTGTTGAAAGCAGCATGTGCTAGGCTGCGCGCCGGTGTTCTCGTTTAGCTGTAAAGTTTTGTAATCGTGGAGCAGTGCTTTGTAAAATAAAGGTGTTGAATGTGCATCTGCTAGCAG
>CH000780.1:15459-27164 GCA_000149265.1 Ciona savignyi | reverse complement strand
ATTAGTTACAATGTATGTTGCATAAATGTATTTCAATTTAATTCATCGCACATTTCATGAAAACTTTAACGGTTGACAGTTATTGGAACACTTTAAACATGTTTTGGTACTCACATGGAATGTTTTGAAAAGAATTTAAATCGGCTCGTTGGTCTAGGGGCATGATTCTCGCTTTGGATGCGAGAGGTCCCGGGTTCAAATAACGGACGGTCCCTTTATTGAGAATTTAACGATTGTCAGCTGCAATAATAATCAAAGTATTCAGCGTGAACAGACGAAGCAATGACGATTTGGGTTGAAAAAAATAACACAAGGGTGTGAAAACGATATACCACAATGGAAGATTTTATTGCAAAACAAAATCTTAAATGGCACTGCTGATAAATAATAAAATAGTTTATGATTCAATTATATACCAAGTTTCTCTTATAATACAAAAAAAGAATATCCATTTAAAATGTAAGATACATCAATGTAAACCAATTTTGTTCCTTTCAGATTTCATTAAAACCTTAACGATTGACAGGTATTGGTACACTGTTAATATGACCTAGTACTCAGAAAAAATATTTTGAAGAGTAATCAACGCGGCCCGTTGGTCTAGGGGCATGATTCTCGATTAGGGTGCGAGAGGTCCCGGGTTCAAATCCCGGACGGTCCCACTTTTATGAATTTAGTGCTTATTTTCTGCTTTATTTAAAGCAGCTTTAAGCGTTTAAAAACGTAACAATAACGATGTGGGTTTAAAAATATTAACGCATGAGCATGAGTCCATATACCACATTGGAAGATTTAAATGCGAAACAATATTCTAATTGCCACTGCTGATGAATTATAGAATACAAGTGTTTCGTTTCACCGATATACTAAGTTATTATACAATATAATGAAACAATAATTAGTTACAATGTAGGTTGCATGAATGTAATTCAATTTAATTCATCGCAGATTTTATAAAAACCTTAACCATTAAGAGTTATCAGAACACTTTAAATATGTTCTGGTACTCACATGGAATGTTTTGAAATGAATTTACCGCGGCCCGTTGATCTAGGTGCATGATTCTCGCTGTGGGTGCGAGAGGTCCCGAGTTCAAATCCCGGACGGGCCATTTTTGAGAATTTAACGCTTGTCGCTTGCAATAATATTCAAAGTATTCAGCGTGAACAGACGAAGCAATGACGATGTGGGTTTGAAAAAATAACACAAGGGTGTGAGAACGATATACCACAATGAAAGATTTTATTGCAAAACAATATCTTAAATGCCACTGCTGATGATTATTAAAGTACTTTATGATTCAATGATACACCAAGTTTATCCTATAATACAAAAAATTATATTCATTAAAAATATTAGATACGTCAATGTGAATCAATTTTCTTCCGCTCTGATTTCATGAAAACCTTAAAGATTGACAGTTATTGGAACACTCTAAATGTGACCTAGTACTCAGATAACATCTTTTGAAAAGAAATCAAGCGGCCCGTTGGTCTAGGGGCATGATTCTGGCTTAGGGTGCGAGAGGTCCCGGGTTCAAATCCCGGACGGGCCCACTTTTATCAATTTAGTGCTTGTCCGCTGCTTTATTTATTACACGTTTAGCGTGTAAAGACGTAACAATGACGATGTGGGTTTAAAAATATTAACGCATGAGCTTGAGTCCAAATTCCACATTGGGAGATTTAAATGCGAAACAATATTCTAATTGCCACTGCTGATGAGTTATAAAATACAAGTGTTCCATTTCACCGATATACTAAGTTCTTATCAAATACAATAAAACAATAATTAGTTACAATGTAGGTTGCATAAATGTATTTCAATTTAATTCATCGCATATTTTATAAAAACGTTAACGATTAACAGTTATCAGAACACTTTAAACATGTTCTGGTAATCACATGGAATGTTTTGAAATGAATTTACCGCGGACCCGTTGGTCTAGGGGCATGATTCTCGCTTTGGGTGCGAGAGGTCCCGGGTTCAAATCCCGGACGGGCCCACTGTTATAAATTTAGTGCTTATCTTCTGCTTTATTGATTAAAGCAGCTTTAAGCGTTTAAAAACGTAACAATGACGATATGGGTTTAAAAATATTAACGCATGAGCTTGAGTCCAAATTCCACATTGGGAGATTTAAATGCGAAACAATATTCTAATTGCCACTGCTGATGAGTTATAAAATACAAGTGTTCCATTTCACCGATATACTAAGTTATTATCAAATACAATGAAACAATAATTAGTTACAATGTATGTTGCATAAATGTATTTCAATTTAATTCATCGCACATTTCATGAAAACTTTAACGGTTGACAGTTATTGGAACACTTTAAACATGTTTTGGTACTCACATGGAATGTTTTGAAAAGAATTTAAATCGGCTCGTTGGTCTAGGGGCATGATTCTCGCTTTGGATGCGAGAGGTCCCGGGTTCAAATAACGGACGGCCCCTTTATTGAGAATTTAACGATTGTCAGCTGCAATAATAATCAAAGTATTCAGCGTGAACAGACGAAGCAATGACGATTTGGGTTGAAAAAAATAACACAAGGGTGTGAAAACGATATACCACAATGGGAAGATTTTATTGCAAAACAATATCTTAAATGGCACTGCTGATGAATAATAAAATAGTTTATGATTCAATTATATACCAAGTTTCTCTTATAATACAAAAAAAGAATATCCATTTAAAATGTAAGATACATCAATGTAAACCAATTTTGTTCCTTTCAGATTTCATTAAAACCTTAACGATTGACAGGTATTGGTACACTGTTAATATGACCTAGTACTCAGAAAAAATATTTTGAAGAGTAATCAACGCGGCCCGTTGGTCTAGGGGCATGATTCTCGCTTAGGGTGCGAGAGGTCCCGGGTTCAAATCCCGGACGGGCCCACTTTTATGAATTTAGTGCTTATTTTCTGCTTTATTTAAAGCAGCTTTAAGCGTTTAAAAACGTAACAATAACGATGTGGGTTTAAAAATATTAACGCATGAGCATGAGTCCATATACCACATTGGAAGATTTAAATGCGAAACAATATTCTAATTGCCACTGCTGATGAATTATAGAATATAAGTGTTTCGTTTCACCGATATACTAAGTTATTATACAATATAATGAAACAATAATTAGTTACAATGTAGGTTGCATGAATGTAATTCAATTTAATTCATCGCAGATTTTATAAAAACCTTAACCATTAAGAGTTATCAGAACACTTTAAATATGTTCTGGTACTCACATGGAATGTTTTGAAATGAATTTACCGCGGCCCGTTGATCTAGGGGCATGATTCTCGCTGTGGGTGCGAGAGGTCCCGAGTTCAAATCCCGGACGGGCCATTTTTGAGAATTTAACGCTTGTCGCCTGCAATAATATTCAAAGTATTCAGCGTGAACAGACGAAGCAATGACGATGTGGGTTTGAAAAAATAACACAAGGGTGTGAGAACGATATACCACAATGAAAGATTTTATTGCAAAACAATATCTTAAATGCCACTGCTGATGACTATTAAAGTACTTTATGATTCAATGATACACCAAGTTTATCCTATAATACAAAAAATTATATTCATTAAAAATATTAGATACGTCAATGTGAATCAATTTTCTTCCGCTCTGATTTCATGAAAACCTTAAAGATTGACAGTTATTGGAACACTCTAAATGTGACCTAGTACTCAGATAACATCTTTTGAAAAGAAAATCAAGCGGCCCGTTGGTCTAGGGGCATGATTCTCGCTTAGGGTGCGAGAGGTCCCGGGTTCAAATCCCGGACGGGCCCACTTTTATCAATTTAGTGCTTGTCCGCTGCTTTATTTATTACACGTTTAGCGTGTAAAGACGTAACAATGACGATGTGGGTTTAAAAATATTAACGCATGAGCTTGAGTCCAAATTCCACATTGGGAGATTTAAATGCGAAACAATATTCTAATTGCCACTGCTGATGAGTTATAAAATACAAGTGTTCCATTTCACCGATATACTAAGTTCTTATCAAATACAATAAAACAATAATTAGTTACAATGTAGGTTGCATAAATGTATTTCAATTTAATTCATCAGCATATTTTATAAAAACGTTAACGATTAACAGTTATCAGAACACTTTAAACATGTTCTGGTAATCACATGGAATGTTTTGAAATGAATTTACCGCGGCCCGTTGGTCTAGGCCTAGGGGCATGATTCTCGCTTTGGGTGCGAGAGGTCCCGGGTTCAAATCCCGGACGGGCCCACTGTTATAAATTTAGTGCTTATCTTCTGCTTTATTGATTAAAGCAGCTTTAAGCGTTTAAAAACGTAACAATGACGATATGGGTTTAAAAATATTAACGCATGAGCTTGAGTCCAAATTCCACATTGGGAGATTTAAATGCGAAACAATATTCTAATTGCCACTGCTGATGAATTATAGAATACAAGTGTTTCGTTTCACCGATATACTAAGTTATTATACAATATAATGAAACAATAATTAGTTACAATGTAGGTTGCATGAATGTAATTCAATTTAATTCATCGCAGATTTTATAAAAACCTTAACCATTAAGAGTTATCAGAACACTTTAAATATCGTTCTGGTACTCACATGGAATGTTTTGAAATGAATTTACCGCGGCCCGTTGATCTAGGTGCATGATTCTCGCTGTGGGTGCGAGAGGTCCCGAGTTCAAATCCCGGACGGGCCATTTTTGAGAATTTAACGCTTGTCGCTTGCAATAATATTCAAAGTATTCAGCGTGAACAGACGAAGCAATGACGAATGTGGGTTTGAAAAAATGAACACAAGGGGTGTGAGAACGATATACCACAATGGAAAGATTTTATTGCAAAACAATATCTTAAATGCCACTGCTGATGATTATTAAAGTACTTTATGATTCAATGATACACCAAGTTTATCCTATAATACAAAAAATTATATTCATTAAAAATATTAGATACGTCAATGTGAATCAATTTTCTTCCGCTCTGATTTCATGAAAACCTTAAAGATTGACAGTTATTGGAACACTCTAAATGTGACCTAGTACTCAGATAACATCTTTTGAAAAGAAAATCAAGCGGCCCGTTGGTCTAGGGGCATGATTCTCGCTTAGGGTGCGAGAGGTCCCGGGTTCAAATCCCGGACGGGCCCACTTTTATCAATTTAGTGCTTGTCCGCTGCTTTATTTATTACACGTTTAGCGTGTAAAGACGTAACAATGACGATGTGGGTTTAAAAATATTAACGCATGAGCTTGAGTCCATATACCACATTGGAAGATTTAAATGCGAAACAATATTCTAATTGCCACTGCTGATGAATTATAGAATACAAGTGTTTCGTTTCACCGATATACTAAGTTATTATACAATATAATGAAACAATAATTAGTTACAATGTAGGTTGCATGAATGTAATTCAATTTAATTCATCGCAGATTTTATAAAAACCTTAACCATTAAGAGTTATCAGAACACTTTAAATATGTTCTGGTACTCACATGGAATGTTTTGAAATGAATTTACCGCGGCCCGTTGATCTAGGTGCATGATTCTCGCTGTGGGTGCGAGAGGTCCCGAGTTCAAATCCCGGACGGGCCATTTTTGAGAATTTAACGCTTGTCGCTTGCAATAATATTCAAAGTATTCAGCGTGAACAGACGAAGCAATGACGATGTGGGTTTGAAAAAATAACACAAGGGTGTGAGAACGATATACCACAATGAAAGATTTTATTGCAAAACAATATCTTAAATGCCACTGCTGATGATTATTAAAGTACTTTATGATTCAATGATACACCAAGTTTATCCTATAATACAAGAAAATTATATTCCATTAAAAATATTTAGATACGTCAATGTGGAATCAATTTTTCTTCCGCTCTCGATTTCATGAAAACCTTAAAGATTGACAGTTATTGGAACACTCTAAATGTGACCTAGTACTCAGATAACATCTTTTGAAAAGAAAATCAAGCGGCCCGTTGGTCTAGGGGCATGATTCTCGCTTAGGGTGCGAGAGGTCCCGGGTTCAAATCCCGGACGGGCCCACTTTTATAAATTTAGTGCTTGTCCGCTGCTTTATTTATTACACGTTTAGCGTGTAAAGACGTAACAATGACGATGTGGGTTTAAAAATATTAACGCATGAGCATGAGTCCATATACCACATTGGAAGATTTAAATGCGAAACAATATTCTAATTGCCACTGCTGATGAATTATAGAATATAAGTGTTTCGTTTCACCGATATACTAAGTTATTATACAATATAATGAAACAATAATTAGTTACAATGTAGGTTGCATGAATGTAATTCAATTTAATTCATCGCAGATTTTATAAAAACCTTAACCATTAAGAGTTATCAGAACACTTTAAATATGTTCTGGTACTCACATGGAATGTTTTGAAATGAATTTACCGCGGCCCGTTGATCTAGGGGCATGATTCTCGCTTTGGGTGCGAGAGGTCCCGGGTTCAAATCCCGGACGGGCCCACTGTTATAAATTAGTGCTTATCTTCTGCTTTATTGATTAAAGCAGCTTTAAGCGTTTAAAAACGTAACAATGACGATATGGGTTTAAAAATATTAACGCATGAGCTTGAGTCCAAATTCCACATTGGGAGATTTAAATGCGAAACAATATTCTAATTGCCACTGCTGATGAGTTATAAAATACAAGTGTTCCATTTCACCGATATACTAAGTTATTATCAAATACAATGAAACAATAATTAGTTACAATGTATGTTGCATAAATGTATTTCAATTTAATTCATCGCACATTTCATGAAAACTTTAACGGTTGACAGTTATTGGAACACTTTAAACATGTTTTGGTACTCACATGGAATGTTTTGAAAAGAATTTAAATCGGCTCGTTGGTCTAGGGGCATGATTCTCGCTTTGGATGCGAGAGGTCCCGGGTTCAAATAACGGACGGTCCCTTTATTGAGAATTTAACGATTGTCAGCTGCAATAATAATCAAAGTATTCAGCGTGAACAGACGAAGCAATGACGATTTGGGTTGAAAAAAATAACACAAGGGTGTGAAAACGATATACCACAATGGAAGATTTTATTGCAAAACAATATCTTAAATGGCACTGCTGATGAATAATAAAATAGTTTATGATTCAATTATATACCAAGTTTCTCTTATAATACAAAAAAAGAATATCCATTTAAAATGTAAGATACATCAATGTAAACCAATTTTGTTCCTTTCAGATTTCATTAAAACCTTAACGATTGACAGGTATTGGTACACTGTTAATATGACCTAGTACTCAGAAAAAATATTTTGAAGAGTAATCAACGCGGCCCGTTGGTCTAGGGGCATGATTCTCGCTTAGGGTGCGAGAGGTCCCGGGTTCAAATCCCGGACGGGCCCACTTTTATGAATTTAGTGCTTATTTTCTGCTTTATTTAAAGCAGCTTTAAGCGTTTAAAAACGTAACAATAACGATGTGGGTTTAAAAATATTAACGCATGAGCATGAGTCCATATACCACATTGGAAGATTTAAATGCGAAACAATATTCTAATTGCCACTGCTGATGAATTATAGAATATAAGTGTTTCGTTTCACCGATATACTAAGTTATTATACAATATAATGAAACAATAATTAGTTACAATGTAGGTTGCATGAATGTAATTCAATTTAATTCATCGCAGATTTTATAAAAACCTTAACCATTAACTCTTTCACTCCCGGCCAAATGCATTAATTCAAACATGCTGTCCCGCAGTGTTTTTTACAATTTTTAGTCATTTTCAAATTAGCACAGTTTTTCTAAAGTTTATGCTATGATTTAATATTTAGTATGGTTGGAAAGATAATTTATCCCTCTTTTAAACAAGCTGCACATCTAAAATCTACCTCTAATAAAGAATATATTATGTAAACTTTAGTGAACACCACTTTTTATGCAAAGAAAATTCTGCTCGACTTTGAAAAATTTGAGGTGCACTGACAAACGAAATACTCACTTATTATTGGAATGCCCAAATGATATGAAAATTGGAATGTAGATTGTCTAATAGTTTTTGTACTCAGGAAAATTCGAACTGTATTTCTATCTTCAGTAGTTTTTTTACTATTTGTAATTGAAATTTTCCTTTTTTCTGACTATATTATGAAAACTTGAACCAAAACGCATTGAAGTTTTTAGTTTTGTAGAACTAAAATAGTAAAAAGTATAAAAAAGAACAGTGAAGGAAGTGTAAAAAGGGCA
Source organism: Ciona savignyi (assembly GCA_000149265.1). Lineage (NCBI taxonomy): Eukaryota > Metazoa > Chordata > Ascidiacea > Phlebobranchia > Cionidae > Ciona > Ciona savignyi. The sequence continues at coordinate 18,909 of CH000780.1, read as the reverse complement.
TACAAAACCAAACAAACGCAAATACTATATCCAATATTCTTCAAAGCAGGGCACACCGAACTAGCTAGTCTCGCCGCCTTTTTCTTTATCGTGCGCTCAGCAGGCCCAGCTGGATTCATGCTTTGGTGAACACGAAGCATAACCGCCTGCTGCGAAAACGTCACCAACGCTCTCCTTTTTATCTCAACGGCACGAAATTCACAGAGAATGTAAAGAAACACTTGCTTGACAAAAAGAGCTTCTCCCCAATTTAACACGACTCCTATTCGCTGAGTTAGTCACGTGTAAACTCGTGTAAAATTCAGCAAAAACACAGGCGAAGCCTTGAAAAAGAAAGGCTATCACTCCTCACATTTTGAATATTTCTCCAAGATAATTACAGAGAATAAATTTCAGGCTTTCCTTGATCGAATGAGCCATAGCTGAGCTCTCTAACATTACGCGTTGCGGAGAAATCGCATTTTAGATTTGCCCCTATATATAGGGACGCGGGACACCATGTTTGTTCACCAACTCGCGATATATCGCGAGTTGGGAGGCAAAGAGTTAAGAGTTATCAGAACACTTAAAATATGTTCTGGTACTCACATGGAATGTTTTGAAATGAATTTACCGCGGCCCGTTGATCTAGGGGCATGATTCTCGCTGTGGGTGCGAGAGGTCCCGAGTTCAAATCCCGGACGGGCCATTTTTGAGAATTTAACGCTTGTCGCCTGCAATAATATTCAAAGTATTCAGCGTGAACAGACGAAGCAATGACGATGTGGGTTTGAAAAAATAACACAAGGGTGTGAGAACGATATACCACAATGAAAGATTTTATTGCAAAACAATATCTTAAATGCCACTGCTGATGATTATTAAAGTACTTTATGATTCAATGATACACCAAGTTTATCCTATAATACAAAAAATCATATTCATTAAAAATATTAGATACGTCAATGTGAATCAATTTTCTTCCGCTCTGATTTCATGAAAACCTTAAAGATTGACAGTTATTGGAACACTCTAAATGTGACCTAGTACTCAGATAACATCTTTTGAAAAGAAAATCAAGCGGCCCGTTGGTCTAGGGGCATGATTCTCGCTTAGGGTGCGAGAGGTCCCGGGTTCAAATCCCCGGACGGGCCCACTTTTATCAATTTAGTGCTTGTCCGCTGCTTTATTTATTACACGTTTAGCGTGTAAAGACGTAACAATGACGATGTGGGTTTAAAAATATTAACGCATGAGCTTGAGTCCAAATTCCACATTGGGAGATTTAAATGCGAAACAATATTCTAATTGCCACTGCTGATGAGTTATAAAATACAAGTGTTCCATTTCACCGATATACTAAGTTCTTATCAAATACAATAAAACAATAATTAGTTACAATGTAGGTTGCATAAATGTATTTCAATTTAATTCATCGCATATTTTATAAAAACGTTAACGATTAACAGTTATCAGAACACTTTAAACATGTTCTGGTAATCACATGGAATGTTTTGAAATGAATTTACCGCGGCCCGTTGGTCTAGGCCTAGGGGCATGATTCTCGCTTTGGGTGCGAGAGGTCCCGGGTTCAAATCCCGGACGGGCCCACTGTTATAAATTTAGTGCTTATCTTCTGCTTTATTGATTAAAGCAGCTTTAAGCGTTTAAAAACGTAACAATGACGATATGGGTTTAAAAATATTAACGCATGAGCTTGAGTCCAAATTCCACATTGGGAGATTTAAATGCGAAACAATATTCTAATTGCCACTGCTGATGAGTTATAAAATACAAGTGTTCCATTTCACCGATATACTAAGTTATTATCAAATACAATGAAACAATAATTAGTTACAATGTATGTTGCATAAATGTATTTCAATTTAATTCATCGCACATTTCATGAAAACTTTAACGGTTGACAGTTATTGGAACACTTTAAACATGTTTTGGTACTCACATGGAATGTTTTGAAAAGAATTTAAATCGGCTCGTTGGTCTAGGGGCATGATTCTCGCTTTGGATGCGAGAGGTCCCGGGTTCAAATAACGGACGGTCCCTTTATTGAGAATTTAACGATTGTCAGCTGCAATAATAATCAAAGTATTCAGCGTGAACAGACGAAGCAATGACGATTTGGGTTGAAAAAAATAACACAAGGGTGTGAAAACGATATACCACAATGGAAGATTTTATTGCAAAACAATATCTTAAATGGCACTGCTGATAAATAATAAAATAGTTTATGATTCAATTATATACCAAGTTTCTCTTATAATACAAAAAAAGAATATCCATTTAAAATGTAAGATACATCAATGTAAACCAATTTTGTTCCTTTCAGATTTCATTAAAACCTTAACGATTGACAGGTATTGGTACACTGTTAATATGACCTAGTAATCAGAAAAAATATTTTGAAGAGTAATCAACGCGGCCCGTTGGTCTAGGGGCATGATTCTCGCTTAGGGTGCGAGAGGTCCCGGGTTCAAATCCCGGACGGGCCCACTTTTATGAATTTAGTGCTTATTTTCTGCTTTATTTAAAGCAGCTTTAAGCGTTTAAAAACGTAACAATAACGATGTGGGTTTAAAAATATTAACGCATGAGCATGAGTCCATATACCACATTGGAAGATTTAAATGCGAAACAATATTCTAATTGCCACTGCTGATGAATTATAGAATACAAGTGTTTCGTTTCACCGATATACTAAGTTATTATACAATATAATGAAACAATAATTAGTTACAATGTAGGTTGCATGAATGTAATTCAATTTAATTCATCGCAGATTTTATAAAAACCTTAACCATTAAGAGTTATCAGAACACTTTAAATATGTTCTGGTACTCACATGGAATGTTTTGAAATGAATTTACCGCGGCCCGTTGATCTAGGTGCATGATTCTCGCTGTGGGTGCGAGAGGTCCCGAGTTCAAATCCCGGACGGGCCATTTTTGAGAATTTAACGCTTGTCGCTTGCAATAATATTCAAAGTATTCAGCGTGAACAGACGAAGCAATGACGATGTGGGTTTGAAAAAATAACACAAGGGTGTGAGAACGATATACCACAATGAAAGATTTTATTGCAAAACAATATCTTAAATGCCACTGCTGATGATTATTAAAGTACTTTATGATTCAATGATACACCAAGTTTATCCTATAATACAAAAAATTATATTCATTAAAAATATTAGATACGTCAATGTGAATCAATTTTCTTCCGCTCTGATTTCATGAAAACCTTAAAGATTGACAGTTATTGGAACACTCTAAATGTGACCTAGTACTCAGATAACATCTTTTGAAAAGAAAATCAAGCGGCCCGTTGGTCTAGGGGCATGATTCTCGCTTAGGGTGCGAGAGGTCCCGGGTTCAAATCCCGGACGGGCCCACTTTTATAAATTTAGTGCTTGTCCGCTGCTTTATTTATTACACGTTTAGCGTGTAAAGACGTAGA
>CH000783.1:0-12829 GCA_000149265.1 Ciona savignyi | reverse complement strand
CCAAGCCGGCTTCAGGAGGCAATCTGTCGGATGTTGAAGTTCCAAGGATACTCTCCTGGGCGGATGATTGCAACGAGGAATTGAACACAAGCGGGCCAGAAGCCCCGGAAACAAATGAAGAGGAGGTTTTCAGCGAGGAAGGATGGAGCAAAGTGAAGAGCAAATCGGACAAACACGAGAACAGATACCATGGAAATAACAACAATAACTACCCCCCTCGGGGTGGAAAATTTCGCTCGTTTAATAGAAAACCAAGAGCGCCGCGCAAACCTCTAGACAATGGCCCGCGTAAAGGTCCGCCAGAGAAACCGGATGATAAAGAGCAAAACCAAGAGCCTGCTACTCAAAATGGTGTTTCTCCTGAGTCACAAACAAGCGGCGACTCCGCTGATTCTGATACCCCGAAGTCGGACAGCGATAAGAAGCCGGAGAAGGATCCGGAATACGTTGACGCACCCGTGCCCAAAGTCAACCCCTGGTGCAAGAAAGAAAACATAGTGAGAACTGTGACAGTAAAACAGGTACAAAACGAAACAAAAGACGTGGCTGCTAAATCGCCGGTAAAGCGTAACACTCCCTCGCCGAAGAAAATTCCACCGAAACCTGTTGCCAAACCGGCACCGGCTGTGCCGTCTGTATGGTCGAAGCCTGCTCCTTCTGCTAAACCTGTAGAAATACAAATCGATGTTGACTCCAACACACCAAACCAAAAGGACACAGGTTGTATTAGTGCTATAGGCATCACAGTACCGGTGACAGTATAAAAAATTAACACTAGAATTCCTCTGTCACCTATATATATAACTGAAGAATTATTTTGATATGGAGCTATGAACCCATAATAGCATAGTGTATCCCTATGGTTTCATTCTTCGTGGTTTGATACACAGTATACTAGATATTAATGCTACTACTGGTATTGGTGTAAAAACAAGAGCATTATGTGCTAATAGATCAAATAGCCTTAAATTTTACACCTATTTTCGGCCCCTTTATTTTAATAATGTAGTTATTCTTTAAATTAAACCCATTTAAAATATCAAAGATGTTTACAATTTATTACACACTAACCATGCTATCCAACAGAATCTAGAGAAGACACAGTATCGGATATGGACAGCAGTGATCAGGTAGTAATAGCTATAACATAAAATAAGTTCCCTTTTACCAAAATATCTTCCAACCTAGGCAAGTGACGCAAAGAAGGACACCACCAAAAAACTCGAAACCTGGCCAACTTTACATGATGCAGTAACTCCTGTAAGTTTTCTATTCTTATACTTGCTATCTTACAGTGAAAAAAATTGTCCGTCTACCAAGTGAAAAAATTGTCCGTATATTCAGACGAAAAGTTGTTAGTTCACCAGTAGTCTGATATGTCCTTGGCCAAGACACGTATTGAGTAAAACCGAGTTTCGTTTTACAAAATTTTTAGTCGTTTTAGTAGCGTTTTTTTAAACATGCTATTTAATTGATTTTTCTGCATACTGCATACTGCATACTTTTTACACACAGCTATTATGATATCTAACCAAAATGACAACATAGACAATGTTGACAAACATTTTTCCTTAACATAGAGCACTTATTTGCAACATACAGCACTTTATGTTTTGTGCAATTATGCACCCACTTCCCAAATTCTTGGTTAGCTGTAAACAGCTTCGTTCACATTACTAGGCCCATGCACCCCCCACAAAAGCAAAGGAAGTGGACGAGGCCTCAAAGCCAAAAGAGAGCCCAGTGCTCGGGACAAGCAATAAACAGGTTGGTTATATTGGTAAATGTTACTTAGAAAATCAATTTTGGCTTCAATTATAATTTGAACAAACTAGATAACCTGAGTTTTTTTGTTATTATTCCAAATATAGCAAGAACTAATTATTCAAAATATATAAAAACTACATAAAATTGTAAATTGCTTAATAAACAGTCAGCTTGTATTAAATCTATGATAGTGTATTTTTATGAAATATGAATTATCAAGCATGGTTATTTTTTAAACCCATAAAATAGAGTTAGATTGACCTTTATGTAGAAGTAGATCTATGACACTGATAGTCCACATGCAATCAGGGCTAAAAAAAATTTGCATAACAACATATTGTAGTTTAAGAGAATTTTATCTTTAAGTTCCTGCATTAGACACTTACAGGTTTTCGTATGGCGGCTCCTGTCTTCTACGTAGCATTTCTAACACCTTTTCCCAGCACTACACACTTACACAGTAGTCTTTTTACATTACTTGTGCAATGCAGAAGCAGTGTATTGTGTAATCTAGTTACCAGTGTATTCCACCTATTAACACTATGCATACCGCTACCAATACACTCTTCCTAAACATCCTTACTTCGCACTAACCACAGAAGTCACACACACAAGACATTTTTTTTTAAGTGTACGCATTGACATTTACAAGATTCCGTGTAGAAAAGCTACCATTTTTCCCCGGCACTGCACAGTTGTCTCTTTTTGCACGAGCAGCATAATCCAGCTGAGAAATTTTTAATGCCATTCCTAAAATCCTAACTTCCCAGGAGCCAAAGAAAAGACACAAGAAGCGAGCAAGCAGCTCTCGCAACCACGACTCAGCAAACAAACAATCGCTGAAGCAGGAGCGTAACAATGCCGGTTATGACGCAAACGACACCGACTCGTCAAAGGAAAACGATGGGAGCCAAAAATCTGGGCCTACCACACCCAATGGAAGAAAGAAAGGTAAGAGTATGTAGTATTTTAAATTTGGTTATGTACAACGTTTTTGAGTCACATATCTTTTTAGTTTTTTTGCAAATCTTGACCATTGGGACTATCAGACACTTCGCTAATATAATATCAAATGTATATAGATTGTCAGAAAACCTTCCATTGTACAATTTTGATTGCACTGTGCTGTCAAATTCAATAAGTTTCTAAATGTGCCTCTAGTGAAAAAAAGGTTGCAAATCACTGCATAAGCCTAACAGCATTTGCCACATTTATAAATTGGATAAAGGGCGATATATACTAACTTTCTTTATATATTGGCATGATAATGTAAAATTGAATTTTAACAAAAAAATCAATCTGTGATTATTCCGTTCTATCATCCAAGTTTTATGCTGTGCAATTCTAGTAAAGCAAGGCTTTATATTCCAATCTACATTCTCTACTATTTGGGTAGTTAAACAGTAATAAGTTATACTGTGCATCCGTTAACGGATAACTAGTTAACCGATTTGTGTATCAGCCAAACACAAAAAGCAATTTGTGATTGGGGAACTCTTGCAAACTGTATAACTCTACCTTTGTAAGCTACTTTTAGTCTCTACTCAATATAAAGCAATGTACTTCAGAGATCGGATATCTATTTTTTGGAATTTTATTGAACCATCATTTAAAACTGCAGAACAAATTGCTAAAAATTAAACAAAGAATCCAAAAAATAATTTTGAAACATCTTCTATTCGATGATTCTGAAATGAACAACCCTATTTGACAAATTGGCAACTGCATCATATAGTAAAATGTGCTTATTGATATGATTTCCACTTTCCAGTTTAAAAATAATTATCTTTAGTTGCCAAGGAGGCAACTTAAAAGACAAGAATGCAATTTGAAGGCAGAACTGACATATTTAGCCTTATAATTACTTTTGCCAATTTTTAAAAATCTACCCTTGTATATTCTTTATTTAAAATTAGCATATCAAGTCGTACTTCTGACATTGTGAATTGGGGTTTCGAGTTAACCGTGCAATAATCCAATGTGATCCATAGAAATATCAAATTACACAACATTCAGTATTGTTCTTTTGAAATGTGCTTGTATTTCCGAATTCAATATCTAGCCATTTGTAATAAAACTAGGTAAGAGTCAGATTTGAAGGTGTAACCTGAATTTAGGTGTTGTCTAATAACGTCTTTTTGTCTAATTTAGTGTTTAATTGGCTAAATTTGTGTTTAATTAGCTTTTGTAAATTGCCGTTAAGCTGTTCTATACTTTAGGATAATGTTTTCATAACTACTGAAGGATAATTACAGCAGATAGGATCTCACTGTATACACAGGACTCCTGTGTTTGTTAACCTCTTGTAGGCCCTTGTTTAAGTACCAGCAGGTTAACTGTATTTTAAGCGCTAAAGGGTCCATATACTAACATAACTACTCATGTTAGTTTTAAACAGGCTTGCTGTCTGTTTGCCATCTGTCCAGCACACTGCAATTTCCCACTGCAGTCTATTTAAACTTTTATACCTATGTGTCTCTTGTGTTAACATACAAGGTATGGTCTGTCAAGGCTACCGGCTTCTTAATACGTCATAGTATTGACCCTACTTACCACTTGTATATTTATTAACGTTTTACATGAACTTGTTTATTCAATATTTCAACTGAATTGTTTTAAAGCATATGGCTTTGTGAGCTTGTCTGGAAATAAAATACAAGCCAATATAACTTTTACTCTTTTAAAATTGGATAAAAACTTATTTTTAATTGAAAAATGATTAAACATTCTGAATCCTTTTAAAATACAAAGTGTTGTATTGGCTCCTGGCTGTGTTATTTTGCTGGACTTTACTAAGTTTTTTTATGCAACATAATTTTATTGCTATGGCTATTTCATATGTAAGAACCAGATAGTATTGTTTATCAGTAATGTTCCATTATTATCTTAACAAAATTTTTACGTTTCTAATCGGTAAATATTGGCTTGTTGGTTGCTTAACTTCAATAAGTTTTCTAAGCGGGCATAATACCATTGCTGATTGCATATGTAAGAAACTTGTTTATCTATATACATATTGACATATATATTTTGCCAGTATTAAATTCGGTATGTTACAAAGTAATTGCCAATTTTAAGATATAAATCCCTGCATACATGTCACCTTTAGCAAAACTGCATTGGTTTTATTACCCTGTATTGGTTCAACAGGCAATATATATCAATACATTATGCATTAGTTTGAAAATTTTCACGCTAATGCCTATGGGAATATGGTATCAATTCGTTCATTTTATCCAGCAAGTCCATGTGTAATTTTGATTTGTTTTTTTAAGTTGCTGCTTAATTTACTAGTTATAACGTGCTCTGTCTGAATGCAGGTTATTCTGCATATTTAATGCACTCACAATCAATAAAACCGAAAAGAGCAGTTACGCTTAAAATGGCTTAGTAATTTTCGTGGTGATTTCAGATTTAAAGTTTTAATCCATTATTAAAAATGCCATGCACATGTTTTAAGTTATTTATAGTCAGGCTTGGTAAAGTGGCACCATCTGTCTTGGTTCTGCCATGTACTGTGTTGCCTGAACCGATTTCCTTTATTGGCCGTACTTAGACTGCTTGTTTCCTTAGACCACAATCTGCTGCCTGATCAGAACGGATGCATTGTTGAGAGAAATGTATTCAAATATAATCTCCAACAACATGGGAAAAAATTAAAATTTATGTTTTTGCATAAATTCACCCTCTGATCTTTTTTTATATTTCTTGTAGTCTTTGCTACAGAAGTTTTAGTTACACATTCACAAGAACATGAAAACAAAAAAAATAACATTTTTGCATACATCTTCTTTTTGGGCTTTTGCGCTTTTTGACTGCACTACCAAAGTTCACACACACGCATGTTTGCACATACATGGACAGGGGGTTATTTTTTCTCCTAAGCTGGCCCATCAGCGTACTTTCAATATAAACAAACTAAGGTACAGATGTGAACTCTGCATATGCAAGGTTGCATAAGCAAATTATTACGTCATGGTAATTATGATTATTGCTGGATAAAATCAAAATTTTGTAGCAATCAAAACTAAACCGAGCTAAAAGTAAATGTGCCAATTAAACAGAAGTTTGTATCAGATATAGGGTTTACTTTTAAAGTTCCACTGTTGATAAATTTAGAGACATTTAATTACAGACCCCATTAAAAAAAAAATCACTGCTAATTCTTAATTAAATCGGAACTCATCCCTTAACAAACATTTCATCCCAAATCAGTTTTTGTGTGCGTTATAACCAATAGCTTCCTGTCTGAGTAAATCCTATGGTGTTAGATTACTTATATTCTTCCGCCTTCCAAGGCTTTAATGTGATTTGCATAGTTGTACTTTTGTTCTAACATTTTAAAAGTATTCCATCAAACTAAGTGTATGTTTCACAGCAAAACAAATAACTTAATATTTTAAAGTTTTTCATAGAAAACAAAGTGTTTTGCAGAAAAACGAATAACAAAATGCAAGTTTATATTTTTTCATAAATCCTTGGGAATAGTATGATATTCCAATCTAGTAAATAAATCCTACATAAGACGCAAATTGACTATAAATCTCACGACATTCAAAATTGTGTGTTTGAAAATTGTGCATTCATAAGATGTTGTCGGCTATATGTATTGCTCTGTAGTAATGCCTAATATGAGAAAGCCGGCAGCCAAAACCAAGGACTAGGGGGAATTGTCTTGTGATGACATCTGTCTAATATAAATTCTGCCAAAAGAACTGAGCTGTAACTATACTGGTACAAAAGTCTAAAATAGCTATATTAAGTCACCTTGTTTTTGTTACGTATGATTGTAGTTTAAATATCATATTTAATATTTATAAAGAGTAACCTTTATAAAAACAACATAATGCATAAGCCCGAGCCTAAAACTGGATATAGCCTAATGATTATGGCTATAAATTAGTTTCTAAAATTAGCTGGATAACAATTTGTGTGTACAACCAAAGAGCAATGGGTAATTATAAAAATCCTTCTAAAAGCAATTTTTAGGCGCATGGTATAGGGTGTTGTGTAAGGTTTATATATTGCGAAATTTCTAAAAATATTTCATAGACTCCCTATGTCTGTCATTCGGTTATGATAAAAAGCTTTCTTAACTTCACCATTGTATGTTACTTATTGTCACTAGTTACCTAAGCAATGCCCAATTGAACATTTAAATGTTTTGAGATTTTAGTGGACCATACTTATATAAAAAATAAAGGGGCAATTGCTGCGCATTTCTCCTTAATTAACCAGTATAAGCCGGGTATATGCACTAGCTCTACTGAAGATACTGTCAGTACTTTTGTGCACAAAGCCTACCACCACATTTTAATAACAAACACATGCTCATTTTCCTACCAAATTTAAGCCATGTAAAAAGTTAATGGGATCATGCCAACACAATGCAAAGAACATAAAATTACAAAACTATAGTTTGTACTTTGACAAGACTCTAATTAATTAAGAAATCTATTAGCGAAGTCTACTGGTTGGATAACCACAAATGTTTAAATTATTATTTTTGAGATTAATTAATCAGCTCCCCCACTGTACAACCGGTTATTTACTGCACAATATTATTTCTTGGCTTTACTTACTTTAAATCTGGTTTAAAATAATTACCAAAAATGTATCGTTGTTTCGTTTGGGTTTTACGGCCACTTCTGTAATTTCTTAAATTGTTTTAATTTTTCCATGATGTGCGTTAACGGCTGTCGTTTTGTTGTTTTTTCCTGTTTCCTCTTTGCTATATTTTAATGTGTGTATCGTTAATTAGTGTTTTTTTAAGCATAGAAAACAATATAAACTAAACTATAACTGAAAAATAACTCCTCAGTAAAGGTATTATATACAGACATCCTTAGAGTAGTTCTGTTATTTGTGATAAAAACTTGAGTATTTGTGTTCAATTACTGAACACACTCTATTAGGTAAGAAAAATATATTTATCTCCACCAAAAGGCCGTAAAATGCTCCTTAACAAAATCAAAACCCAGTATCAGCTGTATATGGTTGCAGCACAATGTTCAATAACTATTAAACTCTTTTATTATTAGGGATGTTTATTCCAGAATCAAGAGTTGAATAGGAAATTATTCGAATAATTTTTTTATTTCAACCATTCTAAGTTAATGATTATTGCAAAAAATTAGTTGACGATTACATAATTAACCGATATTTTTATAAAGTGAAAAAGCAAGATATTATAAAAAACTCTCTAAAAGTCCTTTTTTTAATTCTAACTATTCTAAATTATTGAGTATTGCAATGATTTCTTAATCTGGTTAATCCTACTGTGTGTATATTGAAAATTAACGGTTATGATGAAAATAATTTTAAAAGCAATTTTTAGTTGCATTGAATAAAATCCACAATTTTTGGGCATAGTTTGTAAACTACATTTTTGTCTGTCATTTCCATTGGCGATGTCGTGGTTTTATATTACGTAATAATTATTTTTCAACGTGGTTCTTGGTACCGTGATGATTGAAGTATTTGAAACAAATGTTTTTGAAAAACTGTTTCGCCCCTATCTGAGTACAATGCCACAATGTCTGCACTTTAATATAAGGAAAAATAAAAGTAGGGAAAGAGAAAAGGAGGAAAATGGCACACTAAAACGAAGATTAGGGAAGGCGTTGGGTTTATTTTTAGGGCTGAAATTAATGGTTAGGGCACTGTTGGGAATTATTTCTCATAGTTCTAGTCCGTAGTTTTCTTCCTTTCCTCTGTTCTTCCTTTTAAGGTTTCTGCATACTTGTAAGAATTGTGCGTATACGTGGATTCTGTTAACTGTTGAGAAAAACAGCAGCCTTGGTAATAATGCTCCCCTGAAATCTAAGATTTACAAAGTCTCGGTATGCTTAAAGCATTTGCATTTTTGTCCTAATGATATAAATCTATGAGTGGGATGCGGCTCATTCTGAATTGGTGGGTTGAAGAGTGCGATTAAAATGCTTTGACCAAGATCACAACCCACTAGCCACCGGCTGATCTCATTCCCACAACCTTTTAGCTGAACATCAACATACATAGTTCTGGTGCTGGAGTAATGAGCCTTCTATTGCCTAAGTTCCTGGTCCCGGTTGCTACCGTGGATCCGCCCATACCAATGTAATGTATGGTGAAATGAATCCAACATACATTGATAGAAGCTAACCAGTCGAATGACAATTGTGTAGTCCAAGTTTTAACAATATGACCCTTCACCCAGGTAAGCACCGGTGGGTCCCGCTTCCAGTTGATGTTCGTTCGAAACGTGGGGGTCGGGGTACAAGGAATCGATCAACCTCACCCAATCATACAAACCGAGCCCCAAGATATGATGGTAAGTTTTGGGGGTAATTTGGGGGATTCAGGATACAAATGCATGTTGTGGGTTTCGGGATACAATGGTGAATTTCGGGTTTTTTAAGGACTTTAATTTTTTGCTTTAACGACTTTAATTTTTTGCTGAATTCCGGACTTTAATATTTTAATTTGAGTAATTTAAGGGGTTCAGGATACAAATATAATGTGTGGGTTTCGGGATACAATGGTAAATTTCGTTTTTTTTAAGGGGTTCAGGTTACAGTGGTAAGTTTTGGCGGTATTTTGTGGGGTTCACAAGATTGGTCATTTACCCTTGTTAGGTCATTATGATCAGTGTCTCAAAATAGGTCGCTGCATCCTTTGCTGTCCATTACTATACATTACTGTATATATTGTTGTCGTTTGTAAAAATGTAGTGCCAGCATATAGTAAAAAATAAACTAAAAAACTAAACTAGGTAGAATAAAAAAAACAATTCCCAATATTTATTCTAAAATGAACGCGGAACGAAAGTAAAATTTTATTGAAACTACTGATGCACAATATAGAATTTCGAAAAAATATAAATTTTTGAAATTCTAGATTCGAAACACAATATTCTAGAATACCTAATTATATTGTGCATCCCTAATTGAAACTTAATGGCGTTTCAGGCAAAGGAATGAGCCGAAGTCGCAACAACAGCAACAACAACATGGTGGGTGAAAAGTGGGGTACGAGCCCCCGGTCGGATGCACGAAGATCGCGTGGAAGGGGAAGAGGAAGAAGCAGGGGGCGGGGTGCATACAGGGGCAGTTCAAGGGGTCGATTTGGTAAGAGTTTATATGATGATATTTTTTTTTTTTGCTTTGATAATTATAGAAATACATGAAAACACATCGGTAAGAGTTTGTGTAACGACGAAAGATGTTTTTAGCTTTGATAATTATAGAAATACATGAAAACACACCAATAGGAAATTTTAGTTTATTAAGTTAATTTTGAGAATGGGCCTTCTTTGGCTTAAATTCCTGGTCCCGGTGGCTACCGTGGACCCGCCCATATTAATGTAATGTATCATAGCCTACATTCTGGCCCCAGTGGCTACTGTGGACCTGCCCATATTAATTTAATGGAAGTTTGGGAATAATGCACTGGTGTAAGGTAGTTGTAGCAAATAAAGGACTCTTCAGGGCTTTGATGTCTAATAAATAGTCATATTATCAAATAAAATTTCTGTTCTATTAGAATTCTCAGGCTCAAATGCACCATATGTACTTAAGTTGTCTGCTTGTGTGTTTGTTTAATTGAAAATGGGCAAAACTTTCCAAAATTATTGGTTATGTAACGTGGTTCTTGGTACTGTGATGATTGAAGTTTTTGAAACAAATGTTTTTGAAAAACTGTTTCGCCCCTATCTGAGTACAATGCCAATAATGTCTGGTAGTTTTTACTCTGGTACTTAAAATTAATGTTTTAATAAATCCTCATTTACGTTAACACATCTTCCATAGAAAAAGCATACAACGCTGGTGAGCACCTACCCCCTGGCACACTCGTAGTCTACGACCAGTCTGGTTTCGCGCTCCCAGTCGAAATCATCGGACAAGCGACGATATTGGAAGACGGAAGCCCAGTTTACCAGGGTGAAGATGCCCAATTCTCGGCACCAAATCTTGAATACATCATGTGGCAGATGTAAGTCCCCGTTTATCCCATATAAATAGGGGTGAGAAATGACCCCTCAAATATCTGTTTATGGTACCTTGTACTACTAATTAACTGTGTTTTCCTACCTTTCCAGGCCTAATCTCCGTTAAAAATATTCTTACATTAATTTTGATAATAATACAGCAGTCGTGTGGTGGAATGGTTAATGCGACCAATACATTTTCTCCTCAAAAACGTTTTTACAAACAAGCCCATCATGGGTTTTAAAATTGGCCCGATAAAAAACACCAAGAAAGTTTCTTTTCCTACATCAAGCTATTTTTATTTAGAAAAAAGATTAATTCACAGAAACGATACCTAAAAGCAGATGTCACAATTTTTTTCAGGGGGACTGTCTTCTGTGTACAGTGTATCAATTGAACTTTAAAATAATATTCATGATTTTAATTTTGTTTTTTTTAATTTTGTACATTGCAAAAATGTAAACATCTGATATTCGTGTGCGATTTCCTACATTTTGGCTAAAAATTATCGCATATTCAATTTACTTTCCAGTGAATATTACTTCAGTCCTGACAACCTGGAGAGAGATTTCTTCCTTCGTAGAAAGGTAAGTTTTATCACCTGATCATTGAATCAATTGTTTATATGATGTTTTTTTTCATGGGGCTGGTTTGCAATGCTAACCCAGAAATTGAAATTGGACAATTTGTAGACACCATTTATTTTAATTATGGGATAAAAATTCCTGTTGTATCCCCGTAAATGGGAAAACTCTTATATATGTTCTTATCCGGCTAAAAGTCCGATTACCTCACATCCACCATTAGTTAACCAGAGCTATCACTGTATGTTGTATATGATTAATAGTTTCCGTCAGTTTTACTAGAACTCGCCAATCCACCAAGTCAGGCCATTATCAGATTACGACTACCTCACGCCCACCGTCAGGTTACCGGAGAAATCACTGTGTGTTGTATATGATTGAAACGTTTTTGCGATTTAGTTGAACACATTAACCCACTGGGTTAACAACCATGTACTCATTTATCTGGTTTCAATCCAACAACATTTCAGCAACTTGCAGCTTACTCACCACACTTTACCTTGTATAACCCAGTATACTCATCTGGTTTCTATCCAACAACTTTTTAGCCTTTTTACCACCAAAATGTTTACTAATTAAGCTTTTCCATCAGACATTCCTTTTATAACAACCCCCCTTTAATACCCACAGATGGACAACCAGGGCTACCTGCCGCTTGATTTCATTGCTAGCTTCCAACGAGTACAAGCGCTCACCACAGACATCGACGTCATTTATCAGGTGAGATTGCAAACATAGAATATTCATTATTCAGCAAACAGAACAATGTCGGAATAAAATCTTTCAAGTATAAGGTAGTTTGATATTAAAAACAAATATCTTTAAATATCCTAAAGTAATCCTAAAAGACAACTATAAAGTTAGCATAACCACCTTGAAGTAACTATTAATCATTTGCTTGAATTATCCACTAAACCAGTGGTTCTCAAACTTTTCCAGCTCGTGGCACACTAAGAAAATTCTAAAAAATCGCGGCACACTTTAACAAAACAAATTGAATCAAGGAATTTTATTCAGCAAATTTTAATAGGATGGGTGTGCTTGTCGTTTGGCACAAATAAGATCGCAACGAGGTTCCATTTTTGACAAACACAAACGCATTTCGTCGTCAATTCCAACTGAGTACTAACTTCCAATAAACCAAAACCATTATTTTTAACTTTCAATAAACCAAAACCATTATTTTCCACCTCCAATAAACCAAAACCATTATTTTTAACTTTCAATAAACCAAAACTATTATTTTCAACTTCCAATAAAACAAAACCATTATTTTCAACTTCCAATAAACCAAAACCATTATTTTCAACTTCCAATAAACCAAAACCATTATTTTCCACCTCCAATAAACCAAAACCATTATTTTCCACCTCCAATAAACCAAAACCATTATTTTTAACTTCCAATAAACCAAAACCATTATTTTCAACTTCCAATAAACCAAAACCATTAGTTTCAACTTCCAATAAACCAAAACCATTATTTCAACTTCCAATAAACCAAAACCAT
>CH000786.1:1514519-1612273 GCA_000149265.1 Ciona savignyi | reverse complement strand
CCTGGTGGAATTCTTCCTTAATACTTCATATTAAAGTTTTTAATACTTAGTCAACGTTTTCGTATGTAGTGTTTTATATTGGTTTACCAGGTCAAGTTTTTAATCGGTGATGGCTTGTCACAAGGTCAGTTTCTAAATATCATAAACTATAAATTCCGTCTACCGAAAAGGGAAACTAACTAGAGTTCTACTATAAAAAGCTTTGCTATCAATCTTAATTTTGTGGGTATCTGCTATCTAAACTGTAAATCTTCCACAATGTAAATCATCCACAACATTACTTAAAATGTATGGGTCCGTACATTATAAGGGACGCTTTGCCAACAAAATTCATAGAGAATGCAAAATCTATTTTATATATCAGTATGCTGTAATCAATTCTTTTTATCTGTCCTCGTGGCCTATGTGCCATGTTCTCATGCTTGACGGTGCAGAAACTCGTTTGCGACTTTACAACGGTCAATAATTTAAGCGTGAACGAATTTCACACCATTTTTATAACCGTTAGATTAAAAAAGAAAAAAAGCAGGAGTGCTATAATACCATACTATTTATTCTACGGCACAGTGGGAAGAGGGGTAAAACGTAATTCTATAGCAAAACACAGCGGGATCGCGATAATCTATTTCCGTACAGCCAAAGTCTATAGTGGTGCAAGTCAGTTTATCGTAAAAAAAAAGATTTCAACCGACATTTCGAAACATCGGCGGTCAAGAAGGTGTTAAAAAGTAAGATTAGTATGAAAAATGAGATAACCCGTTAAAAATATGTTGCTTTAACAATCTAACCACACTTTTAATAAACACCTAGTCATCTGAATACAAAAACTTCAGCATCTTCCATCACATCCCCACTGAAAAGCGAGTTATAAATGTTCAGACTCTTCGTACACATAGAACTCCGCGGTTATTATGGGTCCCATTAAAAAAAATGGGACACATATTGTTTTTGTCCGTTTTTGTATTCTTTTTTTTTCTTTTTTTTCGTCATACGCTTGAAAGGCATGGCTTGTGACTCCGACATCTACCAGAAGGGATAATGGAATCGCAATGAAACTTTGTCATTTGTTAGATTACATGGTCTAGATGAGCAGAAACCAAAATTGTGGGTAGTATGATAAGGGGAATTCCCATGGGAGGTGAAAAACCAAAATGGTATTTTTTTATAAAATTTTAGCTTTTTTGGGCATAGCACATGAACGGCTGCTCCAATTTTGATATCATTTGGTAAAATAGTAGCGTGTTAGCCACTGCGTTACCAATTCGAAGAAACAAAATATTAACCTAGGAAAATACCCTAAAAATGAAGATATGTTTCTAAATCAAGATTGTGACAGGCATGGATTGTGGCTCCGAAATCTACCAGAAGAGATAATGGAATCGCAATAAAACTTTGTTCGCATTGTCTAGATGAGCAGAAACCAAAATTTTGGGTAATATTTCTAGGGGAATTCCCCTGGGGGTTGAAAAACCAAAACGGGTAATTTTTTCAAAATTTTTAGTTTTTTTAGGCATAGCGCTTGAACTGCTGCTCCCATTTTAATCAGATTTAGTGAAATGTAAGTAACTGGTCACTTATTTAACACCTAAAGAAAATGAAAAAATATTTAGGAAAATACCCCAAAAAATAGTTTTTTGTTCTCAAATCAGGATTGTGACAAGCATGTCATTTCACCCCGACATTTACCAAAAGGAGTAATGAAATCGCAAATAAAATTTTACATTTGTTAGACAACATGGTCTAGATATGCAGAAACTATAATTTTTTGTAATGAATCCAGGGGAATTCCCCTGAGACGTTAACACGTTCCAAAACGTTTTTTCTAATAAATTATCTTTTTGGGGCATAGCGCTTGAACGGCTGCTCTAATTTTGATCAGATTTGGTGAAATGTTAGACCATTAAACACTCTGAGTCAATTTATTAAAAGAAAGAAAACATTTATTTAGGGTAATTCCCTTAAAAACGAAAATATGTTCTTGAATTATGATTGTGACAGACATGCCATATTGCACTGACATATCCAACAAGGAGTCGACAAATCGCAATAAAACTTTTAAGAATTGTTACATAACATGACCCACATATGTAAAACAGAAACTTATCTACTAAACCCAGGGGAATTCCCAAAAACCATGAAATCGGGGTATTTTGAAAATTTAACTTAATTTTACCACTAAGCTTGGAAAGAAGCTTTAATTTAAAACAGTTGTGGTTAAATGTTCGTATATTTAAGGCGTTTATTCTTTTCTCAACTACACATGGAAAAGAAGTTTGGTCTGATAACTATGGGACCCATGCGTTTATGCTTGCAGAAACAAAGTACATACTCAGTGTATAAAATACAAATTGTGGTTAGGGACACTGTAGCATGAATATATGGCATACGACATGTGTTTTACAAATAGTGGTGGTTATACAAGTGGTTGACACTCTCTAGTTGTATATATAAACTATACACTAAATTGAGGGAATATATGCGAAAACTCCTGTGTTTATCTGGATAAGAAGACCACAGCGTCTTTTAGCACAACCCCCTAAAACTGGAGTAATAAAGGGCTTCGTTTATATAGAATGAATAAATTTCCCTTTTTAAAACTACACACTGTAATCAGCATATGTCATTCTGTGAAACTGCGGTCAATCTAATCAATATTAGCGACGGTCATTTTCTCTTTCTACCCATTTGTTTACTTAAAACCCTTTCTGCTGGCGGTCTGTCTCGCTACTAATTAATCCAATGAAATGCCTGAACAAAAATATTGCTTTAATTACTGAAAGAAGACTTTATTTATCAACAAACAACTCACGTGCAATATACTACATTACACATCAATAAAATAGCTCAACAAAATACTGGCCAATTGCACTGTAGTTACTTGCCCTGCGACCACCCAAGCTAAAAACTACAAAATAAAGGCGAACGTAAATATAAATATGGCCGGTGCGATCCTAAAGTAGCAAAACATTTTTTCCCTGGCACCCCACTGTTTCCTCGGATTTCTCCGTTTGATGATTATTTTACTTTTTTTATTTCCACTCCTACACGTTTGATCGGTATCAATATATTCTGTGTTTAGACCTGCCTTTCGTTTTTGCTGTAGTTCTATGCTCGGTAGATTCTGTGAATAACTGCGGTCAATCTAATCAATATCAGCGACGGTCATTTTCGCTTTCTTCCTCTCGCATGATCTTGCACCCTTGCATTTCATTATCTCTCTCGGAGTGGCATTGACGTCAATACTTAAGTCAACGTTTTCGTATATAGTGAATTCTATTGGTTTACCATGCCAAGCTTCTAACCGGTGATGGCTTGTCACAAGGTCAGTTTTTAAATAACATTATTCATAAAATCCGTCTACCTAAAAAGGGAATTTACTTAAAGTACTACTGTAAAACGATTTACTATTAACGACAAATTGTGGGGATATGCTATCTAAACTCTAAATCTTCTACAACATAAATCACCCACAACAATACTTAAAATGTATGATGCGAGTCCATACATTATAAGGGACGCTTTCCTAACAAAATTCATAGAGAATGGAAAATCTATACATTTATATCAGTAAGCTCTTATTAACTCTTTTCATCTGTCCTCGTGACCTATTTGTTATGTGCTCATGCGTGACGGAGCAGAAACTTGTTTGCGATACAACGGTAAATAATTTAAGCGTGAAATAGTTTCACATCATTCTTTTTTTATAATCATCGGACTGATAAAGAGAAAGCAGGAGTGCTATAATACCACACTATTCTACGGCACAGCGGGAAGATGGGCGAAACGTAATCTATCGCAACAAATAGAGAGATGGCGATAATCTATCATCGTGTTTGCTGTCGATCCGACTGACCACCATTGAGCTAACAGAACAGACAAATTGCGTCAAAGGAAACGTGGCCGTTTGGGTTCTATCCTTGCATGTTTTACTAATTTTTTGCGTTGTGACCTTAAAGAGACTCGGTGAAATCTATTTCATAATCTATCCGGGCGGTATAAGTATCGCTGCATCAACCGAAAGCTGACAGATAGGAAACCTAGAGGCTGCTAGTGTGATCGAACGCAATCCCGTTAAGTGCCTTGACCAAGCACACAACTATCTAGCTCATTCGTACCTTTCCAGTTTCTTTCAAGCTTTTTAACTAGAAAAGTTGTCAGATATATTTTTTGTACACAAAATAAGGATATGGGAACTGTTTATTGAGTTAAGCTTTTGCTAGTATTGTTAAAACCAGGTTATTACAAGATTTAAAACACGCCAACAAATTGTCTTTAGCACAAACACATTCGACCATTTACTTTAGCGCACAAAATAGCTCATTTATGCAATTTACCGACCTCTCCAATAGTACTACGACACGAAATGAACTCGTTTTTTGATAAGTGATTGACATTTATTTTATTAAAACGAGGCTAATAAAACAATACATACACAATAAAATTGGAATAGTAGGTAATAGGCCTACATCTTGCTTTTCATGAAAGTATTAATGCTATATGGAGGCTTGCTTATTATGGGTCCCATTTGAAAAAATGGGACACATATTGTTTTTGTCCGTTTTTTTTTTTCGTTTTTTTTTTTTCCCTTCTCAATCGTCAAACGCTTGACAGGTATGGCTTGTGGCTCCGACACCTACTAGAACGGATAATGGAATCGCAATAAAACTTAGTCATTTGTTAGACCACATGGTTTAGATGAGCAGAAACCAAAATTTTGGGTAATATACCTAGGGGAATTCCCCTGGGAGGTGAAAAAACAAAACGGTATTTTTTTCAAAAAATTTAGCTTTTTTGGGCATAGCGCATGAACGACTGCTCCAATTTCGATCATATTTGGTAAAATAGTAGTGTGTTAGCCTCTGCGTTACCAATTAGAAGAAACAAAATAGTTACCTAGGAAAATACCCTAAAAATGAAGATATGTTTCTAAAGCAAGATTGTGACAGGCATGGATTGTGGCTCCGACATCTAACAGAAGGGATAATGGAATCCGAATGAAACTTCGTCATTTGTTAGACCACATGGTCTAAATATGCACAAACTAAAATTTTGGGTAATAAATACTGGGGAATTCCCTTGATACGGTAAAAACCTAAACGGTATTTTTTTTTAGCTTTTTCGGGCATAGCGCTTGAACAGCTGCTCCAATTTAAATCAAATTGTTGAAATGTAAGTAATTAGTCACTTATTTAACACTTAAAGAAAATAAAAAAAATCCCTTGGGAAATACCCAAAAAAATAGGATTTTGTTCCTAAATCAGGATTGTGACAAGCATGCCATTTCACCCCGACATTTACCAAAAGAAGTAATGGAATCGCGAATAAAATTTGACATTTGTTAGACAACATGGTCTAGATATGCAGAAATCAAAATTGTGGGTGATGAATTTAAGGAAATTCCCCTGAGACCTTAACAACCAAAGCGGTATTTTTTCTGAAAAAATAGCTTTTTACGGGATAGCGCTTGAACAGATTCTTCAATTTTAATCAGATTTGGTAAAATGTAAGTGCAATAGTGACTGATTTAACACTTAAAACAAATAAAAAAGATTACCTAATGAAATACCCTAAAAACTAAAATTTTTTCCTCAAATCATGATAGCAACATGCATGGCATGGCGCCCCGACATCTACCAGAAAAATTAATGGAATGGCAATAAGAAATTTGACATTTGTAAGAAAACATGGTCTAGATATGCAGAAACTATATAATGTTGGGGTAATGAATCCAGGGGAATTTCCCTTATACGTTAAAAACCAAAACGTTTTTTTTCTAATAAATTATCTTTTTGGGGTATAGCGCTTCAACGGCTGCTCTAATTTTGATCAGATTTGGTGAAATGTTAGACCATTAAACACTCTGAGTCAATTAATTAAAACAAAGAAAACATTTACTTAGGGTAATTCCCTTAAAAACGAAAATATGTTCTTGAATTGTGATTGTGACAGGCAGGCCATATCGCACTGACATATCCAACAAGGAGTCGACAAAACTAAATAAAACTTTAAGAATTGTTACATAACATGACCCACATATGTAAAACAGAAACTTATTTACTAATCCCATAGGAATTCCCTGAAAGCATGAAATTGGGCTATTTTGGAAATTTAGCTTTATGTTACCACCACGCTTGAAAACAAGCTTTAATTTAAAACATTTGTGGTGAAATGTTCGTAAATAGAAGACGTTTATTCTTTTCTCAACTACACATGGTAAAGAAGTTCGGTCTAATAACTATGGGACCCATGCGTTTATGCTTGCAGAAACAAAGTACATACTCGGTGTATAAAATACAAATTGTGGTTATAAGGGACCCTGTAGCATGAATATATGGCATACGACATGTGTTTTACAAATAGTGATGGTTAAACACGTGGTTGACACTCTCTAGTTTTTAACCTTATTGCAGTGTAAATCATTTCTTGCTCTTTGACTTATTTGATAGGGGGGAAATGTCATTTATACGATTTTTTTCACCAGTATGAATGAGTTTATGTGCTTTCAAATTACTTGCTTAATTAAACGATTTTTCGCACACGACGCATTCGTGAGGCTTCTCTCCAGTGTGAATCATTTTGTATGTATTTAAATGGCCAGTTCGGTAAACGTTTTTTCATACACATCGCATTGGTAAGGTTTCTCACCAGTGTGAACCCTTCGATGAAGTTTCAAACTACCTGCTTGTGTAAACGATTTTTCACACACATCGCATTGGTAAGGTTTTTCTCCAGTGTGTACCGTTTTGTGTTTTTTTATATGCGTTGCTGTTGTAAACGATTTTTCAAATACGTCCCATTGTTAAGGCTTATCTTCAATATGGATGATTTTGTGTGTTTTCAAATCGCAAGTTCGCCTAAACGATTTTTTACACACATCACATTGGTAAGGTTTCTCACCAGTATGAATCCTTTGCTGGACTTTAAAAGTACCTGCTTGTGTAAACGATTTTTCACACACATCGCATTGGTAAGGTTTCTCACCAGTATGAATCCTTCGATGACTTTTCAAACTACCTGCTTGTGTAAACGATTTTTCACACAAATCGCATTGGTAAGGTTTTTCTCCAGTGTGTTCCGTTTTGTGTTTTTTTTATATGCGTTGCTGTTGTAAACGATTTTTCACATACGTCGCATTGTTAAGGCTTATCTTCAATATGGATCATTTTGTGTGTTTTCAAATCCCAAGTTCGTCTAAACGATTTTTCACACACATCGCATTGGTGAGGCTTCTCTCGAGTGTGAATCATTTTGTGTATTTTTAAATGGTTAGTTCGTCCAAACGATTTTTCACACACATCACATTGGTAAGGTTTCTCACCAGTATGAATCCTTTGGTGGACTTTAAAAGTACCTGCTCGTGTGAACGATTTTTCACACACATTGCATTGGTAAGGTTTTTCTCCAGTATGAATCCTTCGATGGACTTTCAAACTACCTGCTTGTGTAAACGATTTTTCACACACATCGCATTCGTAAGGTTTTTCTCCAGTGTGTTCCGTTTTGTGTTTTTTTAAATGCGTTACTAACTTAAACGATTCTTTACATACGTCGCATTGGTGAGGCTTATCTTCAATATGAATCATTTTGTGTGTTTTCAAATCGCAAGTTCGTCTAAACGATTTTTCACACACATTGCATTGGTAAGGTTTCTCACCAGTATGAATCCTTCGATGGACTTTCAAACTACATGCTTCTGTAAACGATTTTTTACACTCATTGCATTGGTAAGGTTTCCTACCAGTATGAATCTTTCGATGGATTTTCAAACTACATGCTTGTGTAAACGATTTTTCACATTTATCGCATTGGTAAGGTTTGTCACCAGTATGAATCCTTCGATGGATTTTCAACTTACACGCTTCTTTAAACGATTTTTCACACACATTGCATTGGTAAGGTTTCCTACCAGTATGAATTCTTCGATGTATTTTCAAATTACCTGCTTGTGTAAAAGATTTTTCACACACATTGCATTGGTAAGGTTTTTCTCCAGTATGAATCCGTTGATGGCTTTTCAAACTACCTGCTTCTGTAAATGATTTTTCGCACACATTGCATTGGTAAGGTTTTTCTCCAGTGTGTACCTTTTGGTGATTTTTTAAATACCATGATTTTGTAAACGATTTTTCACATACGTCGCATTTGTGGGGCTTCTCTCCGGTGTGAAATCAATTGATGTACTTTCCAACTAGCTTGCTTGTGTAAACGATTTTTCACACACATCGCATTTGTAAGGTTTTTCTCAATGTGTATTCTTTCGTGTCTTTTCCAATCACTTGCACTTGTAAACTTTTTTTCACATACATCACATTTGTAATGTTTCTTACCGGTATGAATCAGTAGATCTGATTTTAAAAGCCCTACTTCGTGTGTTTTCACATGCACAGGTGCACTTGTATGTTTTTTGACACATTTTCTTGGAACTATTCACATTAACTTCATTCATTATGTTAAAACTGTGTCCTAAATTTGTTCCTGGTGTTTATTTATTTGAAAGTCAGAAATCGTTTGCTAAAGTTATTAATAAACCAACGATGCTATACGTATGTATAAAAAATACAATGACAAATGTTTACATACAACACACAGCCAGTTACTGGAATTGATGATGCCCACTAGGTAACTTCATGTAAATTTGTTTGTTAACATATCTCTGTCATTTTCGCTTTCTGCCTGTTTGTTTACACAAGCCTCTATAGGCGAGCGTAAATACAATTATGGCCGGTGCGGTCCTAAAGTAGCAAACACTTTTTCCCCATGCAAACACTTTTTCTCCTGGGTTTTTGCTGTACTTCTAATGCTCGGTGGCTTTTGTGAAACTGTAGTCAATCTGATCAATATCAGCGACGATCATTTCCGCGTTGTCTCATGTTCTTGCACACTTGAGTTGTATTTCATTATATCTTTCGGCGTGCTATTGTCGTCAATACTTAATATTAAAAATTTCCATTGTTGTTAGTCAACGTTTTCGTATACAGTGATTTATATTGGTTTACCAGGCCAAGTTTCTAACCGGTGATGGCTTGTCACAAGGTCAGTTTCTAAATAACATGATTTGTACAATCCATCTACCTAAAATAGCAACTAACTAAAGTTCTACTATAAATAGCTTTGCTATGCAATTTAAATTTTGTGGGGATCAATCTATCTAAACTCTAAATATTCTACAACGTAAATCATTTACAACAATACTTAAAATGTATGGTGCGATCCCGTACATTAGGGAAGCTTTTCCCAACAATATTCATACAGAATGCAAAATCTATTTCTTTATATCAGTAAGCTCTAATCATCTTTTTTCGTCTATCCTCGTGTGGTATGTGCCATGTTCTCATGCTTGACGGTGTAGAAACTCGTTTGCGACTTTACAACGGTAAATAATTTAAGCGTGAACGAGTTTCACATCATTTTTATAATCATTAGATTAAAAAAGAAAAAAGCAGAAGTGCAATAATACCACATTATTTTGTCTACGGGACAGTGGGAAGAGGGGCGAGACGTAATTCTATGGCAAAAAAATAGCGGGATCGCGATAATCTATCGTCGTACAGCCAAAGGCTGGATTCACACCAGAACGACATTTTGTCGTACGTCCGACAAAAACGTTTTTGTCGTAAGCGTGTTTTTCGTTTTTTGTTTTGGTCGATTCACACCAAAAAAACGTGTTTCGGTCCGACGGTTTGCGTGAGTATAGATAAAACACATACAACTAGAATTTTATATGAAAATAAAGGTAAAGACATCATAATTTTAATTGGTATTCAGAGTACTATCGTCATAGGACACCAATTAACTTGGATAAATCCTATATGTATTTAAACTAAACATGCTAATAGAACCTGACAAAATCACATTTTTGAAGTATGACAACCTTACTTTTTCCTGAATTACTAATAGACTGAAAGCCAATTATAGAGAGAAACATACTTCTATATAATCAGTATTACAACCTTAAATCCTTAACATGAAACACTCTTGACCTTAACACTTGTACACTACATGGCTGCCAAAACTGTACTAAAGGTGTCTTAGGTTATTTTGGTTGTTCTTCTGCCAAGTTTTATACCAGAACCAACCTAAGAAAGTGGCATAGTAATTTAAAGTTGTGCCAATATTTTGCACTTTGACAACCAAAAAACAATAACTCGGATAAATACATTGGGAGGGTAAATGTATGGGTTTCATCTGTACAAATAAAACAATGACATTTGTTTTTGCTCACAGTTCATATCACCCATATAAACAAGCAGTATGAAAAGTGTTGTAGGCAGAACAATGAACATGATAATTAAAATGGAAATAACTCAATTAACATCAACAATTTACTACACAGCACAAAATGGATACAGGAATGTAACTTAGTTAAATTGTGATACTAATCTAGTTTGAAAACAAAATGTTTATCGGGATGCTCACAAACCATTTGAAAGTTACTACGACATTTTAAAAAGTGAAGCATTGGCTTGGTTATTTGTGTGCATTATTTGCTGGTTTCTTTTTTCTCTGTTATTTTGGGGCACTTCATTATTCTGTAGCCTCTGGTATGTACTTTTCAGTTACTGGCAGTAATTTGCAGAAGTAAAATTGATATTCTACCAGACTGTTTCATTGCAAAATATTTCCATATCTGTATCAGTGTTGTCAGATGATGAACTTGAATTACTGGAACTGGTCCAGTCATGCTGTAAACACAAATGTATACCAGTGTTATTCAACATTAATAATATACATAATCCACAAGACCAAAAAATAAGTGTACAGGATTATAGGATTGATTATATTTGTTTCACTCTGGTAATGCAATTATCAATGCTAGAGAACTCACGGCCTGTGGTAATCTAATAATTGCCTAGGTGCAAAACTTCTTTTTACCATTCAATGCAATAAAACATCCTTATGTACCAAGGTGGTTAACACAAGTTTTGCTGAATATTATAATTAACATCCAACTTGTAACGGGTAGTTTGGCAACCGGATCTGTAATGCTTTTATAACTAGCTAGATACTTACAAAAAGTAGAATCATATAGAACATAATCTATTTATAAATGCAACACTTTACACACTTACCAGTCTCATTCAAAACTTGACAAATAATATTCCAAGTCCAAGTTAACTCTTGTACAACTCAATTCATATACCGGTATGCAGAACTGGAGATATTAGGCTTATATTTTGCCAACTTAACATTTAATTCTTAAATTAGTAGTTGAAGTTTGCTTGGATCCACCATAATTCTACAGGCTAAATATATATTTAACCTGTACCTATCGCCTATCGGGAAAATTTATGTAAGTTTAAGTACCGGTACTGGTTTTGTTCAGTTTAGGCTACACAACAGGTTTACCTGAGATGTTAAACTAGTGTTATGCATTATTTGTTAGGCTATTTAGTCACAACATACTAAGTTTCTGATTTTAAACTAAATATATCTGTCTTGGCTAATAGCTGTGCACTTTAGTCCATATTCACTTCAATCTAAACTCTCTAATATTATTAAAACTAGTGTATTTACTTTAAAACACATTTATATCCCATAGTAATAGTATGTACTGCATATTAGCAACAAAACAATTGTATATGCTGATATTTCACGATATTAAACTCTTCCGACAAAAAAACATGTCGTAAGAAAATAGCGCATGTTCTATTCCTGAAAAACATGTTTTTTTGTCGTACGACAGAAAACGTGTCGTTTGCGTCAAAATCGGACTGGTGTGAATCGGCGCATAAGAGACAATGCGTTCTATTTGAAAAACGTCGGTCCGACACGACAAAAACGTTTTTGTCGTTTTGGTGTGAACCCGGCCAAAGTCTACAGTGGTGCAAGTTAGTTTATCTTAAATGAATTCTTCAACCGACATTTCCAAACATCGGCGGTCAAGAAGGTGTTAAAAAGTAAGATTAGTAAGAAAATGAGATAACAAGTTACTAAAATTTTGCTTTAATAATATAACCACACTTCTAAACACCTAGTCATCTGGATAAGAAAACCGTAGCATCTCTCCATCACATCCCCACTGGAAAGCGAGTTATGAATGTTCAGACATTTCGTGCATATAAAGCACCTCCCGCCAGGTTATGGTATATATAAACTATACACTAAATTGAAGGAATGTATGCGAACACTTTCTAAGTGTTTATCTGGATAAGAAGACCACAGCATCTCCCAGCACAACCCTAAAAACAAGAGTTATAAATGTTTAAATGCTTCGTGCATATGACCTGACGGAATTTACCTTTTTAAAGTCTTTCAGTTGAAAAGCGTCGCACTAAACCGCTAGCCTAACCGGTAGAACGACATAAAATGTGGGTTGGATTCTGACGAATGTCCATGTTATACGTTATACTTACGTTGCAAATACGCTATACTTACGTTGCTTTTCCGCTGATGTTGTCAAGTGCATTTAAGCACGTTTATTCCATCGGCCCACTAATGGTGTGCTGAAATTATCTACGCAGGCATCATACTTGCGTTTCATATTTATGTTATTTGCAAATAAAAGTTGTATCAAGTCTTTCGGCCATGGTTGCTGTGTAGAGACGGTTGTCGATGGGTATAGGTGCTGATGTCATCCGCTAGTCAGTTGATCGTTAAATCTAGGGCTGCAACGCCTAATCGCGATTATCGTATACGGTCGTGTGGTTAATGCGACCGATACACATACCGACTCTTATACAAAAAGGTCCTGGTGACGAACCCATCGTGGGTTCGAAACTTAGCTCTGTAAAAAATCTCGATTGTCGTTAGTACTTATGGGGAATTCCCAGCATCCAAATTAAACGTCCTTAACATATTGAAATGAGTTTCTTGATGACAATGGTCATTTCAACTGCTCTCACGAAGCTTTAAGCCTAAAAAAGTGCAGGAATTATACAGTTAATAAATCTATAACTGCTGTTGAGTGATTTTTGAATACATAATTGTTTAAAGTAACTGTTATTACAATGAAAACAGTTCTGGTTTAACTCTTTGCCTCCCAACTCGCGATATATCGCGAGTTGGTGAACAAACATGGTGTCCCGCGTCCCTATATATAGGGGCAAATCTAAAATGCGATTTCTCCGCAACGCGTAATGTTAGAGAGCTCAGCTATGGCTCATTCGATCAAGGAAAGCCTGAAATTTATTCTCTGTAATTATCTTGGAGAAATATTCAAAATGTGAGGAGTGATAGCCTTTCTTTTTCAAGGCTTCGCCTGTGTTTTTGCTGAATTTTACACGAGTTTACACGTGACTAACTCAGCGAATAGGAGTCGTGTTAAATTGGGGAGAAGCTCTTTTTGTCAAGCAAGTGTTTCTTTACATTCTCTGTGAATTTCGTGCCGTTGAGATAAAAAGGAGAGCGTTGGTGACGTTTTCGCAGCAGGCGGTTATGCTTCGTGTTCACCAAAGCATGAATCCAGCTGGGCCTGCTGAGCGCACGATAAAGAAAAAGGCGGCGAGACTAGCTAGTTCGGTGTGCCCTGCTTTGAAGAATATTGGATATAGTATTTGCGTTTGTTTGGTTTTGTATGCCCTTTTTACACTTCCTTCACTGTTCTTTTTTATACTTTTTACTATTTTAGTTCTACAAAACTAAAAACTTCAATGCGTTTTGGTTCAAGTTTTCATAATATAGTCAGAAAAAAGGGAAATTTCAATTACAAATAGTAAAAAAACTACTGAAGATAGAAATACAGTTCGAATTTTCCTGAGTACAAAAACTATTAGACAATCTACATTCCAATTTTCATATCATTTGGGCATTCCAATAATAAGTGAGTATTTCGTTTGTCAGTGCACCTCAAATTTTTCAAAGTCGAGCAGAATTTTCTTTGCATAAAAAGTGGTGTTCACTAAAGTTTACATAATATATTCTTTATTAGAGGTAGATTTTAGATGTGCAGCTTGTTTAAAAGAGGGATAAATTATCTTTCCAACCATACTAAATATTAAATCATAGCATAAACTTTAGAAAAACTGTGCTAATTTGAAAATGACTAAAAATTGTAAAAAACACTGCGGGACAGCATGTTTGAATTAATGCATTTGGCCGGGAGTGAAAGAGTTAAAATATAGATCAGAAAAATTACCACCGAAAACAAAAGGAATACGAAGAAGCGGCACAGAATGGACTACATTTTATCTGTTTTTTTGGTAATGATATTTAGTCAGCGATTATACCCTAACTTTAAATTTTTCGGGGTTTCCACTTTGCCAAATTCTAGCAGATGAAGAACTGTATTGCCTCACCTCCCTTTTCCTTCCACCTGACCGCACTACCCAAAAAGTGTGTGTACCCTTCGGGGTGATTTACCCCAGTGAGATAACTTGGACAACTAAATTTCTAGGTGTATAGTTAGAGCGAAATGCTGTAATCTAATTCTACTCTAATTTGTGATTTTTTTGTATTCTAACCTAATTTACGTTTAATCGAAAATGCTACTTTGTTCAACGAAGTTTTTCAGCAAGTTATACAAGAAGTACAGACAATATCCATTCCCATGCTTATGAGAATGAACTTTGATTTGATATGAACTCAACTCGATTTTTATTATATTTCTTTCTGATTCGGAATTTAATTCAATGTTCACGTTTTTCGAATTCAGTAATTCTATTTCCTAATTAATTTGGAAAAAAACTGGGCAGCTATAATTTTAATTCTAATCTAATTTAAAAAAGCATAACATTTTCCATTCCTTTAAGTATGCAGCCCACGGAGGAACATGAATGTTGTCTAAATACAACCGGCAGGTGGTAGCAAAGAGCCTACTACGGAGTTGTGTTTATGGTTCCAATTTCACGGCATTTAACGATGACCTTTTAATTCGCCTGCTTTCCGGTGTACGGTTAATAATAACAACAAACATAACAGTGTAACACTAACCGATGACCATTCGCGGCTGCCCAGGGCGAATTCTTTCCAAACAGACCACAACACCTGTTTTTATGCGTTTCAAAAATTTGGCCTAGTTTTCTACTTTTCTGATCTTAATCTTTCGCTCTTAACAACCAGGTCTTAATCGCCATTATGTGATATTGCTGATCACCTTTAAATAACATTGATGTTAGTCGAAGCGCAATTGTACGGTACCGAGTTATACCATTCCGTGATGTACTATTTTTATATATAATGTCGATGGTTGCCTTTTCATATCTATGCTTTGAAATTCAAAACGAAACGTCAGGTGAGGAAAGAAATGATGCAGAATGGCAATTACCACCGCCAGGTGCAGGTGTATTGCGCAGTTGCCCAACCGCAACCCTTTTACACTTTGAGATACATTTTGACAAAATCTGTGTTCCATTTTTTCATTTTTTCTGATGTGACCGGAAAAATCACAATAGTATTATATTTATACCTGTTTGACGTTTGTGTTAACACCACAGGCGAAGTATTCAAAGAAATAAATTATCATTCCAAACAGTTTGGGAAAATAATCACAGTCTCTATATAGTTGAAAATATTTTTATATCATCAAAGGGAAAGGTTGCTATGACGATGGATGTGCTCGGTGACCCATGACCCGCTGTCGTCAAGGGTTATTGCACACGTCATTCGTCGGCTAATGTGCAAATCGTTTGCACCAAATCTCAAACTTCCACTTTTACTGCCAGATAGTATCGCAAAAGAAACGATTTAAATTTTTTCCCATCGCCTCATCTGCGGATATTGAATAACTTAGGCATGCAGAAAAATGTTCGAACAGCGTGAAGCCCCTACGGCTATACACACTATAACGGAGGATTCTGTTTAATACTTTTCGAAATTCTTTCGAAATCGGCAAACATACATTATCAAAAATACCAACATTCAAATCCGTTACAATACATGAATCGGTTGATTTTGCGCAAAGTTAAGAAATCAAATAATCGGATACATGATGGACAACTTGACGGGACATATGATTTATAGGCCTACATACTATTACCCTTTTCTCCAAAAATGTTCTTGAAAATGGACAGTAAATATACCTTTATATTCAAACTAAATTCTTACTTCAATGCAGTGATTGATAAATATTTTATATGAATAAACATTTCTAAATTTAGCTTATTCTTTTCCATGGAATTTATAAAAATCTTATTTATCAAAAAAAATTACGTAGTATTTTGGGTCGTGTACTAAAAGTAAAACCTACATTTTGTTTTTATTAATAAATACTTAAAGTTCCTTATGTAAAATATTTACCACCGGCTTTTTATATTTAAGGTTGTATTTTCGTTAGGGTAAAATGATTCTTCCCATAGGACCATGCAGGTTAGGTCCGAATGCTGGTATGCAATTGACAGCCGCTCAAAACCACTAATTTGAGTCGAACCGCTTCGCCTTGTTTTCACGTTTTTTATACTCCGTCTTTTCCAGCTTCGCAGATTTTTAGACAAAGCGCACGGCTGGTCACGCCTCAGCGCAGCCGAGTTTGTGACGACACAAACCTAAAGTTTTCGACGCGCTCTGTTTATCGTTTATTATTTCGGTGCCAGGCTGTTGCAGTTTACTGCTGGCAGCACCAACAGACAGTAGAATCAGAACCGATTATCTAGTTAAGTGTTAAATCATTTTACTTTTAACCACAGAAATAAATTTAAACGATTAGAAACTTAGGAAAAGCAGAAAAATGACAGTCTGAAAGACCAGCAGCACATAAAAATAGCATACAATAGAATAACCATTTGTCGAAACTGTATAGATATGTACAAAATTACCAATATAGTCGAAAATAAGAGTAATAGTATAATTATAGCCATAAATTGAATCGTTTAGTCGTTAAATCAGGAGATTAGTATTATTCGAGGGTTAGAGGTTATAACGTCTTACGGAAAGCCAGTTTCCACCCCGATGTTTAGATTTAAAAATTAAGTTTTCTCTCAATAACATGTGTAGCGACAGCTCTAAATTATGTTTCAATTGCCTTAGCTGTACCAAAAATGAATTAGACACCCATGCCCTCCTAGGGAAAAGATCAGTCAGGATACGATTTCCAGACGAATCAAGCAGTGATAGACTTCCTTTATCGATTTGACATAAAAATGTAAGGATACGGTAACGTTATGCGATGCTGTGTTTTTTTCAAAGCAAAAAAATACACAACGATTCGGGCTATTTATCGGAATATCACAGTTTTCTAGCGAAAATAATTTCACCTTTATACCACACGACCGTGGTCGAGCTAAGTCTCTTTTAGTCAATTGTATTGAAACGAACCGAGATGAATCTCACAGTTGAATAGTTTTAACTCCCTTAGGACGGTTAATGGCTCTGAACGTCGAGCTTTACTTGTCTGGTATAATCTTAAGGGCATTTGTGTTTTTTATGGATTTGCCGTAAATCCTTTAGTTAGTAATGTTGCTATATAGTGCAAACAGCCTGTAAGCTTAGTGAGCTACATGACGGTGGCCTTACACGTCCATATCTGCTAGCCCGTAATCATGAAGGGAGTCTATCTTTTTGATGGGTTTACCGCAAATCCGTCGGTTTGAAATGTTAAAATGTCGTTAAAGCATTTACCAGGTTAGTAGGTCTTGGGTCATACATTGTTCTTTAGTGGCCATGATGTTGGGTCGATGGCTATAATGCATGTTTTGGCGTTTGAGACAGTTTTAAAGGGAATCGGGCTAGTTAGTTTGGTGGAAAAATTGCCATCTTGCGTATGTTTATATTTCAATCGCTTTGCACGAAACCTTTGAAATTTGAAACCTCTTATCGCTTACGTAGGTTTAGATCTGTCTTTCTGATTTCGGGCAAAAAAACTGTATTTAATATATATGGTATATACGCGTAAGGTGTTAGATTATTACGAGATTGTCAACTGAGATTACTTACGTAACTTGCTTTTTTAAACTTCCCATGATAAGTAGCATATTTGTCATGACGGTTTATTTTGTTGATTAAAGGCGAAAATTTGCTGTTTGCCCATTTTTCAGACGCCTAGTTAGCCTGTTCTTTCAGCCAAACTGACAATTACGAGATTACTCACGAGTTTTCGGAGCTTACCATTGGTTCACTTGTCAGCTCGCTCGTTTTGGTCCGATAGTTTCGGCCGTAAATTGGCAGGCGATGAGTCCAGGCGTCTTGCTGTTCACAACGGAAACAACCGTGCTTTAAATCGTGTGTGCCGTTCGTTAGGTTATCGAGCGGTCGAAATTAGGAATTCGTTCAATTACCGACTTGGTCACACCTAAAATTCAATTTTGACGATTCTATCAAAATCAAGTCGGTTATTATCCTCCGTTGTAAAATAACGCGCAAAAAAGGTAGCGTTATCATAATATTAACTGCCTTTTGTGGTTTATCTTAAAATGACTGGCATTTCATTTGTGGCGGCTGGTGCGGTGGTAAAGTGTCGATGCTGGCAAAATTGGCTGGGGTAAAGGGAGGAACTGCTTTAAGGAATGCAATCCTTTTCCCAGTGTACAACTGCGAGGACCAACCCCTAATTAATTTATTAAAGGCAATAGCTATGTGGCCGTAAGTTTAAAAGCCAATGCTCCAAATCTCATACACTTTTCGTGAGTTTAATATCGTAGCTTTCTGCTGGATTTGATCATGTAGCTATGTTAGCTGTCTTAAAAATGGATACAACATGCTTTTATGTCAATGCCAAACGCGGGTTCAGGCAGCCAATGTGATTCCCACAACGACCGCGCTCTCATCCAAACTTATGTATCAAGTTCAAGTCCACATAAGTGCCATGTATTATGTTGCTTCACGCCCGCGGGTTGAGTTACCGTTCAATTCCTTACGAACTTGGGCGCGCAATAAATTTCCTGTAACGAATACAAATAAATATCCCGTTTTGGATATTTGCGTGCGGAAAAAAAGGGTCAACTCGTAACATTTACTGGGACAGGTTATGTTTAAGAAACTGTAACAAAAGTTTTAAAACAAAATCGGAAATATCTTTTTGTTATATGACATCACCCATAACCGACCTATTTTGGGGTATCAAACAATTTAATAAAACCTCATGGCCTCTTAGACACCCGTTTCGACCCCCTTTGTCACCCCACTTATAAAAACGCAGATTCCGGGGGTAATAAGATAAGTGGGGTCAAGATCGAGATCACGATGGCTAAATGACAAAATGTGACCCTTTAATTCTATTCACAAAAAAATATTTTAGAGTCGATTTTAATTACTATTCGCGCTCTCGTCGAAATATGCCAAAAAATCGCATTTAATTTATTAAGTTTTTGACCAATTTTGAATTTATGACCGACTTTTGCTGCGGTGCAATGTGAAAATTCTCTACTCCTACTAACTCTTATAACCTAAATTAATTTGTGAATTCATTGGCAACTCTTGTAACGTAACCCGAACCAGCGACCCCTTTTCATCATTCAAACGATGCCAAAAATGTAGTGCCGACCCAATTCGATCAGATTTCCCAGCTCATCAATCGGCAGGAATGCGTCGTTTATTCTGTTCCCCGCTTCAAACTGACACCTTTTATTAATTGGATAAAGTTACGACCTTGAGGGCTCGCGGTTTCCTCTTCTTTTGTTGTCGAACCGAATTAATCTCTGCTTGGACACGTAAAACCCGAATTACGACTGGCGTCTGCTTTTTTTTCCTGGGCAAAGTTTTAAAACCATCATGGTCTACTTTTTAAGATCGTTTTTGCATAGTTTGCATGTGTATCTGTCGCGCTAACCACTCGACCACACGAATTATTGCGCTGTGGCTACCCAAATCGAACATACCTATACAGCGGTTTCTATACTATTATTATTCTGTATCTTCGCAGAGCAAATGGTTCTGCTAAAAAAGGCTGTGACTGACAGTCTACGGATAAATGTCAAAGATATTTTTAAACCCTTAAATTTAAGGTGGGCTATGTAGTTTAAACCCACAGCCGCGGAAAATATAATTTAAATATTTGTACTCTATTACCTCCATACTTATTCACAGAGGTTTATAACGCATGTATTTTTAAAGAGCAAAATTTCGAAACAATAATGGGCTTGCCACTAAGACACTTTTTGTACAGAAATCAGTATATTAATCGTTGGCATATTCGGCCACAACAGTTCACAATGGTTTTATAAACTTGATCCATAAAGCCGTGGGTGTTTAAGAGGATTGCAGCGGGTTAAACAAACATCACAGTTTTTATAATTGCACATTGCGATGCAACTGAATTTAAAAAATTGATCGTCGTTTTTTAAACGGTGCCATTGTGAACATTTCGAAATGTACACTTAAGTTACATTGTCAATGAATTAGTTGCGTTAAATCGAATTTCGTTGCATTTTAAAGTGATGCTGAGTAAATAATATTCCCTTCCCGTATGCCGTGCGTTTAGATGCCCTCGATTAACTAACCAGATATATTTCGAGAAAAAATGACCAACACTATTGGAATGCGGCACAGATGGCCATACACTGCTTTAGACAAGCCAGATTGCGGTCTTTATACGACGAATCGCATTTCCAGTGGTGTCTGGATACTGTCTCCGTTATCTCCGTGCTTATCATTCGAGTATTTTCAGAGGGTCAGTTAGGAATAACGTCCAATGATAAACTGCTCTTTGCTGACAACCGGGTAGGTATGCCGTAGATCGAGCTATGGAGACCGCAGGGAAAAACGACATCGACGTGCTGCATCAAAAGTGCGGAAAGGATTTCTCAAGAGAAGAAAAAGCCACCCCGCAAACTCATTTGCCACCAGATCACAAGATCGAAGGTTCGGAACACCACTCGCGGGGATCGGAGGCGCCAAAGCCGGGAAAGCAATCGGCGTTTTTTCCGAGCCAAGACGAGAACGAAGCAAGGGAAGAGGCGGTTGTGTCTTCTTCTACTAGTCCAAGCGATAAACGGTCGAAACGGTTAGAAACGGCTCTGCAACCCTCATTTCCAAGATTTTTACAGTTTTTTTTACATAGATCATCTTCTCCCGATCACAACGAGCACTTACGTCAGCAAAACGAGGAATTACGTCACCAGTCACGTCATCAATCCGTAAGGGAGGCTGCAACCAGCACAACGACATTTGGTAAGCCGAAATGACATAATCTTGCTTGTGAAATAATATGTAAGAATTAGAATATTTACGTTGCATTGATAAACCTAATTTTTGACCACCAATTTAACTTACGTTACCTCTAAATATGTGCCGCCTGTACCTATGCCCCAGCTGTATTGTCGCTACCAATACTTATCCGCTTCGCCTCTATTTCTGAGCCGTATTTCTAAAGCGATCCATTTCGGAGATTTTTGCAATTTCTAAAACACAGTGATTTCATTGATTCTACTTTGCTTGTAATTTTAAACAACTGCGATCAGGCGTTTGTTTATAAGGATTATGCAGTATTTGCTTAATCTGCAGCATTAAGTACGTTAATCCCCGCGCTATATTTGTTGTATTTCCGTTTTTAATACTCCAAGCTTGCAACCCTCTCTATGTTTTGCTGAATGACGTAACTTAACCGTTTATAACTGTTTAAGCGATTCACATTCCAACCACGCAATTTCAATGGCACGCGTATCAAAATGTCAGGGCCTAGGTTCACGCCACCTGCAAAAGAGCCGCAGATAAAGGGAGATTGACAGGTGGCGCTTTTGCGGAAAGGTTGCGTCATACGTGAACCTCGCTGGTGAAACCTGTTACGTTGTTTTCCAAACATTGATTTCCGCTCCGATTCGAGCGATTCACAAAATAGCGGAAATCGCGTAGGGGTATTTTCGGACGCCCTGTGACTGTGAATGGTCCCACCCGAACAATGAAAATAGGGATTTGTTCCGTACACCAGACTCGTATAAAATAGATTGGCACTTTGTAACCGAAAAACCTCACTGTCGGCCATATTGTTGTTGTGTTTATCAAACCGAAGTCTAGTTTCTGCCATACCGCTGATTTTATGAATGTAACAATAAGTGTTTGCTCGATACCTATCCGTATACTAAGATGTTTCAAATCTGGATAAAACGTTTTGACTTTGCGTCCAGAAGCACTTGTTTCTGCTTAGTTCACATGTTAACTGGTATTTCACGATTTGCGTGCGTCGCCAGTATTTTCGTCATTGATCTGCTACTTGTATATAGTTGCCGTAACTAGTTTAAATAACTGTCACGACCCGCTAAAAAACATTGTCTTCATATCATATGCGCTTTGCTGCCGGATACACAGAGGTTTGTGGCATCAAAAGCGATTACTCAAACTGGATTCGGCGTCCCATTGAAAATAAATACCATGACTTAAACCCGATACACAACGTTGGAGATGGTACCCCAACAGGCTTCCCTCGCACGATATTGAGCTTATATTTGCTACCGGCGTCACGGAGCATATATACCGGTTTAATCCGGTCACAAACAGGTTCTATTAATATTGCTAAGTATACGGTACAGGCTAATTTTCGCTCAAAGATCGCCAATACCAATTTACGCAATACACCATTGTGGCAAACTGGCGTTTGGATATCCGCAGATAATTTACACTTCATATGATTACTTAGATACGCCCGAAACATCCCGAGATTAGAGTCTAGCAGGTGTAGGCCTACTTATTTCATCCCCAATACAAAAAATAATACAATAATAGCACGCCGTGTGTTCCTTATATATAACAAATTATTTTCTATGTGCTTGAATCTATTCAGAGAATAAAAACACTAAGTCTTAAACTGTGTAAAATATTACCAATCAATAAGCCCAACGCGCTCGTGTTTTCTCCAACTTGCGTTTCTTCAACTCTGGTATCTTATTCCCAGGTCTAGTATTACCGCTTTGATCTGACTTCTTACCTATTCCCTCGCAACTCTTAAGCCGGGCGCCGGACTGAAAGACGTTCTTTTCCCGCCGCGATTAGTAATTACCGGGCTAAGTTTTAAGCGCAAATCATTATCTGCTACAAAAAGAATCTTTCCCCTGGCCTCTGTTGTTGTCGTGGCAACATTGTAAAATGAGTCAATCTGTGCTAAGATCTTCTTACCCAATTTCGGGACCATCAAGTGACTGATTTTATGAGCAAACGGGAGGGAATTCCTTTAGCTGCCAATTATGATCAATTTAGTTTGAGGCGCAAACTTTCGCCAAATTTAGTCAACTACAGTTTTCATGTTTTTCTTCCAATGACCAGCATTTTTTGCTCAATTTACGTCGGGAAATCCCCTCCACCCTTTAGAATTGATTTCATTGTCCCCCAACTCCCCTGACACCAGTTAGCGATTGATCGATTTCCGTCGTCGGCTTTCTGACGTCATAATCGTGATTGAAACGTCACAGGCCCACCCACGTTGTGTGCACCCGGGCCGACAACGTAAACTGTTTCAGTAGTGCGGTGGTTAGCTTGTGGAGCAGACACTACCAGGGCGTGAACTTGAGCAAATGCTCGTCGGAATGTGCACGATAACTCCATGCTAGATATCGAGGCGAGCTTAGGGCAGTAGATATGTTAACAATCTTTCAATTTTCAGGTCCTTATACATTTGGTCAGGTTGTCCGAGTTAATCCGATTAGCAAGGCATGTTAGGTACCGCTTGCCTGCCAGTTTCTAGCAGTTGTTGATCTACTGCCAAGCTAAAGCAACAATAAGGAAGTTCGGTATTAACAATGTTAAATTTGAATTGAGACAGCTAGTCATGCAGTCAGACAAAAAAACTGATTTCCAACATTTTGTCTTTCAAGTTTATTAAGAAAGAGTGTAGTTTGTAGTTTATTTTTTTTATTTTCGGGTATTACATGTCATAAACCATAATTGCAATAGTAATAGGACGCTGAAACTTAGTGATGCGTCATAAAATACGTCATTCGGTATGACGTCACGATGCTACCAATGGAGGATTTATGCGCCGCTGAAACGCTCTCGGATATAATAAGCGACCTTACCTTCAACGTACTGGATTTCAAAGGTAATCTACAAACCATTTTCAAAAACCTAGCACTGCTTAAGCGCGCCATTTTTATAAATCTGGTATAAATCCGCACGTTTTCATGATAGTAGGGTAACCTGTCATCCTTTATTATCCCCCCTAACTTAAAACCATTTTTGATTGACCTAGAAAGTATCAACACTATGTTAGCGCGCCAATTTTCTAAATCTGTTTTAAAACCACAAATTGTCATGATGGCATGGTAATCTGTCGGATTTAGTCAGTCCTCCTAATTAACCAAAAAGGTAGAATTTTTAGATTTGAAGGGACCGATTGAAACACTATGTATAAACGAAACATGTACGGTTAAGCACAGCAACTATTTCTTTTTGTTTTACCGCAAATTGACTCCCCGGAATTTGATATTAAAACTCTTCCAGACAAGTCAAAGTGAAAGTCACGTTCGCACAGGCGAAAGTTTGACCTGGGTTAACGTTCCACGTTAAGCCACCGAAGCTAATTGCTTATCTGCGCCCGTTCGACCGTGAACCACACTTGTTTTGTAATTTCGCCCGGCAATTTGCATACCGTATCTGATCTCTGTGCAAATCTCGATCAATTTTAGTCTAACTTTACTCCTTAATTTACCGATCCTTCTACCACCCGTCTAGAAGTCCACATATGGACCAAACTAAGATACTTACTTAAGTGGAACAAAAAATCGTTTAACAACTAACAAAATATGAGATTAATTCAACTTATAAAGTAATTTATAACCCATACGTATAGTAATGATGCTTTAACTGTTTGTTTTTTGTTGAATGTTATAATTTATGGGAGTTCTAACCGTTAAAATGTAACCGATAATTCATTTCGTACGTAGTTAACTTATGTTGTCATTACTGTTATTGTGTTGATATGAATTTTTAATGGGATTCTTACCGTTAATGGTGTAAGACTGTAAGCCATCGTAAGTACATTCAGTTCGTGTTGTAAACCGTCAAAACTGATATTTCGAGGTTGCGGCTTGCGACTGCGTTGTAGATCACCTGTACAGCTCGATTGCAAGTGTTGAAACACACACACAACAAACGCAGTTACATCAACGCTTACAGACAGGTGTCTGCTTATCCGTGTTGATTTGACATGTTTCACTCGCAAGAATAAATCGTTTTTTGCCACTTGGGTGGCGGCGAACGGCGAAATAGCGAAAAATATTGCAAAACACAAACACCATAGCACGTCTCTTAACGAACAGGTGCCGTTTGTTTAATATAATAACAAAAATGCCTCGCCGCTTATGAGTCGCATTGTTTTGGCCCGTCGATCGCGCTATTTTCATATAATTGGATCCGTTCACATTGAGCATTGGGCAAGTACAGTC
This sequence comes from Ciona savignyi, assembly GCA_000149265.1. Lineage (NCBI taxonomy): Eukaryota > Metazoa > Chordata > Ascidiacea > Phlebobranchia > Cionidae > Ciona > Ciona savignyi. Next base: position 1,587,095 of record CH000786.1, on the reverse strand, counting down.
GGAGGAACGCAGTCGAAGGTGGTTTTAGACACGATGCGCCGGAGGCTATAAAACGCTCCTGTAATTATCGCCAGGTGCGCACGTATGAACAATAGTCCCGTTATTGCCCGAAATGCGGCATAATGTCGGTGCTTCCCCCAAATTACGAATCTTCGCCAACAACTCCCGTTTTCGAATTTCACCCCTCCGAAAATGTCTCCAACTTAATGAGTTGTTGCCATGGCGACCGCGCCGCTGGCTTTCGGCTCCAGCGAACCGGAGATAAATAATTCAGCAAGTTTAAAGCTAGTTTCATTTTTTCGAGCGCGCCGATGAAACCGAAAACGAGGGTAACTGCGGGCGAGAAAGGCGTCCAGTAGCGCCAACGATGACTCCTAATTTGGTTTCCGCCAGGTCGCTTATCGCTAGCACCACACAACCAGTGTTATGAGATTGTCCAAACTGACAGATTCGTACAGTCGTGTGGTCCAGTAGTTAACGCAACCGATAGCAGTTTTATACAAAAACGGTCGTACTGACGAGTCCTCCAAAAGTTCCAAACTTAGCTTGGTTAATAAAACTGTCCGATTCGCACATTACCCAAGTTCTGTATTACTGTAACTATCCCATAATCTTGGATGCATTCCGAACCTTTAGCAACTCACCCGCCGCATACGATTTCTCTCCGATAAAGGTGTCTCGCTAACGCAGGTATTATGCGCATTGTTTTAACCAGAAGGTATTGATCCGGGCCCCTTTCGTGGCGCCGCCGCCGGCCGCAACAGTTTCACCGATTTGTCTTAATTTCGGGGCAAAAAACCTCGAGGCAACGTGTGTGTTCGAAACCCGACCCGCAGCGCTTGAGACTCGATCGGGGCCGCGGAAAAAATCTCCAGTTTTGGAAACATGCGGATGACAGATGACGACGCGGAGTTCGGCCCCACGCTGATGTGAAACGCACCCGACCGTGACCGAAGCTCAATGGGTTCCGTATTTCGAGAAATATTCCAAACATTCATCAAACGCTTAATTGTAAGTCGCGCGGAACGCAACGAAGGGGCCGTTTTCCCTTCCCAAGAACCCGTTTCTGTCCCCCCCCCCCATTTTACCTCCGTGTGCTTACCGATTGATACTTTTATTTAATCGACAGTCACTAGTAAACACGTTGCAGAATGCATTTGTCTTAATAAGCAATGATTGACAGCAATCACCAGACCAAACTTACACAGGACCGCAGTGTAGATATGGTCGAATTCTATTTATTCGGTATATTCAGTTAGAATATGCACGACTAGTTTTTAACAATGAGTTCGCTATTACACAAGTAGGTTTTGTTTTCTGTGACTTGAGCCGTGCGATATCTGTCAATCAAATATTATTGGGATTACTGAGCGCTGTCTACTGTCTTTGTCTCTATACGTCACGTTGTTATCTTTAAATCAAATCGAAAACTCTGCCAACTTCGAAATGAACCTCCCAAACATACATCTCCGGTAAAAAAACACAACAAAGCCAAGGTAACACTTACATTTTGATAATTTTTGGAAATGAAAACAAGTCATTGCAACACTTACATTTAAATTTTTTTGGAAATGATGCTTCAGTTTCTAAAAATGATATTTTCTGTCGAATCTTATTTAAATCAAATCTTATCCTACTAGCATCATCCCAAAACGTCTGAAAACGAAAGGGGTTATTAACTTGCAGATGGTCTTAGAAACTTAGAAGTTATTCTCCGATACCACATTATTAAATTTAGTCTACCAGTCCAACCCCCATCCCTCTTCGACCGCTGTGCGACTTTCAAACAAATTTGTTAAAAACGGAGGATTTTCACACCTGGCATTTTTACTGTTTGTACAACCGTCATTTTTGTAGTTGGAATATTTATGTAATTATATTGCAAAACCTACCTTAAGACGGTTACAGGTTCGAAACCAAAACCAGCAGTTCCAATAAGATTTTAAGTCAATATTTGGCGGGAGTTAGCGACATAGTTTTACATATGTATATTTGTGAAACACTCCGTGATTTTATATCCGTGAACACTGTGATGATTTTCTACCCGTAAACACTGCGATGATATCGCGTGGTGAGCTGCCACGGTTGGTGTGCAACAATGTAGCGACCGAGCGACCATTCCTGACTCACAATTGATTCGCTGCCGCATGAACCGTGCAAATCGTTTGAAGCTCAGAAAATGGCGACTCCGGATTTCCAAACGATGCGCTTTCAAGCGAGGCGGTATCTAACCCCATATCCAGCGCTTCTGTTTCGCTGTTGACATGTACATTGAAGATAATTTAATGGCTAGAACTATGCAGTGGTGACCGATACTAAAAATCCCCTGATGGCCAACGTTAACACTCAGTGATGCCTGGTGCTAAACATCCAGTGATGTCAGGTGCTAAATACCATTGATGCCCAGTGCTAAACACCCAGTGATGACCAAACGTTTAACACCTAGTGATGCCTGAGGCAAAACACCGAGTGTTGCCAGAAACTTAACACCCAGTGATTTGCGATACAAAACACCGAGTAATTCCAGATAGTAAAATCCCAGTAATTGCCGATCATAAACAGCCAGTAATACTCGACGATAAACACTTAAAACCGACTGCGACCGCCTTGCAATCATAATTGGTGTACTCACCACATACATAATTAGTGTACACACCACATACAAAATATTGGGAAAAGTACAACGAAACTGCGTATTAAATACAACCTTTCCCAACCCCGTGGAAAAGTGTCAACAAATAACTGTCTCTTTTACACGGATTGATGACAGTGACTTGTTTTTAATTCCACAGACGAAACGTGAACACAAAAAGCTTACTTTAAACGTTAATACAGCTGGCAGGATAAGAAAAAACAACAAAAAATACATAGCAGTCATGAGCTATTGCAGTTCTAATAAAAACAGTATACGTACGTCTTAACTTGTGAAGGTACATTAAAAGATGAAAAGATGGCTTTGTCGTTGGTATAACCATTGCAAACTAAAGAGAATTGTAGCAACTGAACATTTATGTGGCCAAATGTTTAACGCGCCCGATAAGTATACTAACTATATTCCAAAACGGTCTTGGTGGCAAGCCCTTTAGGTTGGAAACCTGGCACTGTATAAAAATCGAAATCTGTGATCTATAATTCAATTTAAAACTTGTGAATTTGAATTGTTTAGAAGTGATCATGGAAAGGTGTATGTTGTTTTCGACTTCGTCTTAAATTTTCTTGAATTACACTGTTCATAAAAAAACAGTGGATTTTCGTGATACTCGTAAAAGATTGACGACTTTCAATTTTACTACCGCCCCCTTTGTAACCCCATCACCCCGTTCCGCCTCGTTAAACGAAAACCCACCGACGATGATGGATACGAGGGCAAACACCCATAGAAATCTTGTAAAACAGTGATTCCTTAAACCGACTGTTTTTCAGCGGTTTGTACCTTTTATTAGTGTTGACCAGCTCCGAAATCATATATTCCCGAAAATTAAGGATGCTTCGCTCCAGTGTTTACCGGTATATTTTTTGGTCGTTCCAACCGTTATATGTGTCTAAAACACCAGCAAACATGGCATCACTTGATATGACACCAATGATAAATGGCCGACAGAGATAAAGCGAAAGTCGTTCAAACACGGTACCACACGGTCCAAAGTGGGTTGATTCCTGTGACCTGTTTAAAAGGTTAATTGAAACTCTTAAATAAACGACTTGGCACAATACATAGGTTAATGGTAGTTTGACAAACTAAAAATTGTACCATTCATAACTGTTAAGCTAAACTTTGGAAAGTCTACATACCTACACGCATACCTTTGCTACAATTAACTTAAGGAATATAATAGGATAGGATATCCGTGCTTTATCCCCGTGAATACGAAAACTCAAGCGGCATTATAACACGGGTAATTGTCAGATTATCTCAAGCCCACCGTCGGCTTATCGGACCAATTGCAGTGTGTGGTATGTATATGGTTATACTTTCAGTTTTAGCTCAACCCATTAACTATTTACCTACTTCGTCATTTGTTACGTCATAATTCATTACGTCACCATTTATTGCATCGCTGTTCATTACGTCATGATTTTTTACGTCATATAGAGGATGAATTCGAGAAGCAGTTCCACGGAAGCGAGAATCTCGGAGTCACGAGCAGCGATGGACGCCCGCCCAGCTGTGGAACTCCACTGGGTCAGTTCTTCGGCTAGTTTATTTGCCCTTGAGTTTTAGGGATCCCGTATTTTTTCGTTTTCCTAAAGCAAAGCTAATAAAGTCATTTAACGAACGCTCGCTGATCAATTCATTTAACGTACTATGGCTAAATGCTTTTAATACAGTCTATAAAATTAAAGCATACTAACCACCCAAACACTGCGAAAAAAGGCAAAAATAAACTCTATTCGTAAATAATGTGGAAGAGTAGCCTGGTCAAATGGTTATAGGACCTATTAATGTATCGATATCTCTAAAGACGAGGTATTGGTGACAAGCCAATGATGGCTTCGATACTTAATCCCGTAAAAGAAAAAGTTAAACTCACTAACCAGAATATTTAGTTAAAAAAAAGCTTGTACAACCTGTCCTAACGTTCTTCCATGTCACTGATTGTTACCAAAATAGTGATTTTCATAGTAAAAGGATTATTTTCTCTGAAAAAATCGCCATTGTTTAAACCGCAGCCATTTCAATCGTTTTTTTACAGGTAAAATAAAGGAAGAAACCAACAACAGAAAAGGTAGGAAGCAAATTTGCTTTGTGCAATTTTTCGTTGACTCTTGTCGAAATGGAAAGTGAAAGTTAATTATAACAATTTGTTGTAAAATTATTGGTGTTGATATTTTATTGATTATTGTTGATTTTAGTTACTTATTTTCGATTTTAGTAGATTATCCATAATTTTTCGTTCATTATTTCAATTTGACTTTACCAATAACAATATTTCGTTGATTATTAACCATTTTGAGAGTTTTATCTGATTATAAGAGAAATTGAATATGATTCTTTAGTTGCTAATGGTCAGTGTTATGTTTATAAATATCAAACTGGGTAAACGTATATTTTTTGGTTGACATATTGTTAAGTTAATAGGCCGATCGTTACAATTCTGATTAAGTCATGTTACTAGGCAACGCGCACCAATTTACCAAACCGTCACCTAGCAACAGGAATATGACGTCATCACAAGCAGGCAACACCAACTGCAACGGCGAAGGTGACGTTTGTTTTCAATTTTTATCGTGATTTAACGATTACGTTGCAGATCGACGGTACCCCATTGGCAACCCGCATACCCAGGTGGATCCCCACTCTAGAGACGGGAGATACCCGTTTGAACCCCGGACTATGAACAAGTAAGTTGCTCTAACGATTTGGTAAATTTTGCGAAAAATTTAAATAATAATAAAAGTCACCAAAGTCTTAAACTGAATATAATATATTTGGCCCTAATAGTCTTATGTTAGCATTTTTAATGTTTTTGTTTTTTTTCTCTCATTTATTCGTTACATAAAGGAAATTAGCACGGTCAAAAAAAGAATTCTGAAATAACTAAACCACAGAAGTTAAAACTCGTTCAAAAGTGACGTGGACGTTATACCTTACATTAAACAAAACAACACGAATTTAATGCGGCAAAAACAATATTTAAATTAGTATTAACAAAATTAATACCGAAAAAAAATCAGTACTAATAGAGTAAAAAATATTGTTTCGTACTAAAATAGCTCTGAATAAAATTATATTAAAATAGTAAACGTCAGATTAAACAAATCGAATTATCTTGCACTTCTACTTAATATTGCTGCCGAAATTATTTAATAACTTTAAGTGTGGTCGAATATCCAATAACAGAAAATTCGAAATTAAATTGTTAAGTTTAGGCCTTTAGGTCACGCGTTTTACTCTACAATACACAAGACCCTTTTACTTACACGATTTACCGTGAATTTATCCTTCAAGAACCTAAGCCTGCATGTTCTACTTCTCAACTTAATATTCTACAACGTCTTCCAACCGTTAGGTTGTAGGTTCAAAACTGTTCGACAGATATCGGTTGTTTCCTTGGGCAAGGCACTGAGCAAACATCGTCTAAACCCAATGGATTAAGGAGTTCTATTAAAACAGATTCAATGTTTTAATTATGTCTAACACTGTAATAGCTCCGGTAACCTGACTTGGTGCGAGGTAATGACTACGATTTGACTTGTGTTAACACCATTTGCGTTTCGCGATATAAGTGCATAAAAGATAGACCATTTTCAGACCGTTGTGTGATTGAAAGGTTAACTCAGCCGATATATATACCGAATTCTATGTAAAAAGGTTACTAGGGACTAGCCCATTATGGGTCCCGAAACTTAACCAAGAAAAACATGGACCTTATGCTATAAAGCTTATTACTGCTTATTAAATGTTAATCCTACATTTGTCCACAGTGCTCCTGGCTTTAGTGGGAGTCCTATTCACTCCGACATCTCCCTTATACCTATGTCGCCCCAGCAGAGCGCCAACCCCTTTAACTATAACTCCTCGCTCGAGTTTTACATGGGTGGGCTGTCCCAAGGTGGGCTCAGGTCCCCTACCATGTCCATCCTGTCCCAAGCTAGAAATTTAAGCCCCCACCATTCGATTCAAGGTAATAAACGGTTTGAATTGTGGGGATTGCACAGTGATCTTTAGGATATTTATTTAATTCTTATGTGAGAACAAGGACAGTCGTTATTGCACAGGTAATTGTAAATAAGTCATGTTACCATCATGGTCTGTTGTATGATTAATTAAATTTTACTATACATTTTATAGCAATATTCTATACATTTAAATAATAAACAGGTAATGTAATGGTACATTTAATATGACTGCATTTTTTTTCTCGATCCATTAGAATATACTGTATGAAATGTTAGCCCGACCAGGATATAAAAGAGTTTCAAGTGGTTAAGGTTAATATCTATCCAAATGTCAATCTGGTCAAGTTTTAAACAATTTGAAAATTGGTGCAATGCAATTTTTAGATCTAATTATGATTGATAACTTAATTTCAGTACAATTTTTGTTTAAATAATCGCTTTTACGTTGAAAGGTTTTAAAACGTATAACATTTAAATAAAAACTTTACAAAATACTAATATTATTGTTGAGCGTTTGAGAGCCGTTTTGGAAGGCTCGAGTTTGACACCTTTGATCTAGAGGGCGGTAGAAATTATTCCTGTTCACACTAGTTGCATTTTGTCCGATGTTTTTTTGTATAACTAACTTACTTTCCAGAGCTCGAGAAGTTATGCTACCCATACTACAACGCCCACCAAAGCAACATGTCGGTCAACGGAGCTCAACAAAACTCCAATCAGTCGCTTCCTGGAAATTTCTCGCAGAATATCAACCCGCTCGCCTACTACCAACTGATGCAGCAGCAACAGCGCCTGCTTGCGGTGGCTGCACGGAACGACCGAAACCTCGCGCTGTCGCTAGAGAAACAAGAGGATTTCGGGCGATTTCCGAGCCCTCTGTGCAGGTAGGAATAAATAAACAGTATTTTCCAACACGCTTTACCACAGCCAAAGACATTTTTAACAAATACAGAATTTAACAAGATAGTCTTTTTCAATATATCTAAATTAGTTTAAAATATTTTATATTATGCAGTACTTATATGTATTTTAATGTAAGCTCATAAAATCGTGGATATCACTAGACGCCTAGGCGACCTTGCACGGGATAATTAGCAGATGTTACCCAGATTAATGGGCCGAATAAAAACTCTAGCAATATATATTATTAAACACACTGAAATAGCTCCGTTAACCTCACATAACTCCCACATTAACCACAAGTACCCACCCAAACCAGGTCTCGAGCCAGGAAGCGACCCCTCTCCATCTCTCCCTGTTTCTCCGACACCGGGCTTGACATCACAGCCATGATCCGGACTTCCCCTAACTCGTTACTCCCGTTCGGCGGCCTCACCAACTCGCGGAGTTCGTCGGTGGCAAGCGGCGGAAGTTACGGACATCTCGCAGCTGGCGGAATCAGGTTGGGTCAAACTTAAAATCCATGCGGGTTAAAACTTGTGTGGTTTAAGTTAAATGCTTATGTTAACGTTATAACAAATAATACAAGGTTAGAGATATTGTCCAGCTACGTGCAATGGTATAACGCTCATTGTGTTTTCCACAATTTAGATTAGAACTTAAAATTCATGCGGGTTAAAACTTGTGTGGTTTAAATTAAATCTTATGTTCACGTTATTACAAATAATACGACATTAGAGATATTGAGTAACTACGCACGATGGTATAACGCTCCTTGTGTTTTCTGAGACAGAAAATACACACGCCACACTTTATCCTAAAACCCATTCATCAATTTTCAGTCCGACGTTCGGCTACCAAACCCCGATGATGACGTCACCGCAGCACTTACACGCTCACCTGCTATCCCGACAAATGCAGTCGTCGTTTGCCGGTCAACTTATGCCCGGATTCCCAGCTAACCAGGGAGCTTTCGACAAACCGAATTCCCGATTCGATCCGAATATCGCCACCCGGAATTACCTTCCGCACGTTGGCGCTAGCGCTGCCTCTAACGATATGTGCAATCCCCATCGTGATAATAAGGTAACGCGCGTTGATTCTGGATGTGATATGTAACACTTAGATTTGTACAAATCTTAATTCGTTTACCACTGTCTTTGTTTTCCAGAATTTTCCAAAGCATTCCGTTGACCCGCAAAGTCCCAACGTGCAGTTCAACAACAATAACAACAACAGCAACTCAATACCAGGTAAAACTAACAAGGCTGTAACAACAATAACGGTGCGAAAGGATGATTTGTAGCATATCTGGCCGCCAAATATCTACAATATTGCGTGCATAACGGGACTTTGCACACGAAAAAATAAAAAAGGTCATTTATTGTAACCAGACCCCCTTTTTCCCTTTCCGACATAACTGCTATATTTTAATGAAATAAAGGAGATAAAAATAAAACTATAGTATACTTAACACAGAAATAGGAAATGGTTTGTAAGCAATAACATCGTTGGACAATTAACATTTAATTGTTCAATGTCTTGATTATTAGTTATTCCAATAACTTCACATGTGCACATTTTTTACTGGACTTAGTTTCAAATCCATGTTAGACTTGTTGCTAATACCGTTTTTATATGTAAGGTGGCCACACGACCGTACTTTCTTTAACCTACGACACCCTACATGGTTACTTCTCCGTTTAGGTATTTCCCCGGGTGGCCACGGGGCAAACGAGGAGAACGACGTGGTGTACGACACGAATTGCTCGTGGGTGAATTGCTCACTTGAATTCGACACCCAAGAGCAACTGGTCCATGTAAGCAGATGCAGAATTATGCATATTATGCGGTTATTTGATAATAATGGATAACACAAGGGCGTTATAACTCGGTGTCGGGTTTATGAAACTTGTGAAATGTGTTAAAATCATTGGAAGAACATCTGACCCTTCGTCTAAAGGTCCAGGCTAACTAATAGCTGGTCGGCGTTTGTTTTAAAAAGTGGTAGAAAAAATTGGTGAAAGCGCAGGCGAAGAAATATGCATGAGGTCAAATTAGGTATATTATCGGGTAGGATATTCATGTTTATTCCCGTGAATGAAAAAGCGCAAGGGCGTTAACACACGGAAAATCGTCAGATTACCTCACGACCACCGTCGGGTTATCAAAGCTATTGCAGTGTGTTGTGTATGATCAAACGTTCCTTGAATTTAGCAGAACCCATCATTTCACTGGGTTTATGCAACGCAATTAACCCCCTTCGTACATATACAGCACATCAACAACGACCATATTCACGGCGACAAGAAGGAATTCGTGTGCAGATGGATCGGCTGCGCACGAGACCAGCGACCATTCAAAGCCCAGTACATGTTGGTAGTTCATATGAGGCGTCACACTGGCGAAAAACCGCACCGCTGTACGGTAAGCGTTTCGTCTGCCGTACTGATTAATAAACTCATCTCCATGAGCCGTACTGCTAAGTGGGCTTGTTTTTTTACTGTGCTCAGTTTCGATCCCGGGATGGACTCGACTGTTTTTGTATAGTCTGTATATGAATCGGTGGCGTTAACCATTCGTCCACAGGAGACCGTACAAAGTAAAGTGGGTTCGGTATAAAATGCTTGGATTAACAGCATACAGCATAGAAACACATTCAAGCCATTAAAGTTCAGTCGTAATATATATAAATTGGCGGTAACGTCTAACGGTTTTTAGCGAGAATAATAAGAGCGGCAGGTAATTATTTGAAGCGTTGGTCAAGAGCGCATCACTTGGTAATCAACGCACAAATGCAAACGCAAGAGCAATTGTACTATTTCCGCGAAACGTATTAAAATATGTCAACTATTCGCTGTGGTTTAGTGATCACAACCGACGGTTTGCTCCAATAATGTGACAAGCAAAGCCTCGTGGTCACACATATACCACAAGTTAGAACCCGGTCATTAACCAACCTTTTCTTGCAGTTCGAAGGATGCTCAAAGGCGTACTCGAGACTGGAGAACTTAAAAACTCACCTTCGCTCGCATACCGGTGAGAAGCCGTACGTGTGTGAGTACCCGTCTTGCACTAAGGCGTTTAGCAATGCATCGGATCGGGCGAAGCACCAGAACCGAACTCATTCGAACGAGGTGAGTGGTTTGGTCAAATGGCAGGGTGGATATGTGCGTGTCCGCGTTCAGCCTGTGGATTAGGAACTAGTCGGTTGTGTCCTGGAGCAAGCAATTAAGGAACATAGCCTTGCCTAGTTGATTAATGGGTTGTACTACACTGAAAGAATGTCTTATAAGCAACATAGTGCAATACTTCCTAAAACCTGACAGTGGGTGCTAGGTAATGTGGGTGGTTTCGATCTTACATCTTCCGTCCGACAGTTTCACGGCTTCCACAAGAGTTACATCAATATAGCCGCCGCCTTATCCCTGCAACTTGCCTAAGTAGATTGTCGTTCCTTCCGCAGAAACCGTACGCTTGCAAGCAGGCAGGATGCACGAAGCGATACACCGATCCTAGCTCGCTACGGAAGCACGTCAAGACTGTCCACGGACCCGAAGCCCACGTGACCAAGCGCATGAAAGCGGAACGGGAGAGGGAGGGAAAGAGAGAACCGAATATTAAACAGGTATGAGAGTTTTGTGCATAAAACTGTGTACTCGCATGATTAACTATATTTTAAAATTAATATTGATGCGTCATTCTATTTTGTAACCAAGTTTCGAATCTGCGATAATCTCGTTCTAAAGACCGTTTTTATAGATAGAAATCAGTTTAATAATCGGTAATGTTGCGGTATTGCATAACGCATTCAAAAAACTATATTCTAATTTATTTATTGTTTAACAAGGCTCAGTTTCTAACCCATGATGGGCTCGTTGCTAAAACCGTTTTGTTGTGTAAGTATGTACAGTATATGTATGTACTATGAAAAAGAACATCTAGTAGGGGTAGGATGTTTAATAAATTTATGATGACCTGACACTAGTTGCATTCGGCAACACTTAAAGATGGACCAAGGGAAGAAAGATGGAAACTAACCGAAAATCCTAACTCTAATAACGACCTAGCCTTCCGTATGCAATTCCCTCTTTACCCACACCCCCAATCTATCCATTATGCGTTTACCCCCATTTTACCTACAATTATCCGACGGGTTAGTCTGGTGGTTTGGTGCGTCGCCTTTTAGCCGAAGGGTTGCAGCTACGAAACTGGTCGCTAACTAATCGGTTGTGTCCTTAGACAAGGCACTTAACGGACATTGAACCCAGCGGGTTAATGAGTTATACTAAATTTAAGGAAAGTGTGAATCATAAACAACACACTGCAATAGCTCCGATAACCCGACCGTATGCGTGAGTTGATCTGACAATTGCCAGTGTGTTAACCCCCTTGGTTTTCCCATTCACTGGGATAAGCATGAATATCATATCCTATTTTATCACTAAATTTGAATAATACCAGAACCTTCCACAGGAACCGGGAATGGATAAAGATAAGAGGAAGGGCGATGCTGGAGGGACGAAGCGAACTTGTCATCCACTCTCGCCGGGCTCAAACCCGCCATCTAACGACCAAGTAAATTCCGATTTATTTCGTTTCTATTTACACCTAAATTTCGTTCATTTTATCAACATTTTTAAAATAACAATTTTGGCTTTAAATCAATTGAAAGTATGGCTAAGAAGTAATAAAACAAAGGTTATATGGCGAATAACACAAAAAATAAGGGATTCGCTAGACAGAAGTTGATTTGATTTTTACCTTAGCTCTTTTTGTGCGATTGTTCATAGAAAAGACACTTTGCTTAATACATTTAAATACGGATTAAAATGAATGGGTTGAACTCGATATACGGACGGTTTAATAAGTTAAAATAGCCTCTAAAAGTCGACGGTGGGTACGGGGTAACCTGTCTGAATAAGTCATATCGCCTCTTGTTCTCTCTCGCCAACGTGAAAATCAGTGTTCAATCCCATAAAGCTACCCCCTCCACCCCCACATAATAAAGCGGCGCGTTTACACAGGTTTTTAAAAACGCCTTTTAAAACTATCAATTCTGAACCAGACTTTCTTCGCACAATTTACCCCCTACCCCATTCACCCCCACAGAACCCCCCAAGTAACATGAATCCCCGTAGCAACCAGTCGTCCTGCACTTCCGGTTCCGACGTGTCCGTCACCCCGCAGAACTCGCCCCATATGACGTCACAGAACAACGACTCGGGCGTCGACGTGAACGTGGGCGCGAACGAGGGCGACAGCGACGGGGACATAGTGGTGGACGAGAACCCGCAACCTGGTGAGTAGCCAATGTGATTAGAACAACCGACTCGTACACCATGGGCTACCAAAGCGGGGCAACGCTAAAGGGAGGGAAAGCGGGAAGGAGGGTAACTGTTCACCAAAACTATGGAATTTAGTTTTAACCCTTCCCCTAAACACTAATCTCAACCCCAACTAACCCTAACTCTAACCCCATGTTTACAAATAACTCTTATGCCCTAATATTCATTTTAGTGTGCAGTTTTCCTCCTTACCGCCTTCCCGCTTTCCTTCCTTTTAGTTTTCCCTACCGAAACGTCCTTATTTCTAAGATCTGACATGTTTTAAAGGCAATGTCTTAGAATATATTATACATGTATTTTGGAATACATAGTTAAAGAAATGTATTTAAAAAAATAAAGGCTGTGCCTGAGAACATATATTTATCGTTTATTCTGTTCCCGATTTTGGGCATTTTCGCGCACAGTGCACTTATCTTAAGGCAGATAATATTTCAGCATATTAAAAAAAACTTTAATATTTTTAATATCAATTGTGATGGCTTGTTTAGTCGTTTTCTTGCTTTGAAAGTAATTATTTGGGAGAATTTGATTCAGATTCGACGTCCGGTGGAGTTGGAGTGCTGAGTCGACACAGGGGGACGGTGCGCGCCTCTCTGGTGCCTCGCCTGGTGAACAAAAAGATGCAGAACCTGTCGATAGGTGGCAACATCGAGTCGTACGTTGACATCGGTGGTTACGATGACCAAAGAAAGCTGGGTAAGTGGCAACGTATTGCAAAAAAACTACGACCTAGTTTTTGATCAGACCCCCTTGCAATTTACTACAAGGGATTCGATTCGTAAATACGTATGGTGGTTGCTAATGCCAGAGACGAGCCAATCATGGGTTTAAAACTTAGCCCGGTAAAAAAAGGATTGACAAAATATCGACTAGTACCCAATTTTCTCGCATATGCGTTCTTTATCAACTTACGACTAAATTTTACGCTTTAAGCTGTTTGGAACCAATTTCGAACTTCCAACCCTCCGGGAAGCCCATTAAGCACCAAGTTATATATGGTCTAACACAGCATATTTTAGATGTTATTAAACGAGTTATCCGCCCAGGAATGCACAAGGCTGAAAGCTTCACCGAAGTCTCGTCCACCACCGCTTTCCCTGCCAAGCAGAAGAACGCCACCTTCCCGCGGAAGCTACCTCTGACGCCTCACCGACAGGTGGCGCTGTTGAACCAAGATCGCAGGGACAGTGGGACGGTTAGTGACGGGAGCAGAAAATCGTCATTGGCTTCTCAAAATAGCCGACGATCGAGCCAGGTAATTTAAAGTCATAAAATTTAGAGACAGCAATGAAAAACTCATATATTACAGAACACTGGTGGAATAAACGTGGCAGGTTCCTACGACCCGATATCTCTCGATTCTTCGCGTCGGTCAAGCTCCAACGTAACCTCGGGTTAGTATCGTATACGTTGGAACGGTGTAATATTGACTGTATTTAAATATACTTAACGATGGGATCGTATTAAAGTCTTACAAGGCCGTGAACCAGAGCCCAGTATGCTAATTTATGTCGCACCAGATCATCAATTTCATATACCGACATGTTAATCTATATACGTGATGACTTAAAAATACGTGGATCGTACGTACGGTCGTGTGGCCGAATGGTTACCACGAACGATACATATACCGATTCATATAAATAAAAACCGCCAAAGTGACGTCCCAATCTTGGGTTTGAAACTTGTGTCAGTAAAAAAATGTAAGAAAAATAAATAAAAAATACGGGCAACCTTTTCAATGCAGAGTGCCAGTTTTTTATATAATTTACTAATAAAAGCGACTGGTGCCAACCATCATTATGTACTGTTTGCATAGTCAACTACCCAATTTACATATAAGTAATCGGATAAGATAAAAATATATTGATTATATTTTACACATGCTTATAGTACACATTTTGAGTGCGTTTCAAATCACGCGGCGTGGCATTAAAACACCCATTTCTCTGGTTACACGTTAGCTGCTTTAGTTAAAATGCCCTCACATAGCATTGCTATATCCTCATTGTTGTAATCTAAGAAAATAACGGTCGTTTGAATGCCGTAGAACCGAATGTTTAACGTGTCCGATTCATATAATGATTTCTGCATAAAACGGCGTAAAGGGCCCATCATGGGTTGGTTACTTAGTCAAGTAATATTTTTTCTTCGCTATATGATGTGGCCAGACAAGTCACGCACCCATCTTGGGTTCGAAACTTGTGTCGGTAAAAAAAAATAAAAAAAATAAAATATATATGGTGTGGCCAGATCTACAATGTACATTACAGACGTCGTATGTGCCCAAGAAGTTAAATTATTTGAATGCGACTTTTCGATAACGCAATACACACAACTTATTGCTTATTATTCACTTTCCAGGTTCGTCCGCCCTCAATCCTTACCAGCTCCACCGCTTGAGGTCGCGATTTAACGAGAACGCGGGACTTCCCCCTCCCACCCCGGTAGACAGGGAGGGATACACGAAGAGTCAACTGAGCCGCTGGTAAGAACGGAAACATAAGATAGGATATTTATGTTTATCCCCTGGAATGGAAAAACCAAGGGGGTTAACACACGGGCAATCGTCAAATCACCTCGCGCCCACCGTCGGGTTACCGAAGCTATTGCAGTGTGTTGTGTATGATTCACACGTTCTTTAATTTGGTAGAACCCATTAATTCGCTGGGTTCAGGCAATGTCCGTAAAGTGCCTTGCCCAAGGACACAACAGACTAGCTTTTGGATGACCGAATGGTTAACACGGGCGATTGATATAACCATTTCATTTTAAAAACGAGATTAGTGACAGTTCCATCATGGGTTTAAAACTTTTCGTTCTATAAACACATTCTCTTCAACATTAACTTTTTCTCAGGCTCAAAGATGACACCCCCATTCCTGACCGTGGGGGGTACCTCTACAGCGCCCAACAACGACCCTCACTTCCCCAAATGGGTCCCCCGAAGCCCCCCATGGAAGACCGCCGGCGGAGCGAGCCGAGGTCGTCAGCTCGTACCCCGTTACCCCCACATTTAGGGGGCGGTGTAGCGTTCAGAAGAGCCAGTGACCCAACACGAAAATCGCCCCAGGTAAACCTCATTGATTTCAAATCAACAACGTTAAGGTGGTTGGCCACATTATCCGTATTCGTACGAATGATACGTAATCGTACGAATCATCCGTATTTGTACAAATGATCCGTAATCGTACGAATGATCCGTAATGCGTAATAAAACACGAAATGGCTAAATTTTGAACCCAGTTCGTTCCAAGGAAAGGTCTTCAGTCTTATACTCTCGACCACGCGAACGGCTTTAAACACAATGCGCCTTAAGTTTCCTTGACTGAAGTTATTTCATTACAGATGGATCCAACCAGGTTACCTAACGTGCAACGCCACAACAGCTGGAACAGCATTCACCCCTTGCCGGGTATCAAACCGCAAGGGTGCGCTTACCCAGGTGCCGTTCCATGTAATCCGTCCAACCAACCGCCCATGCAGCAGGTAAGGCCCAGATGTGCAGTAGTTTTGTTGTCTAGCACTTCGAATATGGCTTTTCCAATGAATAATCACCGGGGTACGTTGTGTCCGCATTACGGTTTCCATGTGATAATGGTAAAACTAAAGGAAACAGAGAAGGGTAGGATATTCATGTTTATCTCCGTGAATGGGAAAACCAAGGGGGTTAGCACACGGGTAGTCGTCAAATCACCTCGCGCCCATATTGTCGGGTTACCACAGCTATTTTTGTGTTTTGTGTATGATTAGGACATCCCTCCAATTTGGTGGAAACATTCTACTGGGTTTCGTTATTGTCCGTTAAGTGCCTTGCCCAAGCGTACACTAGACTAACTAGACGTTTCGAGTCTGCAACGCTTTTACTGAAATGCGACCCACCACGCTACTCGGTCGGATGGAAGGAAGGTGACTGCTCACCTAAATGAAGAATATAACACGGAGATTAGTGTTAGTTCTAGAGTTAAGGTTAGTGTAGGCATGGTTACAATAAGTTTCCATAAATTAAGTGTGCAGGTTCATTCCTTCTCTTGTTGCCAGTGCGATAACTCTATGCGTTTTCACCGTAACTATTTTTCGATTCACGACATGCTCACCCACCCCATTATCAGGTCCAGCGACAACGCTCTATCAGCAACAGCAGCAGCTACTACGGTGGCGAAAGCGGTTACCACAGCCACGGGAGCAACATGGCGTTGCACCAACCAAGCTACCAGGTCAACGAGCAAGTGCTCATGGAGAATTTCAACAATGACGTCATAAACGGTGACGTCACATTTAACGGACAGGTGTACGGTAAGAGTAAGAAGATTAGATTTCTACATAAAATACGAACACGTTTTAGGAACGAACACATCATTTTTTGTTCATACATGGGAACGAAACTTAAGCCTTTAGAAAACTAAATAGATGGCCGTATGGTTACCGCCACTATTTTGCTCTCCGCGTTCAACAGTCAACCAGGCAAAATATCCAGTGATTGTGGGTTCGAAGCCAAACCAAATAAACAAAAACTTAAACAAGCCATTGTCGATCCTAGTAAACCCTATCCGTATCACTCACGTCTATATATATTTATTTACTGAGCTTAATTTCATACACATGATGGTCTCGTCACCAGGACCGATACACGTGTATCCGTTGCTTAACCATTCGGCCACACCACCGTTCATGGTGGTCTATATTGATTAAGTAAATTCCACAGGCGACCACTGGCACCAGCAGACTACACCCCACCCACATCAAACCATGACCCCTGCGTCGGTGGGTTCGATGCCCCCTCACCAACGATTCCCCCAGAACGGTCATATCAACCAGAACCCCTTTCCACGATCTTTTAATAACAACCCCAACGTGGGACCGAACAAGGGGGTCCAGGACGCAAACGCTACCCGGTATTACGGGAATCCCCACTTTAACCCCAACGCGCAAATGGGCGGACAAGTGCACGGTCATCCCACGATGAGGCCGCAGAAAATGACGCAGCAGAACGTGACTCAGCAGTTCGGGAACCCGGACTTCATGCAGCTCCCCTACAACGCGCCGTCGCCCTACATCGCACAGCGGCAGAGCGTGCAAAACCAAGGGAGATCCCCTAACATGATTAACTCAGGGAACGTGGAACTGCATCTGGGTCACCAAAACCGGACAGCCAATCAAATCACGCCACGTCCGCCGGTCAGTTCGACGTCGTCCAATCAGAACCGAATGCGTCTCCAGCGCGTGCGCCAAAGTGGCTCGAGCAGTGTGACGTCATACAACCAGGCGCCGTCTGTTACGTCACAAAGCAACGGGCAAACAGGGAGGACGAACTATACACCCGATGCGCAGGTAGGTGGCTGTGACTATTTTTAAGAATTGTAAGGTAAGTGATCCCCGCACCCGTGGTCGGGAGGTTTGATCAAGGTCGCCGTACCGGCCGGGTCATCGGTTCGATTTTCTTTTACCCCGCGCTCTTTTGTCACTAGAGAATTTACTTTTTCCTCAAAAAATTCAATTTGATTGTTTAAGAAATTACAATATCAATTATTAAACACAAAAATAAGTGATCCGGAAACTAGACTATGAAAATATGCTAATCAGAAGAAATCACCCCTCAACTTGGATCGAAACATGGACGAGCTGTAATCTGAAAATTGTGTTGGGGTTCAATTGTAAATTTACTCCGAAAGTTACGCGGACAACCTGCAACCATATTTTTAGTTTGAATTTATTAAATTGCTGCTTCCCACAGATTCCCGACGAGTTTTTGCAGCAAGAGTTCATTGACAGCATTCCAGAACTGCATCCCGAAACTCACAGAGGAAACGAACCAAACGAAGTGAGAATAAGCCATACTTTCTCTACGTGTTTACCCGTAATGACATCGCGACCGTAAAGTGGCGTTGGGACGAAATATTTTACATTTTCCTAGAAACGGGGTACACTAAAGAAGGGAAAGGGGAATTACCAAAACAACGTTTTTCAAAACTAAGGCCTGGTTTACCCACACAGCTAACGGAGAGTCATTTGTTTCATTATAATAAGCATACCCAGACATACTCATATTCCAGCAAGAAACATAAATATTCTTCGCATAATTGCAAGTATTTTAAGGCTATGTCCAACCGAATAGCTGTATTGGTCATTGCTGAAAGGTTAAAGGATCGAAACTACTTGCTAACTTAGATGTCGTCGTGCACAATGCACTTATCCGACACCCTATGAACCTAATGTATTAATGGGTCAAGCAAAAAGTACAGCAATGTCTCCAATATATAGAGTATACTAAAATTACTCCGTTAAGCCGACTTCTGATACGGGGTGATCTGGCGATTAGGTTAGGATAGGATATGATATTCATGTTTATCCCCGTGAATAGGAAAACCAAGGGGGTAAACACACGGGCAATCGTCAGATCATCTCGCGACCACCGTCGGGTTACCGGAGCTATTTTAGTGTGTTGTATATGATTTACACGTTCCAATTTAGTAGAACCCATTAAGCCGCTGGTTTCAGGGAATTGTCCGTTACACAACTGACTAGCTAATGATACCCGTGCTAAACCACCTTTCGTCCGCTCACGGAAATGAGCCGGTTCATACTGTGCATTATATTGTATCTCACGGTTATAAAAACTCAACTTATTCCCGCTTTTATTAACAGAACCAACCTTACGTGAAAATGGCTGCAGACAGCACGACTGGTCCTGACTTGGATGGAATCACTGGTAATTTCTGTTGCTTAAGATTTAACAGCACGTCATTTTTCGGTTTTCCCATATGCATTCACTGACGTTTTGTAACTACTGTGTTTTTTTTATAATTTATTTTAAATCACAATGCTATTTTTCTTTAATGTAAGAAAGAAGCAAAATTGTAAACTAAACTTACCATTTACCTTCCGATTTATTAATTGTAGCAGTGTTCCTGTTTACAAAGAAACATATAGCATATTATTCGCTATTAGGAATTATATGTTATCAAATTGTTGTTTATTCGTCGTTCCACTGATTGCCGGTAGTTTAATTTAACTCTAACCTTACTTTTCGGCACGTACTTAATGAAAATAATATGATAATCATGTTTATCCCGCGCTTGTAAAAATAACAAGCGTTATTACACGGGTTGTTTAATTACCTCGTGCCCAAAGTCGGGTTACCGCTAATTCAGGTTTTGGCCGATCTTTTTAAATCCTTTAAATCTAGCGACACCCGCTAAGTGAAACAGAAGTGTGTAACATATGCAAATTTTAATTCACTGTAAGGGGGGAGGGGTGATAACCAGTGTGCAACTTTTGTAACCCTCGGTACCATAATAACCAGTAGTTAAATTTGGTAAACTAAGTTACCGTTATAACCACGCACAGACATGTATTACATTTTACATAAACAAATTTAAATGCATAAAATACCACTGTAAGGTGGGTAACAATGTACAACTTTAGTTTCCAACCCCTCGGCATAATAATTAATAGCGACATAAACGGTTACGTGACCGAATAGTTGGCCTAGATGTGTTGGCGATTTATTTAATTTAATAGCATGTTATTACGTCATAGGCTATCAGGATGATGACGCAATGAGCGGAACGAACACGGATGTCACACTTCCGCCAATGTCCGCATTTTCCTCTCGCATGGGTAAGATTCGCCGTCTTTTGTCCATTTTGTACAAAATCCAATATATATATATATATATTTGGAATTTTATTTTTTGCAGAAAAATGTAGTTTATTTTTGATCTTTTTGAATTATTTTTAAAATTTGGTTTATTTTTAATTTTTCTGGAAATTTGGTTTATTTAAAAAAATTAAATATCTAAAAATAGGGTATTTCCCCTTTTAGCCACGCCCATGATGGGAAAGTACCCGCCCCAAATCCCAACCAATCAGCACCCAGCATCGAACATGGCGATAAACAGTATGAGTTCCATGCTTTCCACGCTTGAAGAAGAAAACAAATATTTAAACCTTCTTCCCCAGTGATGCCGGCCGAAAAACGCGCAGTGCTGCCGACAAATTTTCTCCCTTGAATTATTAGTGCCTTTGAATTATGTATTTCCCTTTTAATACTTGTTCCATTCGCGGTTAAGCCATTCGTATTGAGCTGTGTTTCACTAAAATGCTTTTCCGCTATTTTTACTGCCGTATTTCCACCATTCCGCTGCTAACTTTCCGATTTTCCTACCGCGCGTGCCCTTAGCATGTGCTGTATATACCCGACTATGTAAATACGTGCCGACCGGCGCGGAGCAAAACTTCCAAGGCGCCAAAATAGCTGCCAAACACACTGTCACATTTTCGACGTGGTTCGGTCCAAGAATGAAATAATACAAAACAAACGGAATCGTGTGAACCGCAAAGGTATTTTAAGCTCGCACGGACTTTAGTGGCTGCTATAAATAAACCTTGGAAAGTAGTCTTAGCCGGAAAAGCTTAATTAAAAGGCGGTGGCCGATAGTTGCACGACATATACACAAACGTGTTATGTCAACTTCCGGACAAAAAAAACATGTCATTGCAAAAACATCTGGGTTAATTACAGTTAGGAAAGTAGAGAGAGTAAATTTACTGATTCGTTTTTAGCGACAATCGTGGATTGTACGACCCACCCTATGCTAGAGTACACTTATATATAGCCGTCGTGCTTATACATTTGACACAACAGCTTAGCCTACACGATGATGAAGATCTGTTTTTTATTTCTACTTGCTGTCGCCTGCTCAGCTGGTTCAGGTAAATCTATATAAATGATTATGTTTGTTGTTGTAAAGCAAACAGGTTTTAATTTGGGGAAAAGTAAAGGAGAAAAATTGTGTGCCAAAAATATGAAAACTACTTTTACCCTGCCCTTGGCTATCCATTTGTTAATAAAGTGACTTAACAAAATAGGGACTGTAAAAAAATGAGATGGTTAACGTGACCGATATATGTACTTATAAACGGTCCAAGTGACAAGTTTACCCTGTACTCGCAACTTATTTCAATTTGAAACTATTTTTTCCTTACAGTGAGCCAAGAAAGCAGAAACGAAAATATTCTCAACCGACTTTTGGACGCTATCAGACAGAGCCTTCACTCGCGTGCAGATGGGAGTACTGGGAATGACGTCACTAGCGGTGACGTCACAAGCAACGATGCCACAGCAAGCGAGGACATTCAAAGCGTCCAACCAGCAGGGGTGGACAACGTTGGAACAAACACAAATGGAAGCATAATGACCGGGATAATGATATTGCCGCGGTCAAGATCACCAGGCACTCGTAGTGGCGCCGCAGCCAACACCATAACATTGTTAGTTCGTGGGAATTTGGTGAGGAATTGTGTTTGGCGAGCTGGGATAAACTTTGTTAAATAACCATTTTGACTCTGAAAATTTTCAGACCATTTTTTCCAATAAAAACCATAGGTTTTTGGCTAATTTTTTATTATAAACTGCCGGCTCTGTATGCAGATATTGAGCTATTGGAGGGAAACAGTGTAAGGGAGAATTTGCATTAAAAACGGGCGTATTATTAAACTGCAACCCTAACCCTATCACCGCTTTGTCCCTAGCTCCAACACCAGCGCGTACAGTAATATTTCTTGTCGAATGTTCCCAAATCCTTTGTTTAAAACGTTTTCCCAAACCCGATTCAGCTTTATGCATCATCCGAAATGTTGTACAGCCGTAACTGATAGCAAGATAGTCGATTTTTACCTAATGTTAGAATTTCTGACTTCACCTAACCGTAATGGATTTATGGGTTGTGCTGAGGAAACGTTTAAATGTATGCAACAAAATTATGTAAGTAAACCCTGTGGTTTCCTACAAATACCTGCGAGCACATTATATTTTCTTATTTACTGGGTAAAACATGATTATCCAAACCTATTCACCAATTTGTTTTGTATTTTTCTTGTTTCGCCATACAGCCTAGTTGTATGGAGTCACTTTATAGTGAAGTAGAAATTCACACATTTATACTCACGGTGTAATATTATTTTAAGGTTACGATCGATTGCAGAAGGCATTGCGCTGTACGCAATAGAAGTTATGTCGTCCGAAATTGCAAGTTGTCCAAAGCCCCTCGTAAGTACACATACTGCTTTTACCTGCGACAAAAATTGTAAATTATGATGTAGTGTATTTGATTTTAGGTTTATTTTCGAACGTAAACTGGGGAAAGGCTAACAATCATTAAGTGCCCACGGCTGGGTTATGAAGATGTTAAAGCGTATTCTTTTTTTACTTAACTGGTAAGGGTTATAGGTGAAAGCTTATATCAAGCTTAAGTGTCCAAAACAACAATACCTTTTACATGCCAGCATTAGAAAATTATTTGTCAGTTCAAGTCGACCTTTTACAGAGTCTAGTTTCAAAACCGTAATGGGCTGGTCAATATTGTTTATTTTTACGATGTGCTGCTGTATACGAATCGGCCACGCTTTTTTGGCAACACTTATATACAAAAATGCGTGTTTTTAGTAAACATGTTATAAAAAAAATAAACAAATTAGTTATGGCGCGTTTGTTTTTTTATACACCGACCGATTCAAAAACAGACCTTGTGAAAATGGGGCTTGGATGATTTTATAATTGTTTTAGTTGATTTTGTAATTATTTTAGTTGATTTTGTAATTGTTTTAGTTGATTCTGTAATCGTTTTGTTTTACAGTTGCGTGTTTCATCTGTCGACTGAGCGGAGCATGCAGTGATCGACATTCGGCATTTTAATCCTGGACTTCTGTATATTATTCATAATGTGTTTTGCGCAATAAAGTTGTAAAAATTATGAACCGCAATTTTGAAACGCCAGACAAGTCACGAGACGTCTAAGTTAGTCATAAAACGCAGGAAGTATCGACATCCTTAACATAGTAAAACGTTCATAGCACTGCTATGAGAAATTAAACCAGCTTAGATTGCAGTACTACTAACTAAAAGTGATGGAAAAGTTGTTTGCGTGTTTTGTTATTTTGTTAATGTTGAAACGTTCGGTAGCATTGCAGTATTTTACGTACACGACCTCGACAGGCCAAACGGTAAATCGACTGAAAGGTTTATCTCATTAGCGAGTTACTGATTTCTTTATTTTCATAGGCGATTTTCGATTGCACAAAGTATTGCCACTACAGCACTGCCACAAAAACGTGGAACATACCGATGTCGCATTGCTTGGAAACGAAAAATTGTAAGTGTAATTTTGATGGTTATCTTGTAGTAGTTGGAAGTTTTAAATCGTTGTCTTGTCACTAAGTTCGTTTTTAAGTTACAAAAAGCGCACGAGTTGGTTTCGCTCACCAGTCGGCCAAAGGGCCGTTTAGCAGTTACCCCGAAAGTTTTGATATTTACATCATCTGTGAAGTATAAACTAAAACTTCCTTAACGGGAACACTAAAAGGAGGGTAAAAGGAAAAAGGGAAAACTGCTCACCAAAACTATGTTAACTATGTCTAAACGATTCTTAAAAAAACAAAGAACTAAACCGAACTCTAACCGAAGCCATAACACTAGACCTAAATAACCAATATTCATTTTAGTATGTAATTTTATTCTTTCCCTCATTCGTGTTTTAATTTCACTTCATTAACTGGAGCTTTAGCTCATTCAATAGTCGAATCTTAAAGTATATACGAACTTGAAAAGCTCGTTTTTAGTACAGGTTTAGCAAGCCGTTTGTAGTCGATTCCCTGTAATACACTGCTGCTCCCCATGCTGACTGCAGCATTACATGGGCGTCAATCAATATCTGTAGTCAAAATGTGATATTATCTTTTCCCTTTAATATTAGTTTATAACTAAATTAGGTTCATATTATACAGACGGTTGCCAGATCTGCCGGAATCGTGGGATATGCAGTAATACCAACCCGGCTATATAAGTTAGCTGATTCAGTACGACGGGTGAAGCTGGGAAAATTCTGTATATTCAAGCGTTTGGACAAACACCAGCTGGACAATTTTAATAAACGAAACAAATAAACAAATTCTAACAAGTCGGGTGTATTACAATCTCATGTGTTTCATATGGAATTTCTATCTCACATTTATGTGGTTGACGACATGCATTTTTAACGTTGACCATTTTATGTACCCACAGACATGTAGAATAGCCTATGGGAAGCTTATATGTAAACCTCAACTGTCGAACAGGCATCAATTATACATAGCTTTCGAGATTTGATATTTTATTCTCATATCATTGGAATATAGTTTATTACCGTCGCAATATACCGCAACACAATCACAGGAGTGTAAGTGTTGCAATAGCAAATTGGAAACTTTGAACGCGCGTCTTGAATAAGCATAAACTTTATCTACAGGCTTATAATACAAACACGCGCGATGTGTCTATACGTTATTTCCTTCTCGGTTATCTATAGCGTTTATGGGCGGGAAAGTTCTTGAGAATATTACAGGAATATTGTTGAGTCACCAAACGGCGGAAGTCTCGCCATCCTGACTGTAGTGTAATCTCCTTAGAGCATTTACACAGCAAACCCACCACAAGCTAGCACAGTAGAGTCCCAGGTTAATGAACAGCGAAGATGGGAAAATTATTCACATGTTGTGTTATTTTGTTAGCGATACACCTTTCAGCAGCATCAACCGTGAAATATTTCACGTACAGAACTTCAACAGGCAAAATTGTAAGTTGTCTGGAAAGCTATTTCTTTGTTACTGACTAAGTTAGGTAACATCTTTTTTGCAGGGAATGGGAAAACATAGGAATGTTGCAAGAAAAACAAAAAAATGTCATATTGTATTGTGCCAATCGTCGGATAACCTTAGCGAGAATGGAAAAACCGAGGGAGTTAACACACGGGCAATCACCGTCGGGTTACCGGAGCTATTACAGTGTGTTGTGTATGATTCATATATTCACACGTTCCTTCAATTAATGGGTTCTATTTATTAGACAGCAAACCCACCATTCAGAATCCAGTAAACCGCTAGGTTTAGACAATGTCAGTTAGGTGCCTTCTGAGTACCCAATTCACTAGCTATTGAACAGTACCTGAAACCCTTCGTCGGAAAGGCGACGCACTAAACCCCCACAATAATCGTTCGTGTCGAATACCAAGAATTGGTTCTCCTTTTTTTGTTTAAGACATTAAACTGTTGGGTCGAGAAAAAGAACGCTAAGTGCCTCAACAAAAGATCTCACTAAAAACGACAAGCTACCAACTAGTTTCGATAACATCAATTTTTAGCCACTTGCAATACGCTGTGAATAAAGCTATTTATTCAAACAATAACTGTATACGTTTTTTTAAAGGGGTACTTCATTTGCACGAAATATTGCTATTACAGCGCTACCACGAAAACGTGGGACATATCGATGTCACAGTGTATACAGAAGAAGATTTGTAAGTATTTCTCACGTTTAGCTAATACCTGGCGCGTCGGATTGGCAAGCGAAAGGTGGAAAACTAGTGGGAACTAGTCGGCTATGTTCGGCTAAGAAATATATTGAACGTTGCCCGAAAGCAGTAGGTCCATAGTTAAAAAACTGTTGCAGTATCTTCGTCGTATTAAACAAATGGGAAGGGGCGTTAACACACGGGCAATTCGTAATATTACCTCGCGCCCACCGTCGGGTTACCGGAGCTATTGCAGTGTGTTGTGTATGATTCAGACGTTGAATTCGCTGGGTTCAGCAATGTCAGCAAAAAAAGGAGACAACCGACTAGCTTGCGACCAGTTTCGTCCGTGCTACCTTTTGATTAAAATCGGCGTCACACTAAAGCACTATAGACTAACCGGTCGAACAACCTGTACACAATGGGTAGTGAAAAGGGTATTAGATCACAAGATTTTATAATGTTATGTTTTAATTAATTATAGTTTTACTATAATGTACTGTTTGTTTAACAATAATTATGAATTACTATCGTTCTTTAATTAAGAAAATAAACTAAACCAATGTCGGGCGTAATGAGCACCACATAAATAATTCTTTAGTTTCGAATGAACTAAGTTAAGTTAGAATTAGAAAAGACACGTTTTGACAGCATGAAATATATGATATATACTATTATAATTCTTTGTTAAATTTGGTTATTTATTATAGACGGCTGTCAAATTTGCCGAAGATCTGGGATATGTGGAAACACAAACTCGGTTGTGAGCTAACTTCTGCAGTTGGGCTAAAAGGACAATCGACCGAAGCTTATATCTGGGATTTCATGTGTATGGCACCTACCGACTTTTTTCAACCTTTTGTAAATTATAATTGATGTCGCCTTCCTTTTAGTATGTAAACGGACATTTTGCTGATTAACAATGATAATATGCGGTACTCAGGGCTTAAAGCCAGTGTGTCTTGTCAAGCTGTGCAATTTTGTAAAAATCGGGCAAGCTCATTAACTAAATAAAAGTTAATTGTGACTATAACAATATTTTAAGTCACCGTACTTAAATCAAAGTTATCGCCTTGAATTTCCATCTTTGAGAAAATACCTTATTAGATTTCTTTTCACAGAAAAATATTTGTAGAAACGCTGTAGACAGGATTTTATTTTAATCAATTACACCCATTAACATTTTGTAGACCTAAAAACTAATTAGGTCGGTCATGGACACTTTTGTACATTTGCTTTTATGTTTAACAGTTAAATCATTCTTGCTATAGCAACGTCGTTTGGCCGAATGATTAACATTACCAATACATATGCGGACTTACATACAAAAAAACGGCCTTAGCATTGATCCCATCCTGGGTACGAAACTTAGCCTGGTAAAAAATTAAATCACTCCCAGTACGGTCGTGTGGCCGAATGTTTAACGCGACCGATACATATACCGAATTATGCAAAAAACGGTTTGGCTTCGAGCTAATCTAAGCCATAAAAAAAACACTTCCTGTTGTGATTTAGAACACAAGGCTGATACGCCAATGTTTTTGTAAAAAAGTTATACTGTATAGACTGTAATATAAATTTAATGAGAGTCGTTATCAATTGTTTAAAACGAAGATGCATGTATATCATGTACAGAACCCTGTGTCCATCCAATTCGACAGCTGGTACGTTGTACTGACGAAATACCGTGTATAACCCATTTCCACCTCTGTATACACGAAAACCCCATCTGCTGAGATGATCTCCGTTAATTGCCTCGCTCAATAAATAAAAGTAACTAATTTACAACATATTTAACCAACTGGCCGTTACAAGTCGATTTGCTTCAACCTAAACAACAGGAATGAGAAACGGAACGCCGTAGTGTGTTTGAACTGGTGCTGTTGGGTTATCTTCAATAACGTTTGTAGACAAAATCAATACGTGTATTACGGCCGATTTTAAACACGTAATTTTATAACATGGGGTTTGACTATAGTCAAACAATCGACGGCTATTTGCGTTATGACATAAAAAAAACTCCGATTGTATAACACAAATAGAAATTGTACTATTTTAGCAAAGATGTTTGCTTGTTTTTAATCATGTATATGTTAGTGGAGGCTACCGCGTTCAATATACCGTCATCAACAACACAATAGGAAATGCCGAATCCGTATTTTTTTTATAAAAACAAATCGACAGATTATTTTTATTTAAGGAACAAATATGTCGATTTTTTATTAGATAACTATCTTTGTCGTATATGTCGTACGACATGCTAGCTGATGTAGTTAGATCTTTTTTTATTATTAGCTACCACGTAAGAATGCAAACATCCCTTTCCCGCGTGCTATTTCGGGCAACCAGTTGACGGTATGACGATGCTACAATCTTTCCCATCAAAAGTGAAACTTAAAAATTGTATAATTAGAAATGGCGATGGAGCGTTAAAGTACCAGCGGAAGCTCTTATGGAGATTAATAGTGAAACTACGTTATAAAAAGCACAAAAAAATTGTCTTACAAGGTGGTTTTATGCTTAATCTGCAAGGTGATTTCCGTTCAAAAAATTGTATAAATATGAAGATGTGTTGCCGATTTGCATTCATTCTATCTAATTCTATCCTATCAATACCAAACACATTCACAACATGAAATTGTCAGTGATATTTACCCTCAGCCTTGGGTGCTTCTGTCTGATGGTTGACTGTAGATCGGCCAAGGTAAAGAGACGGCGTGGCGGAAAATGCGTAAACGTGGAAAATAGGTTAAGCGCTTATTCGGAAAAAGACGTAGTCCAACTTTTCAATAATATTGAAGATCTTGATGCCGTAAGAAATCAACTGGTAAGTAGATTACTAACTGCTACATTTGGAGTTTTTTTTATCGTCAAGTCTAGAATTAGGCACACCGGTTAACTAGGTTAAAGCGTCGGCGATAATACACCACAAGCTTGACCTTATTTGCTTATAAAGCTTCGGCAGGAGATATTTACCATTTAAACTATAGAAATTTATATATGATCGCCAAGTGTTATCACGCACGCTAGGATTTGGGTTGTTGGTGCTATTGTATTGTGTTCGTACTTTGTATAAATTATCTCATTTAAACCCACTGTAAGAAATCAACTGTATAAAGTGTTATGCCTAAAAATGCACTGTACGGCCAAAAAGAGCATGGGGCTATATTTACTACGAGTTTTACCCACAGCGGTTCTAGATCGTCACAAAGTATATTTTAAATACAGTTTCTTTTATCTCAGTTTACAGGAAAAAAACAGCGAAAAATGTTGAAAGCGACGAATAAAATTTTTCTCAAGGGAAAACAAAAGAGCAAGGCTCGAAAATTCTCTGGTGACGGGGGCGTTCTTGGTGCCAACGCGCAAAGACTTGTATATTGGCTTGATGAGGCCACTAAAAAGATACAGGTGAGTAAAAAGTCGCCTTTAAACGTTGTGATATTTCACTTACAATCTGATTGATTTTGACAGAGAAGCGGGTCGGTTAATTGTGTGGATAAGCGTCTAAGGTCCATCACTGAATCTAGGGCAATGTCCATCACTGAAAAGGTAAGTTTGTCTTCTTATTATCCATATTGAGCTCAAAAATCAACGCACAGCCAAGCGTACTAAACGTCCACGAAATAAGGCTTTGGGATATTTATTCCTGTTTATCCCTGGAAAGTTAAGAGGCAGAAAACAATAACCCAACATATTCGGTTTACAGATGATACCGTGTTTTATGTTTTCAGGCAGATTAGATTAATGGGTTACTCCGTCGACTTTTAACCAAAGGGTTGCGGGTTCGAAACTGGTCGATAGCTAGGCGATTGAGTTCTTGGGCAAATCACTTATAACGGACATTGCCCTAGCCCAGTGGTGGTATGGTTTTTAGTAAATTGAAGGAATGTCTCAATTATATACAACACATTGTAATAGCTCCGATAATGGGTGAGAAGTAATCGAACGATTGCTCGTGTGTTAACGCCTCTTGGGTTTACTCAATCACGGGAATAGACATAAATATTCTATATCTTATGTAAACAAGGTGTTCAGCCCAATAAATAGCCATCAGCGACGTGTGTTAACCGCATTACAAACGATTATCTTGAGGTTGGTTTCCATCTCCCATCGTTTTTTATTGGTGGCTTCTAACGCTGCTTTTAAAATAAACGATTAAACAATAAAATAACCATTATGATTTCCGCAGTCATGCAAGCCGTCCCAAGTCGACCTGGCTTGTCTCCAAGACTTAAAAGCATCGGCCTCGTATATTGTCCAGTCAATATTTTCAAAACTCTCACTGCGGAAAATGAGTAAGAAATTGAAGGTAAGCGTGTAGGCCTAAATACACGTTTGAATCTCGTTATGGCCCGGTTCATAGGTCGTAGTCAGATTACCTCGTGTTTACAGTTATAGTCCCTTGCTCAGGGTAACAACCGGGCAGAGCGCCTTATATAAATAATAAGGAGCACAGCGTCTTATAGACCAGCCATCCTTATATCACTCGAGGCAAATCTAAAAAAACTTTCTAACAATTTTTGACGGAACATTTGCTGTAAAAAATGTTGATAATGTTGAAAATAAAGTGACAAGCTAAATATAGTATATTAGCAAAGTGACTGATATAATATTCGAATTTGCAAAAAATACAATTTAAAACTGTTTAAAAATACTATTTTTTGGTTAAAAAAAACTGTTTAAAAATATTTTTTTTTTACCCCGTCACACCTATAGTATTGTCTTGCTCCACACCACTGTGCCGCACACTGGTTGCGCAGCACTGGTATATATAGACTACCTTAATCCTTTTAATCCATGGATCACGTGATCCCACTGTATGGTATAGGTTCGGGTCTGTTGAATCCTTTACATTTTATACCCTTATGTCAATGTGTGTTAGCATTTTCATTTCAACTATAATACTTTTATCGAAACTTATCTAAACTTTTTATTTACAGTGCATTCCAAAGTTAACGAAACCTAAAAGGGTCAGGTCAGCAAAAGACGTTTGTGCAATTTTTAGCGTCACATTTCAAAACTCCTTGCTGGGCCAGCAAGTTTAATTGTCACCGCTTGCTCAATTATATTAAGCCAAAAATATGTTGCATTTTCTACCGTTTGATATTATGTATATATCCTTTTATATTTATATTTTTACTAGGTCTTTTTTTGTTAACCAATAAGTTGTACAATCCAGAGACATGTTAATTATAGATGACGAATATGTTGAAAAGTTCAACGTACAATTTCATTATCTTTTATATTACCGAGTTTTATAAATAAATTTATAATTTTATACATTTTATCATTTTTATGCATATTTATTTTGCCACATTATTTATTATATAGTAAATGTTGTTTATTTAATAAAAGTATCAGTAAAACGTGGGTTTACTGTTTACAAGAAGATTTTTTGTGTTTTTTGTCGTGGCTTGTTTCGATCGCAAGACCGTCGACTTCGGCGCTTTGTCTGTATTATTATAAACTGTTTGTAGGAAGTGGGTGCTGTCACCGATTGAAATGTCTGACAGAACTTCAATCAGAACAAACTACACAAAAAAAACACACTGACAACGCAAGAGAAACGGAATGCGAGAAAAGGTTGTAAGAGATGTTTAATCGAAATGTACTTTGATGGGTCAGAAATAGAAAGAGAATGCGTCGTTTTATCTGTGGTGGTCAATCTTACAACAGTGCATGGGTTATTCGCGAATAAATTAGGGTTTTAGGGAGTTTAATACCCAGTGCAAATGTGTGGCGCTTGACCTGACCCGAAGACCCTAACTAAAAGTATTCAGCTACGATGACTCTCGCAATCAGACAACATCAACGGAAGGTTTTTTATTCATGTGCTGAAAACTATCAAAAATACACAAAACGCGAATTCACTACAAATCATTAACAGGATTTAGCATAGCAAATTATTTAAAAACGAGGGACGAGCCGAGTCTAGCTTGAGTTCTAAAATTAGCCTGGTAAAACAAAAATCGCAAACCAGAGTTGGTTTAGAGTGAATGGGAAATACAAGTGTAACGTTCACCGCATTCCTTTTTGTTGATTGCTTGATTGTCCTTAATTTGATGACGCGCGGGCGCTTTTCCCGCTGCGGCTCATAGTATAAAAGTTTGTGTTAAATGGGGGACCAAAGTATAATAACTGCCACTACACGATTAGCTTACACAAGATTCATTGTATCACGGCCAGTCTTCGGATTACGTTGTGCTGAGCGTTGGGTGGACCGAGGCTATTGAATATTCTTGTATATGATTAAAAATCTGTATTTCTTTTAGTTGAAATTACCTAGGGGGTGGCACATTGGGTACAGATATCCGCTAACAGCCTTTACATAGAACTTTTTGGAGAAATTCAATTTATTAGAGCAAAATACTTCAAGAATCATTATAAAGTACTTAATGTCTACCTAATCTTGTTCGCTAGTAGTTTAAATGCATTGAAGATTGCCCGTGTGATAACGCCCCTTTCGTTGTGTATATTCACGGGGATAAATATTATTATCCTATCCTGTCCCAAATCAATCTAATCGTTTAACTTTTATATGAGGTGTCTTAAAAACAGTGTTTCCGAGTAACTACACTTTTACTGCACCGACATTGTATTTTCGTCAATACGCATATAAATCTGCAACACTATACTTTAATGTATATAGCAAGGCGTGACACAAAACAGAAAAATTGGAAGATATTTTACAGAAGCAGTTGGACAAAATACAATGTACAGATAGAAGAAGAAAACACAAGATTGCTCGAAAACTCTCTTTTTTCTTTCAGAACTCTCTCTATAAATTAATCTCTTTTTTTGTAGCGGTGATCTGCAATAGATAAGCTAATAACCGTTTGATCACTTATTATGAAAAGTCGAATAACAAAATTATGGAAATTCGAATAACAAAAATACATGCCCACTATAAATCTTCATTTTTTTAGTTACTTTTTTAAGGTTATTTCCGGCATACACCAATGTTTGTAATGTTTTTTAATTAGATTCTTGCTATTCTATTATTGTAATGCATATGTCGAATGACAAGTCAATGCGAAATATACGAAGCAGCGTTAAGCATTTTTAAAGTTGATAATTCCTTTAAGCTTCAAGCGTATGAGTACATGCTTCAAAAGTTTCATTTTAATTTCGCCGTTGTGGGTCACAACCGATATAATTGAAATGGGGTTCACCATTTTAATTTACTACTTTTTCCCATTAGTACAGCAATACGTGCGTTAAATATAGTCGCGAGGTGTTTTTTTTCACTTTCCTTTAAGATTTAAACATGCGGTCTTATAAATATAGCGTAACTTATGAGCGAAAAGCTAGACGATGTATGTTAAAAATGTTAAAATATTAATCTTATTTGGTACCTCCTTCTAAAGACTTAGATATTAGACGAACAAAACACTTCTTGTCTTGCGTCTTAAGAAAAAAAACAGAACTAGGAAAACATAATTTAATGTAAATAAACACAATAGCGTCCCACCAACCTTATTTGCAGTAAGTTATGCTGCAGGAGCGGAGCACTGACACGCTTCGGATCGTTGAAACGCACCGTCGACCTTCGTGACGTACTGACTGCATGTCTCCGAGCAATCGATCACGTGATCAGTGAGGCACGGGTGGTAGGTACCGGCGTCGAACATGCGGCCGTCCGACTCGCCGGGCGTTTTAACCCAAGCGTACGCGTCCAACCCCAACCCAGGCTGTTCGGCCGTGAAGCAAATGACCGCAGCGTCGGAGGTGCTGTCGTACGCCGTGTACTCTCCACCGGCGTAATAATCCGTCCCTCCCGTTCCAGCAGCGGCGGAATTGTCAGCGGCGGCGCCACCTCCACCAGCTGCGGCCCCACCGGCCCCACCGCCCGCCGCACCAACGCCGCCATCAGCTGCGGTCAGAGCTGAAAATGTTCAAACGTTTAAAATAAACTCGGGTAATAATCGACACAGCCAGGCAATCGACAGATCAATACATTTAAACTACAGTATACATGTATATTTATATAAGAGACTCACAATGCTTTAATGGCAAAATATAAATATATGTAAAAACGCATAAGCCTATCTTTTTTTCGAATAACGCGAGCTTTTCTGCAACTCATTTAACGCATATAGTCGTATATACAACTACATAACACAGTACGTCATTTCAAATAATTAGTCGTGAAACAGCGATATTTCTACACGGAACTTCCCTAATTACGATACTAGTTTCTGGGGATCGAATAAATACGGCTCACAGTCCAGAGCACACAATCTTCGATAGCTTTGTACACTTTCTTTTAGTATGCGCAAACAAATGACTGTGGACACCGCAACTATATCTGTGAACTTACCGCTACTGCATTTGCAAACTTCTCTATAAACATTAATCTTATTGGTATTTAAGCGAGGCAGATACCCTCGGCCAAAGACCATTTCTGGCAGTGGGTAAACTAGTTCCATCAACCCCAGTAATTAACCCAAAACTCATGCATCCATATATCATATTAATAGTGGATACTTCATTAATCTGTAGGGTTCAGTTAGATGTTACAAAACAGCATAACTTTAGAAAATTCTCAATCCGTATTACGGAATCAGGGATTCCGTCGATTATTGGACTACGTAATCCACCACGGCCATGTGGGATAAAAATTAGTATTCCTTTAGGCCCCAATAGCTTTTAACTAGCACAGAATTGTTACACAAAAGCAAATCGGAAGGAATTCCAATATTTCTTTTCTTGTAGTCGAACAAGGGAACGCGAAAAAAGTCGAAAAAGATTGGGAAACACTGCAAGTCAGTCAAATCTTACTTCCTCCAGCTGCTGGATTATTGGGTTCGACCACCGCAGATCCTACTGCTGGGTGGTTCAGCGCCCATCGTTTTTGGATTCTTGGTTCTGAAATTAAAGTGATGGTGTCAAAAAGCGTATGTGTACAAATGGTGGATAGGGATTTTAAGTTTATTTTTAAGTGTTACAAATTTCGTTGGCCTTTTCTGTAAGAAACATTCAATCAGTTTACTATTAAAATCCGACCGGTGTAAAGGGAGTGAGATCGCATAGGTTAGGTCAGGATATTACCGATACTACCAACGTTTGGAGTACAGTGACACTATACATAATGTGTTAATAAGAAAGTGTTAATCTAGGATTGCATTCATATCGGTTCCCTTTGAGCCAGAATAAAACTGGAAGGCTTATTATTAAAACAGTTTTTAACAAAGAAGAAAAACAAATGAATTAAGTGCTTTACCTTTTTCTTCTCTGTTTTGTGATAACAAAGCTTTAGGATTGCCATAATAACTCAGCCCGGCATCGCTTGCGTTGGAAGAAGACTTTTCGCCGCCAGCAGACAACTTTCCGCCATTCAGGGAGTCACCTGGCAGAAAACAATAAAGACGATTACTTTTTGTGTCATTTACGCACCTTAGGCGAAACACTAAAAGAAGGTAAGAAGAAAGGAGAAACATGGACCGTTAAACGAAACTAATTCTAACTCCACTCTAAATACTAATCTTAAGCCCAGCCCTAACACTTACGCCCTAATTTGTATTTTTTGCAGTTTTACCCTATTTCTACTTTCCCTCATTTTAGTTCCCCACTTTAGACATTCGCATTTTCCTGTTTTTGCCCTCTCTCTCTTTTCCTTCTTTCTTTCTCTCTTATTTTTAATAATAACATCGTGTCTTATATCTAAACAATAAATAAGGGCACAGGAGCAGAACGGTTTTTAACCAGGATAGGTTTCGAACCCGCAATGATCTGTTTAACGAGATCATTTTTTATATAATTCTCTATATTCAAATAATTAAAGGCAAATGTATAAAAATGCCGCCGACGGGAAAAAAAACTGGATACTGCAAAAGGCGCTACAACTTACCAGTAAGATTTGCCTGTATATTGCCGCTATAGTAGTACTTGTAATCGCCACCGTAGTATTCTGAATCTCCCATGTCTGTAAAAATTTGTATATATTAACTGGTGTTCATAAACATAGTAAGCTGTTGTAATTAAGGTTTATAATAAATTCATAACGAGTGCTATATCGATTTGTCGGAAAATGCTCAAAGCGAATTAGAGCTGGTGGTATTTCGTCGTACATATAATCAAAACTGGTATCTATCTAGTCGGTTATTTATTCATAGGCAGAAAATATTGTTTATGCCCAGTTGGTTAATAATTTTTTTTTAAATCACAGAACGACTCCATCATATACAACACTTTAGCTCTGGTAACTCAATGGTAATGACGCCCCATGCTTTTTGACATACATTGGGGTAAATCGCGCATTTTCGAATGTTTAATGTCACCATTCAGGGATGGGTGAGTGGATTGGTCATTTACATCCTGGAGTGTGAAAGCCATCTTATTATATTACAATTATAAACCCGTGTGATATAAACAGGATACGATCATAAAAAAATGATAAAGGAAACCCGTGTGTCAGAGATTTGACATTGTTACAACCACATATCTTCTGAACAAGGTACAGTTGTTACGGATATTACAGCGTGTTGTATTCGATAGAATCTCTAATATATAAACAACTTACCACTTGGAGAGTTCAGCACCCATCTCTTTTTCACGCTGGGAACTGAAATCAAAATAATAAAGTCAACGAAATTGAAAAATAGAAAAAAACAAAAGGCGAGGCGGGAAACGGCCAAGTGTATTTTAAAATGCTGCTCAATCTTCTATTTTGGCACAACTATATATAAGTCGTATATAATTCTCGTACAAATGGACACTTGTAGTGATCTAATCACTGTAAATCGTCCATTTTTGTTAAATATTAGCCCGATTAAACGTTTTATAGTTGTTTCATTCTTTGAACTCTTTATGGCAATTTTTGTATTTTTTCCTAGACTAGTTTCAAACTAATGATAGGCTTTTCTAAGATGTTTTTTTTTCTACATAGTAAGTACATGAAGCATTCGACCAACAGTCGCACATAGTATATTACCGGGCAAATTTCCAAACGATTAATGGGCTCGTTACTACTACGACCATTTTAATATAAAAATCAGTATATTAATCGGTCGCGTTAAAAATATTCGTCCGAAGTCTTACCAGCAGTTGCTGAAGGCAGTGTTACCGCCGTTGCCCCGCCATTACTGCCAGCTGTCCTCAGTGTGGTCACTGCCGAACCATCCTTCCACATCGGCATGCTGCCGTTTTTCACACGGGGTGGATCGTAAGTACACGAGTTGATATCATCCAAAGACCTGGATACGAGTGAACCGAAAATTAAAAAATCTCCGTCAAAAAATATTTCACTGTTGCGAAAATAAGGATGGATAAAGGAACATTTCACATAATTTTTTACATGACTCATTATGTATGATCTAGGTTGTGACATTTTGTGTTGGAATTCCACAAATTTATGCAAAACAAAATTCCTTGAATTTCGCTGTTGACCTATACATAATACGCCGGACCCTTTCAGAAACGGCCCCAAGAGCACAAAGTACAACACGACACCAATTTGCACGATTTTGAACTATTCTTCATTGACCGCCCTACTTTTAATATGCCACCCTTTTGCGATAACACAGTGGTAAAGGCGTCTGCGGTCTTCAAGCAGCCGAAATGTCGTTCAGATCGAAACCAGCCGCTAGCTAGTAGATTTTGGCGATATTCAAGGCACTTAGCGGATGTCACCTGACCCCAGTGGATTAATATAGGATTTAACTAAACGGTACTTACGCCTCAATTATTTACCACACACAACAACAGCTCCGGTTACCCGGCGGTGGATAATTTGGCGATTGCCCGTGTGATAACACCACTTTGCGATTTTCCCTCGAAGGGGATTAAACATAAATATTAGACATAGCCATGTTGAAGGTCGTAATGTAAGGAATTTCGGCTGGGGGAGCGAGATTAACGATCATACGTTGTTACATTAACCGAAATAAAAAAATAATAACCTATCCACGCAATACAAAATCAACAAAATCCCCCTAAAATACAATATCCCATCCACGCAATACAAAATAAACAAAAATCGCACTGAAAAAAGAATATTCTATCCTTGCAATAGAAAATCAACAAAAATAGGATTATCATATCCTTGTAATAAAAAATCCCCCTAAAACGAGAATATCCCATCCATGCCATACAAAATCAACTACAAAAATCGCACCTGGTTGAAAACTCCCCTCCGTTCCTAGAGGTGTCGATGATGTAATGGTATCCTGTCTGGCAGTGAATCTCGTTGGCGAGGATCTCGTTGTAGGTGCTGTTGACGAAGGACCCGACGTTGATCGAGAATCCTCGAATCGTGCTCGGCATCTTCTTCAGCACGCTGATGACGTGGTTGAGGTTGACGTTCCACTGCAGGTACATCGCGTTCCCAGCGTCCACGTAGATCCACGACTTCGGGAACATTCGAACGGCGTTTCCGACCCTTTGCGCGTAGTCGAGCTGAAAGGTGAAAAGAATGTAAGAAAAATAGTGTGAATGGTAGTAATAGGCATTGTTAGGATTCAAAAGGTTCGCATGGGTTCGGTCGAACCCGTTCTTGGAACGTCGGGATAATCACCGATCCGATTCTTGCTTTTTTACAGACATTAGACCCTTTAGGGAACCTGTTGTTAGTAAGTACAATACAAAAGAGAACCTGTTCTTAAAATTTTGAATCCCATCACTGGTTATAGGCAGTAAACGAGTTGTCAATGGCTGGTTGGTGTTTATACAAAAATACACGAAGAGTAATTATAAATCACAAATAAATTTCGCTCTGTTTAAAGATGCATATAAATGTATATATTTAGGCACAAGTGGCATTTTTAGTTGCTTGTTTAAATGAATATATTTTCATTAAAGTCTAGGGGTTATTTTGTAAATTGATAAATTACATTATTTGTCGAAAATACAAGAACTGAATTAAAGCTGCTAATATGGTCTATGTCCCTGGTAAACGTTCTGCGATAACCTTGACCAAACCTTGTGGATACTGGTTAGTTAAACAGAACTTTTTTAACGACCTAAGTTTCGAAACCATGATGGGCTCATAACTTGGACCGTTTTTGTATAGGTGGCATATCTATCGGTCGCGTTAACCATTCGGCCACACGACCTTACAGTTGTACAGAAATTATAAGCAATACATACAGCACGCTGTAATTGTCTTGACAGTTGAACCGGGGGTACGAGTAACACTGATCAATTCTCTAAACCAGAAATAATTTTCCTTTGCAAGTTATCCTACGCTGAAAGCGTGTATGCCATTCAATGTAAACTACCTCACTCATCGGGTTCAAATCACACATCAATCCAGCCAGAAGTGACTAGCACGATAAAGGTGATGGGGAACATACGAACCTGGTAACCGGAGGCGTGGTGACTCGTCTGGGAGTTGAACGTGTGCATCAGTAAAGATGGCTCCATCACGATCAGTGAAGGAACGTCTGCTAACTGTTTGGCGTAGTTTTCTAGTTTGAGGTCGTAATCGGACCAGTTTTCTAAAAAGAAAAATTAATCGCATTAACCATTTCGACCACACGAAAGTATATTAACCATATATCAGACGATTTAACCATTCAAGCACACGAGAGTGTATTAACCATATATCAGTCGATTTAACCAGGCGATCAAACGAGATTATACTAACCATATATCAGTCGATTTAACCATTCGAGCACACGAGAGTATATTAACCATATATCAGTCGATTTAACCATTCGAGCACACGAGAGTATATTAACCATATATCAGTCGATTTAACCATTCGAGCACACGAGAGTATATTAACCATATATCA
Source organism: Ciona savignyi (assembly GCA_000149265.1). Taxonomy (NCBI): domain Eukaryota; kingdom Metazoa; phylum Chordata; class Ascidiacea; order Phlebobranchia; family Cionidae; genus Ciona; species Ciona savignyi. Next base: position 1,547,167 of record CH000786.1, on the reverse strand, counting down.
GACGATTTAACCATTCAAGCACACGAGAGTGTATTAACCATATATCAGTCGATTTAACCATTCGATCAAACGAGATTATACTAACCATATATCAGTCGATTTAACCATTCGACCAAGCGAGAGTAAATTAACCATATATTAGTCGTATTTTTACATTCAACCATATGAAATTATATATAGATTAATAACTCACCGATCCGATCTACAGGCATGTAATGCCCCGATTCAGCGTCCAGTTCCAACCCGGTGGAGGGCCTCATGAAAAACACAATTACTGGAATCTCATCTTCATTACAAGCGGTCTGCTTGATCTGCTGGATTGTGTAGAAATCGTCGGTAAGCCCCAGCAGCCAGAAAGCGTTACGGGTGACGTGTAGCTTGGAGGACACGTCCAAAGTTTTGACCATGGCAAGGGGACTGCTGCCTAGAAATGGTAAGAAGTTATGTTACCAGAATTGTAATGTTTACAGGATTTTCTAATGATGGCCTTATACAAATATTTATTCTATTAAATAGTTTTGACCGCTTTTGGTCAGTAGCGTCTTTTAACATCAGCAATTTGATCAGCTGCAAAAAAAGAAAACTTAGGACAAGATGGGCAGTAGTTGTGGTGGTGGGTGCTGGAAGTCTGCCTTTAACGTGCGCGGAAGTATACAAAGAACAGCTTCTTAGGATAATATAGGATAGTTATGTTTATCCTCGTATATGGGAAACGCAATGGGCGTATATGGCGACTATTTCGAAACCTGCAGCTTTTTGACTAAAAGACGTTGCACTAACCTAACATACTAATCGGTCGGATCATGTTAATGATAATTTGCCAAACGACTTACCAAGTTGGCCCGTGTACTCGTGGGGACAGACAAAGTTCTCAGTCATATTCCTCGTGGTGAAAGCCTGCACGAGAATAAGTGCGGCGCACACCAACCGCAACAGAAGCTGTACATTCCTGAAGCAGGCGACCATGATACCTGGGATTCGAACCCGGTACCAGCAGTAGATTACCACGATGAGGTACGGCGTCATGTTGATAAGAGCCCACGACATACCAATCATGTACATGTAGTAGAAGTAAAACTTTACGTTCTTGGCGGTAACGGCTGAAAAAGGAATTGTTGGGTTATAAAATAAAGGATGTCACAAAATGTTGACATTTCACCAACTAAAAGAGGATAATATTTTGTTAACCAGATAATCGGAAAAACGCAAAGTAATGTTATCACACGGGCAATTGTCAGATTTTCGCGCGCCCACTGTCACCAAAGAAATTGCAATGTGTTGTAATAGAAAGAGGCACTGGTTTAAATTTGGTTCAACCCATCAATCCATTGGGTATAATCGACGAAGTTAATTGCCTTCACAAAGGAGTCAACCAACAAGTTAAAGGTAACATCTGACACGGAGTGTAATCGAAGTATCAATCAAACAGACAAATACAACATCCAAAAAGAACAAACAACCAACACTCTTACCTTTCACAATGGCGTAGATGATGGTTATCAGCATAATAAAGAACATAATGAAATGCATGTAGCAAGCGCGGACGTCCTCTTTCTGGAAACCGACGTTGTTACCTTCCTCGTCATCTGTCTTCTTCTTTGTGGTCTTGAAAGTAAGCTCGCCTGGAAAACGTGGTATAATTAGCTTTTTACAAATCAATAATAAAGGATGTTCGTGTTTTAACCCCGTTTTGGGAATCGCATTGGGGGTTATTAGAAGGATAATCGTTAGATCTTGTGTGACAGTGGGGTTATCGGTGCGATCGCAATGAATTGAATATGGTTGGGAGGATTCTACTGTTAAGTTGAACCTATTAAAACATGGCGGGCGATGTTTTCAATTAAAACACGGGGTTACGGCGATGTTCGTCTGTCCTGACGTTTTCACCCTGCCGTCGGTTGACATGTCTGTATATTAGTACTGGCTTTGCGGCGCAATGCGGCAGACTTATCGAGGTCTTTTCCAAAAATTTATTAGTGCACGAAAAAGAGGCTTACTTGGTGTTAAATAAATAACAAAGCCAAAACACGTAAAACAATGAAAACAACAAATTGTTTAAAAATATTGTTTAATTCACTTAGAAAGGAATCGAGTGGTCTTGTAAATTAATATTTAATTATTTACCGTCAAATCAGCAAAATGGTATTCATACCCAAAGGCAATTTTAAAGATATGTATTTCTAGAGGATAACAACATGGAAATGAGCTTCGGAATTTCGTAAAATTGGAACTGATTGTTGGGTTTTCAAGCAATTAAAAACACATTTGAATTGTAGGATAGATAAAACCTAAGAATGCTTTGATTCAAAATTAATTTTAATAAAACCCAAAAACATACCTTTTCCTTTGAGCAATTTCGTGCCCACGATTCTCCGCACGCCGTTGAAGTAGGTGAACCATAGATTCGTTGAAGCGAGTTCGCCGTTCCACATGTCCTTGATGCCGAACCCGGGGGGAGGGTAGAGCAGCAGCATGTTACCGAGAAGGTAGTAGATGAAGAAGGCGAACGCGAACTCGAGGCCAATCTTCGACACCGGCCACAGACCAAAGAAAATAGCCCACGCGGGCACGAGCTGGAAGAACGGGATCGATATTGAGGCGCAGAAGTAATTGAAGCCGCAGGAGCTGTAGAAGACTCGCTGTGAGATGGAAAGCCCGGACTGCATCAGTGGAAACTCGTCCAAGAAAATCTGCAAGTTTCCTTTGCACCATCTTGAACGTTGCTTGAAAATCTCAGTGATCTCGTGAGGGGATTGCCCGATGGCGAGAACTTCGTGGTGATAGGCCACACCCCAACCCATAGTGCAGAGTCGAAGCGACAGTAGCGTGTCCTCGGTAAGGCAGCCGACAGGGAAGTATCCTACATCCTTAAGTGCATCGGCTCGCACGGTAAAGTTGGTTCCACAGCAGTTGACGGCGCTCCAACGATCAAGACTGGGTTCGATACGATGGAAGAAAGAGACGTTGAGATGGTCCCACACGTCTTCGTCCGAGTTCACGTTGTAGAAGAACTGCGGCGTTTGTACGAGGGCAATCGGCCGCGTGCGTTTTTCGGAGAAGACCGGCAGGACACGTAGTAGGTAGTTTCGCCTGCGGAAACGCAAAGTTACGTTGACGTTTTTAACACTGATTAGCTCGCTGGCAGTTATAAGTTCACTTAGAAAGTTGCTAAACTAAAGGTCAAGTGAGCGGCATAAAAACGCCAGTGTTGCATAATTTACTTCAACTTATGGTCGTTAGTTTATAGACAACTTTAAAGTTCAATTTCAGTCGACTACCCACTTTACAGATACACACCTGGGCATGAAGTCTGCGTCAAAAATGATCACACATTCCTGCTCGGCGTACGCGTCGTCGAACACGTAGTGCAAGGTGTGGTTGATGTTGCCGGCTTTGGCGTGGTGGGGAACGCCTGGTAGTTTCGTCCGAGCGACGTAATGCAGATAGACGCATCTGTTGTAACATGTGTTATTTGAATAGAATATTAAATTAGATAAGAGAATGAAAAAACATAATGTTTTCACGCGGGCCAGATCTTTTGTCTGCCGTTTTGTTCCACTGATCGTGTTACTTTCGAATATTGTTGTTTTTGCCCATAAGCGCAATTAAGTTATTCAATAGCAAGGTGGGTATCAAACAAGGAGTGATTCTGTCCCCGATCAGCGGAAATCGCTTTGACCCACGCGTTGAAACATGAACCAGTTTCTTTACGTATTATTGTTGTATATTTTGTCCGTCTTGATATATAGCTCAGTAGTTTGGTGCGTCGCCGAAAGGTTGTAGGTTTGAAACTGGTTATTTAGTTGTGTCTATGGGTTCTACGAAATTAAAAGAATGTCTCAATCATACACAACACACGGTAATATTTTCGGTAACGCGAGGGTGGGCGCGAGGTAATCTGACGACTAGTGGTGTGTTGGCGCCCCTTGGGTTTTTTCATTTACGTGAATAAACATGACTATCCTATCCCTACGTTGGTTCTTATTCATTTTCTAAAATACTAGCTATGTGTTCTTTACCTCTTTGTACGTTTGGAGAGAACCCAGTTTTCCAAACTCTCCCTCCGTCCATCATCGAGCACGTAGACATGGACGTGGAAGTAAGGGGGGAGGTCCATGTGGACGATCTCATGCACTGTACCTGCTACTACCTCAAGCGGTTCCTGGCGAATGAAAACAGGATGTTAGTTGTACAGTTCGATATATTATTGATTTTTTGCTGCAAGTGTTCACGAGATAGCGCTGCATTTTGTCCTCATTTAAAAAAAAACGGAGTTGTTATTATTGCAATATATACAAAAAGATCCGCTTAACGCAACATAGCAATAGTTTGAATAAGTTATTCAGCTTTACACCACGGAATAAATCCCTCCAGAAACGATTGAGTGATCAAAAGGTTGCCTTGAACGATTCATTTCATATTACTTGAGTTTTTAATACGGGCCTTACTGACGATCCCATCATTTAGCTCATTAAAAATATGTTTTTTTAAGTTTAAAGTTACGTTTAACTGTATATTTACCTTGTATGTGGGCACCATAATTCTAGCGGTGTGGAATTTTGGCCTCATAAATGCGTCGGCCGGGGCAGGCTCACGTGACACCCACTTCCACAGGCACATTCCCTGTTGATGTGAAGAATGTTGAGAGACATCAACTCAAAAAAATATTTTAAATTTTTTTTTTAAAAAGCTGGTTTTTGACATAGCAAAAAAAACACTTTGGCACACTTTTGTTTACTATTTCATCTGCAACGCAACGCGCATAGCCAGCGTTATGCCTTCGTAAGTAAAGTAACTTTTTTTATGAACCTGCAAAATCAATGACGGCGCTGTGATGATCTCTAGAATGGCGACAACGATGCAGTAAATCCGGTTTAAACCGGGCGAGTCCAGCGTATACTGGATCCGCACAAAGACGTAAGCGAGGAAGGATATTATGTAGGTGATGTAAAGACATTGATAGACGTAATTGTTGCCTTTGAATATGATCGGCGGGACTGGGGTTGCAGTTTCAGGCGCCGGAGTGTCATCGTCGATAAACTGTAAAGCATATAACAATTTATAAAATTATTAAACTCTCCGGAGAGTTTCAACCAGATTAGACAACTCTCTCAGATTAAAATATGCGTTATGGACAATTCCAACCGAATAAAACAGAGCCGGACAAAACCAATGTGTCTCTTTTTACCAAAAAGAAGGGGAAAACTAAAAGGAGGGAAAGCGGAAAGAATGGAAACTGCACACTAAAATGAAGATTAGGGAATAAGAGTCAAAACATGGGGTTGAAATTAGGGTTAGATCTGGGGTTGAGATTAGTGTTTGGCGGCAGGGTTAATTTAGTTTCTTTAATTTTACTGTGCAGTTTACCTCCTTTCCGCTTTCCCTTATTTTAGTGTTGCCCAAAAAAGAATAATTACGATAATTGAGTTTAAAGCGTAAGTATGTCCCCCTGTTGGGTACAGAACTACCAAGGACCTGTCAATACAAAAAAGATGAAAAGTGACTGCGTGACATAGTCCTATTATCGACTATATGTTTGTTTGAATAAAGCTACGATGCTTTCTAAAACATATTTTTAATTGTAAATATCTATTCAGGGTCCGAAACTCTTCTGTGGCATATACAAATTATTACGCATTATTTCGCTATCTGCTGTGTGATACATGACTTTCTGAAACTTGTCAACAAAAAACTTCATAAAAATAAATAGATGCATTATTTTACGAACATCTTCATAGTCGTCCCAATCATTTTCGTCGTCGGAACCCAGCGAGAAGTTATCATCGTCCGGCATAGGTTCCAATTGTGGGAAATCCCCATGATCACGATAGACGGGTGGCGCCGAGGCCTCATGCATTTTTTCCGAAGCAGCGATACTAAACGATTCTTCATCGTCTAAATGTAAAATAGAACCATATTGGAAAAGCTACTAAGCTTTTTTAAAACATGTTAAATATTATAGGATATTCATGTTTATCCCCGTGGATGGGAAAGTCAAGGGGGTTAACACACGGGCAATTGTCAGATCACCCATCGTCGGGTTACCGGAGCTATTGCTGTGTGTTGTATATGATTTACACATTCCTTCAATTTGGTAGAACTAATCCGCTGGGTTTAGGCAATGTCCGTAAAGTGCCTTGGCTAAGGACACAACGGACTAGCTAGCAACCAGTTTCGCACCTGCAACATTTCTATTTAAAGGCGACGCACTTCACCGCCAGACTAACCGGCCGAACGAAATATACAAAATGATCTGATTTTCTGCTCAAAAATTGCATTTAACAACCCGGTAAACAGAAGAAGAACTACTTTCTCAAATCGTTGTAGATACATTTGTTGTGTAACAGGTTTCTAAATGTATTTTTTCAGCTGATCCTTTCAAACGTATTTCCTTGTTTTCAATCCAGACTTTTAAATCAAGTCTCATTTAATCTGTACATAAGATACTGTAGCGATAACATAGTGCTATATAGATAAAGAAATGACACGCATAACCATATTACCCACAACCGCTATATAACAGGGAAATAAAATATGGTTAAACCTTGAGGCAAAGGTGGAGGGTATACGTGTCTATCATCTCTATGTTGGACACCTCTATAGTTGTCTCTATGGTTTCGTTGTCGGTCCTGCTCTCTGTGACGTAACACTGGCGGGGCATGCTGATTCTGGACGCTTGGAGGTTGATCTAGTAAGTGATGAAAGTTTAAAGCAAATTTCGATTTAAATGTTTCCGCAATTTTACGGTGAGTCGTATAATCCACTTGAGCAACTAATTCACTATTTCTATATACTTCTACATCATAAGACAAAAACAGCCTTAAAGAATATCAGTGTTGAAAAAAGTCGCCATATTGGAACTAATATCAGCTATTTGAACAAAAATATTTAAAGTTAGAGTGACCGATTCTGTTTATTTTGACAATGCTCACCAAAAAAGAAAGTAATTAACAATAAAATGTGTTTAAAAAAAAAGAAACCCTTTTGTTTACAGGTAAAGTTTACTGCTTACTGTTTTCCAGTGCGTTGGCATGGGCTCGAGTGAGTGGACGGATAGTTAGGTTCCTTGGACCTATACCACTGTCGCTACTGTCGTAGAACTCATCATCCCTGTTTTCCCAGTCTTGACGATGCTAAAGGTATATACATGTATAGGTTAAACCATGCATCGTATATCAATTATGTGTTGTGGGGATAAGTATTTGGAACATCGATTGTACATGGGTGGCCAACAAGTATTTTGATGATCAATTGTACATAGTGTGGTACACAACATTCCTCTCAATATCGGAGCTTTGTACGGTTGTGTGGCCAAATGGTTAAAGCGACCGATACATACGACTTCCATACAAAAACCGTTCTAGTGACGAGCCCATCATGATTTCGAAATTTGGCTCGGTAAAAATATATATATATATTGGAGCATTGTAACAAACTCAATTCGATTTCGAATCCATGCGCAATAAAAAAAAGAATATTTTACAAGAAGAAATCAATTATCTATATTTAACGCCAGGTAGCGTATTGATTTGAGAAGCAACAGAATTTGGAATTGTGTCTCACCCTGGATTGCCGCGGCTCAAAACCTCGTTTTGGTTCTCCCATTTGACCTTGTACCTGGTTTACCGCTTTATAAACCTGCAAAATAGAAAGAGATTTTTTAAAGGTCTTGAAACTACTACACTGTGTGAAATTTCCACATTTGAATTTTTTTAACTTTAAATTTTTGAACTCAAACTTTTGAACTCAAAATGGCTAGTCACTGAGTACGTTTTTTTATACAAACATAAAATTTATTAGTATCTTCGGTATCTTAACCTAAACTTGCGAAGTTTTTACGACATTTCCGAAGATACATATGAGTTCAAATTTTCATCAAAAATTATAGGAGGAAATCGTTTCGACAACCCATTGAACAAATATGCATTCTGCAAACATTTAAAGCAAAATCGTCTATTGGAATTCGACCAACAGGCATCCAGTAACTGTTTGGGATAAACGCGACTATTTTACTTAACTATTTTTACCCACCTGGTTTTGGCATTCTTCAAGCCGCTTGCTGAAGTAGTCCGCCATTTCATCCATATCCTGGGATTCCCCTCTTGATGTCATGTTGTCCAGTCCCCGAGAAAGCTGAGACTTCAAACTCTCAATCTCGTCGCGCACAGCGGATATGCTGCTCTCAGTGGGCTGTGAGGACTCCATCTGTAGGGTTGAAACGTTATACACTTAATGGGTGTTTTTGTTCATGTCCCATCTTCGAACGTAATTGGACTTTTATTCGAAACTGGCGGTATAGCACGGTGGTAGTGCGTGGTACCGTTTTTAACCCGCCAACAATTTATAGACACTTTGTGTCATTTGTCGGACGTTAATTAAACCCAGTGGAATTAGTTGGTTAAAACAAGACAAAAAAATCATATGTCTCTAACCTATCCCCCTATTGCAATATCTTCGACGACCCAGCTGTACTGGCACGTAGGTTAAAAAATCGATTAATATTTAAAAGTTTGTCGAATCGAAACCAGCAGCCATATGGGTCATTCGGTTGTGTTTAGTGTGATACACGTCGCAAGGATATATAGAGGTATCAGCTGAAACTCTTACCGTTTGGTATGATCTGCTGTTGGTTGGAGTTATTGTCGAGGCGTCGGATGATATTCCAGCGCGGTTGGTTGGGCGGATGGTGTGGCGACCGCCGGATGGCCCAGAGGGGTAACTGAACACCGAGCTATCTTGTGTGGATTCGCTTCTCTGTGGAGTTTGTAAGAGTCAGAAAATGGAGATAGTCAACTTAGAAAGAGTCAGAAAAATGGAGATAGTTAACTTAGAAAGAGTCGGAAACATGGAGATAGTCAACTTAGAAAGAGTCAGAAAAAAATTGGCATAGTTAACTTAGAAAGAGTCGGAAACATGGAGATAGGTAACTTAGAACAAAACTAATTCAATTGAATGACAGGAGTGAATGTACACGTGTGTGTAGTCTACAACAGTGTCTCCCTTAAACGGGTAGGGTTATTAAAGATTGAGGGAAATCAAGAAACGAAATAAAATCCACGTTGTTTAAATTATATGAAATGAATGAGTGTTAGTGCACCCAACTGAGCCTCAACAAATAGTAAAGAGGGATTCTTTACAAAAAAAGACTGAAAATAGAGTTATGGTTAGGTTTGAGTGATAAGATTAGCTTTATGAACTAACAAACATTTCGTTTAGTTTACGATTCCCCGCCTTTCATCGTACATTTTTTGGGAGTGCAAATATATTCCTAGGTTTTGTATATAAAATCGTGATCGTTTAACATTTTAGAAAATCAAGTAAGTTACAACAATACTAAATCCACCACAGATGGTGCATTGCGGTTTAAACGGTCGAAAGAGAAATTATAATTGTTGCAACCGAAAACGTTACAATTTCGCCAGGGGCGTTCAAATGCAGTCAGACCAGAATAAACAAAGCAGAGAAGTAATGCTACTCGTTGAATGGGACTTGTGCTGGGTATTAAGTTTCAAATGCTTATCGTTGGATGTCGTTACCTGACTTCTGTTACGCCCGTTCTGCATTCTGTTCATTGCACTGTCGGCTTGTCTCTGTACATCTTCTAATTTTCTGAAAATTGTCAGTAACCAAATGGTTAGCGCGACCGATTCATATATACAAACTAAATAATAAACTAACTTATTGCGGTTTAGAAACTTGGTAAAAAAAGAAAAAGCCTGGTAAAAATTAATCAGCAATGTCTGTAAGAATCAAATCAAATTCTATTTGAACTGAGGAAGCTTATAAATAAGCAAAACTAAATGTTGTTACTTCCCGACTTTGGTATTATTTACAAAAATAATCGCTTAGTATATAAAATGTAAAAACAGCAACACCATATTTTATTATATTATAAATGTAGCTTTGTTGTGTCTTGATAAATACCAACTGACTGTGTAGTCTTTTAAAGATTATAATAGAAGAACCATAAATAGACTGCCCGCAAGCGCTCGTGTGGTAAATGTAAATCTTTACAGTTAACTTCCAGGTGCTTAAAAAACATTCATTTATACTTTAGTATGAAAATCACGTAAGAGTCAAAAATCGGTGTTTTACTTATTAAAGTACTCCGCAAGCTCGTCCAAATTTGTGGGTCTGCTGTTTCCGTTCGTGATCGTCGTATTCGTGTCTTCCGAATAACCCGATTGTAACCTTCCAAGGTCTGCGCTCTGTCGAACACAAATTAAATCTAGGCTGATGTAGAAAATTTATATCATCATGTAGAGGCTGTTTCGCCAATTATATAGGATGTTTAGCTTGCTGGTCAGGTTTTCTAGAGTTGTAAAAATCAGGCGGCGGTATTACACATGCCCACAGTCAAGTATCCGAGCTATTGCAATGTCTATAGAACAAAATTGGTTTCGTAAATCTGTTAATCCACCGGGTTTATGCACCGCCCGTTGAGTGCGTCGCCTAAGGACACAAACGAAGAGCAAAAGACAGGTCTCAATTCGAGTTGACTTACAGTGATCTAACTCTAACACAGATTTATATCACCAGCAATTATTTAAAATCATTACTCTGGGAACCAGTAGTTTTATTACTTTTATTATTATACTGTACAACGTGTAACGTTCGCTTTCGTTTGATCGCACTGTGTCGTGTTTTTTTCTACCATGCCGTATTTAAACGACTGTTGATGTTTTTTTGTTATACAACTTCTTTGGTCACAATACATAGGTTTACAAACATGCTGTACATTATAATGCAAAAAACGAATAATATAATAAGAGTATAAACCTACCTGCATTGGATCTGGGTAAAACTGGCCGGTGAAGTTGCTTGACGAAGAACTTTTGTATTTGTCCTAAGAACATATGATGATTACACATCAGAAGAACGAGATATTGCGTTAAGAGTTTGTGGGTTAGTGCGTCGAATTTCAGCCTAGGGGTTGCAGGTTCGAAACTGGTCGCTAGCTATTCGGGTGCGTCCTCGGTTAACGAACTTTACGGACATTGCCCGAACCCAGCGGATTAATGGGTTATACTAAATTAAAAGAACGTGTGAGTCATACACAACACACTGCAATAACTCCGTTAACCCGACGGTGGGCGCGAAGTGATCTGACGATTGCCGGTGTGTTAACCCCTTTAGTTTTCTCATTTACGGAGAAAACATGAAAATCCTATCCTCCCAATGCTTACTGGTTTTGGAGGTCGAGGTGGAAACCTTCGGTCAAAATCGTCCTGAGAATCTAAAATGTTTAAAATAAATTATTATTGGCTGTCAAGAGAAATGTTTATTGGGTACCGTTGATTATTGTTAAAAATGCGTTTTTGAAAAAAAATTACATGTATTCAAGTGTTAACACTGAATAACCAAACACGAACCTGATAACCAAACACCGTACTTATGCAACAGAATTAAACTGTTCGCGGCAACAAAATAAATACGATTAAAATAAACTTTAAAAAACAAAATGATATTGTTTATACCAAAATTTCTTAAACTGGTGAAATAAATGGAATTGTTTTCAAATCGTGCCTACCGAAACTGTCCGCAGAGCTGTAAACACTGGATCCATCCGACCCAAACCGGTTATTTTCGTCATTTCCTGACATGGTTCGTCGACTGGAGTCGCTCACCTGGATATTTGTGATTAATTTAACTGAGTTTTTATTGCACATGTAGATTTTACACACTACAAGTTGAATATGTATATGTTTTGATCGTCAATATGTATTACCAACGAGTTCGGAGTCTTAAAATTGCTCCGAAAAGGCCCTGTATAGTCGAGATAAAGTAGCGAATACTGAGTAAACAGTTGATACTTAGTAAGATTTAGGACTTCGGTCGCTTATCTATCTATATAAACCTTAAAGTGAATCACACACAGTAATGGTTCTAATTTCTCAGGAAGAAATTTCCAAGCGGTAAAGATTTCACGTATAGCCAAAAACGACTGTATATATTCATGACTATAGGCGTTACTTTGTAGACAAGATAATCCGACTTATTCATTAAAATAGCATATTGGATGACGGTAACGGGAAAAGACTGTCATAGGTCGGATTAGAGCCTGCATATTCATTACAACCACATATTTAGTATAAACCAAGCAGACGGCGGGTTACACATTACATATGAATAAAATAATGTTTAGATGCTTTTGGGCTTATTTAAAAATGTGTATACTTAAGTATATTAGAAAAAGGGTATAAATAATATTTTACTTCGAATAATAGCATTACTTGAGTGACGTTTCGTTTCAACAATTTAAATCCATATTTCTCAACATACACGAAAGGCAAATGTGGTCACAATATCTCACCGAGTAAGGGGGAAGGGTCTGATTTCGGTCTCTATGCCTTCCACCCATTGATCTCTTCGCTCTTGGAGGCTGCAGATTTGCTCCCATTGAAATTGTCCTTCTCTTGCTATCCGGGATCGGAGGAGCTTCAGAACCGCTTCTCGAGAATCCGGAACTACCTTGGCCACTCGGGAGGGTGCTGGTGACTCGTGATCGACTGTGGTGGGGAAGTTAACGTAGTGTCAGTACGGTCGCGTGGCCAAATGGTTAACGCGACCGATACATATACCGACTCTTATACTAAAAACGGTCCAAGTGACGTGCTCATCATGGGTTCGAAACTTGGCTCAGTAAAAAAAAAAAGTTAACGTAGTGTCGCAGGCGATAATAGGATGGGATAGGATATTCATGTTTATCCCCGTGGATGAAAAACCAAGGGGGTTAACACACGGGCAATCGTCAGATCACCTCGCGCCCATCGTCGGGTTACCGGAGCTATTGCAGTGTGTTGTATACGATAGACACTTTCCTTCAATTTGGTAGAACCCATTGATCCGCTGGGTTCAGGCAATGTCCGCAATAGTAAAAGTATATAAGATGGAAGGCAATAAAAGTATGAACAATGCTCGCTTAACTATTATAACTCTTCCTAATTCTTCTAAACCAAGAACTAGCCCTAACCCTTTTCCCTTCATTCAAACTAAATGACAAATCTTTATTTTAGCGTATCTCCTCTCTTATTTTACTTTTTCCCCATTTGAGCAGTTATATCACAACCGAGTCATAAACAAGCAGCGTTTAAAAACGAACCAAATCGGAAATAAAGGGTTCTGGGTTCAAATTTGAGCCCGGAAGGAAAAATATGTGAACATGAACCAACGACGGTGTTTATCGTTGGCGATGTTTAAAAAATCCACCAGACGTAAAATGAACTAAAGCCGTCTTACGACCGAGAAATGAAAGTATTTAAAAGGTCATGATACCAAAATCTGTTTTGCTTGCACTGAATATTTAACATAACCACACAAGAAAGCGCCATCTTGGTGCTTAATATAAATGTAAAAACGGAAGTGACTTTTACCTTGCTGAAGTGTCGGAATCGTTGAAATTGAAGTGGTCGGGCCCAAAATCATTTTCTGAAGTTGCCTGGGAATAAAAAAAAGAAATCAATTGACTACGTTGAATTACAAAGCAGTGGGTAAGGTCTATAAATTAAATATTCCACGACTTAAGTTGTTCGGATAGGATACATATATTTATCATGATAATAGAGTGATCATCAGATTACCCCGGCCCCACAGTCGAGTTGGCGGTGGTATTGTAGCGTTTTGTATAAAGTGAACCCTAGCTTTGTACACCCGTTTAATCCACTAGGTTCACGCCACGTCTCCAAAGGGCCTTGCCCAGTGACACAAAGGACTAACTGGCGACTGTTTCATCTTGTGCAAAAAGCGATTAGTCGACTTGTTTGTATTTAGAGGGTGTGGGAATTTGTAATGTTTATGTTCACGTAAACTTGCCACGGTGAAACCTGTTTATATTGTTACCAGATTCCAGTTCCATTTAGATTAGAAACAATTGGCTGAGTATTTCTGCAGATTTATGTCCAATAACACATATTACCGCCAGTTAAATTGTATTTTGATGTTTTTATTTGTGGAAAATATTGTTTTCTTGTCCACATAATGTGTATTCCTAGGTGGATTGTTATCATTGGGTATTCTCAATCTCAACTTAACTTAGAAAAACGTATTCTTTCTCCTTTAGGAATTTTCGATGATACACGCCGTTAAAACCGCAATTAAATGTTAAGATGGGCCTTAGGCCATCGCGCAAGCAACGAAATACAAACACAATTTGTTATAAGCAATTAAAACTGGTGCGTCATGGCGTCACAAAAACGTTCCGAAGGAAACTATGACGAAACTCGTCTGACGACAATTTTATCGGCCGGTAATTAGACCGAGGACGACTCCAGCGTCTAAATGCCGGCCGTTACGTAATAACCATTTGGTTATTACCTCTCCACATACAGCGCTTGCACGAGGAATCGTATAATTGCCATAACGGTCATTCGGTCAATATAGTTTTTTTTGAACGGGACAAGTAGGGTTATAAAACAATTAGAACCGGTAAATAACACGACATCATCACATAAGCCAACAAATAGATTACATAAAACGCAGAAAATTGATCACACAAAAACGTGGAAATATTTTATAATTGGTCTTTAAAATACGCCGTTACATAACCTACTTAAGTCAAAAAACGGTGCTTTTAAAGCAACGTATCATTTATTATCGGACAAAACTTACAAATGAACTGGATGTATATCTGGAGGGCTTGGGGGGAATTGAGCTTCTTGGGAGACTCCGTCCTCCTGGCTGCTCACTCCTTCGATATGCTCCGGGGAGCTGATGATGCACAATTGTCACAATTATGATTTTCATAAACGTATATACTCGAATTCGAGTTGCCGTATATGGAATTATATTTAAATGTACCATAAAAACGACAGCTCTTTTAACTAAGCGAAAAAAACTATCGCTTTTACTTATTCAATGCTTACGCTGGTTAAATTGCCAATTGTCAGAACTTAAAAAATGCCAGTCCTTGGTAATAGATTTTTACAGCATCCTTTGGGTATCAATTATAACTGATCACATTATTTTAACGGACGTTACACAATGTTGAAGATTGCAACGGGGTATAAAACGTTGGCCTAAGAACAATACCTTTAGAAGTGAAATATTTGTGTGTTTCCGATTTTGTGTAGATAAAGTGAAAACTATTATATTCCTGTGTGACGTTGTGTTAGTGATTTAGACAGGCAGTTGATTGAGATCCAAATGTCAACATAACCATACCTCTACACTTATTGACAAAACTGTTATTCTCAAAATAGTACTTATAGCAATATGCTATCCTTACTAAGTTGGAATAATCACATTTATTTCGCGGATGAAGCTACGGCAGCAGTTATTAGACAATCGTCAGATTACCTCGTGCACACAGTCGAGTTGACAGAGGTATAACTGCAGTGTGTTTGATATTTGAGATGAGTTAAGCTTCTAAACCAAGTATGACTTGGAATCGTGACACAACCGTGAACAAAATGGCCAGGACGTGTTCAAGTCCATATTCTACTTCGTCATTACATTTTCAATACAAGTAAGCTAACATGTGTCAAGTGTCAATGCTAAATGTAATGAGGCTAATATGCTTTAATACAAGTAACGTGTATTCGCGTTAAATCACGCAATTTTCTTTATACTCGAAACAGGTTTAGTTAGTTAATAAAATTCTATATAGCAGTATTTTCAAGACCCGTTAATAAACGTTCTCGCTAACCAAAATATATCATAATAGATAAGATAGGATATTCATGTTTAGGTTCGGGCAATGTCCTTTAAGTACCTTGCCGAAACACAACTGACTCGTTAGCGACTAATTTCGAATCTACAACCCTTCGGATGAAAGGCGACGAACTTACCCACAGAGTTAATTAGTTATATAACGTTACCACACCTCTGGTCTACTTTACTAGGTGACATACAACGAATACCTCACAATTAGGTTTTATGATAAAGCTTACCTCATGTCTTCTATCCCTGCTCATTGCAAGGCCAACTCTTGGCGTCTTGCTGAAAGAAGTGTCGTAATGAACAACGACTTTCTTTCAGATTCCAAGCTTTTATGGTTATTCAAAAACACTAAAATCAGTAAGAATCAACGATAAACGGTGAAAAACGTTATCCATTTTAAAAATCAACATTTAAGAATGAAAAGTTAAGTATATTAATAGTGGTTTGTACAATTTCTTAATCACAGTTACGTGTATACTGCTACAATACTGAAAATTCAGCACTTTATGCAGTGAATATACAATCTTGTATATATACGTTCTGAACAGTATCCCTTAGTATACTTTCGAGCTCACATTTTTAACTGTACAAGACTTATGTAACGAAGCACCTATCTGTTCTTCGTAAACGACTACATTCATTGACATATAATACCAAGAGTAGGCCACATCGGAACTGATATGCCATGGTCGATTCTTCCGACTAAAATCAGAGTTGTCAGACAACTAGCTCAGCGGGGAATGATTAGAGCGTCATGAGTTGTACTGTACAGCCCGAGGCTCTAAGTGCGTTGGACGCTCTACATGCGAATAGTTCCCACCTTTCTCGATTGAACAATTCGATATACTTTCGCTGTTTCTTAATTTCCCACCAACCGAACTGTAAGGGATAACCAACTGATAGCGATCATATATGTATTGGGTTAACTTGAACTGTTATTTTTATGATTCTACTGTGACATTGCATACATTGCGTCAAAACCAAATTTTATCATTATAAAATTGCTCTCCGCTAAAATTATGACGTCACAGACAAAATTGAAGTTAAACAATTAAGCGAACTAGGTAGAATTATAAGTCTATTCTGCGACTTCACGGAAATCAACGATCATATAATTTATTCCAGTTCGTACATGTATGAAAACAAAAGATAAAAGTGTTTAAACAATGTCTACTGTGCAATCTGTTCAATAACAATAATGGATTTAGATATACTGTACATATGTAAATAAACGCGTCGTATGCCCAAAATGGCCACTGTGGCAATAGTGTCTGAGAACGGCAAACCTGTATTTGAACATAGTGTTCAAAATAGTAACTTTTGAAAGGGGCCTAATACAATAAAAACCCTTGGATCGAATTATTGGTGGGCTTATACACAATTGTGCAATAGAAGGCCAGTTGATTTTACTGTTCACGTCATCAGACCACTCAATTTTGGCACAGTGTTAGTAAACTTGCTTGTTTAGGATAAACGTAAGGAACAAGGCATTATACCAACACTGTCGGTTAGTTTATAACCAAACTACACGGTTGCAAGCTCTTTAATGTCACGGTTCGGATCTCTTAACACTTAAACTCCTGTGTTGGCTTGAAAGGCACGGTAAGTCCTGTCAGGCTAACATTTTCCGGGATTAGGTTATTTTTTAAAACCATTAAATAGCAGTTACTGTAAAACCTTGTTTTTGTCAACTAGTATAAACAATATATTTAATATGGGTGACAGAATCTGGGACTCTATATTTGCTATAACGTGTACAGTTTTTGTAGAACCAATATACTATAGAGTGTAATTCGTATAAAAAATGCATTTAAGCAGTGAAAAGCTTAAAAAACAAGTAACGCTGGCTATAAATCTGTAGTTACAAGACCAGTGCCTTCATACTGGTATGTGTTGGCTAAGATCTCTCGGTCTTGGTGATTTGCCGGCAAAAACACGGGCTTTCGGGCGCTCAGTTGACCGTCCGGATCACCTAACGCCGGTAGAGGTCGGCAGAGTTTATCAAAGTTCAGCTGGTCGATGGGCTCCAACAGTTTGTCGGGTCGACCGCCGATTTTAAGGACAAGGTCCGCCGGTAACCTGCTTAGGTCAACTGGCAGTGTGTCGTACTCACAAACGTACCTCCCGTTGCCGCTTATACTCATGTGGCGACCAAATTTAGTCTGTTTTCGTGGGGAACGCGCTGAGCTAGCCCGGTTAGGCTGATTCTGGGCAAACACCAAGGGACTTGCAGATTTCGATTTCTTTGTCAGTTTTGGTTTTCGGTGCCGGGATCGTTTGGTGGTGGAACCAGGCCCCGACCAGGTTGCTTGGGCGTAGATCGGCATTTCGATCACTGTTCCACCGATCGGGTGCTTCAACGAAGCGGAGTTGTAAGCAGTAGGCTTGGAAGTTTGTTTGTTGTGCACGTCTTTACTAAGTTTAACAGTTTTTGAGGATGATACGGGATTTTCTCTTTGGCGTGAACTTCGCCGTTTCCCTCTTTGTGTACTCGGCTCCGAATCCACGCCGTCGCTTCGAGTGCGGCGACAGCGCCTTTTCCCGGAACTTTGTGTGCTTTTCCGCCTCCGCGTGGTAGAGCCAAAGGTCCGCGTACCGCCGTCAGAGTCGTACATGCGCCGCCGACTGCGGAAAGACGCTCGACTGAATGAACCAGCCATACTCTCGGTATCGCTGCTTTGCATCGCGGCGTCTTCGTCCGCGTCCCCTCCGCCAATCAAGTCGCTCATGCTACCGATCCTGACCGTATTCTGCTGCGATTCCGTCCGATCGTCCTCGACCGTCTTAACGGCGGAAATGCCGGCCGTTGCACGGCTAAGGTGTCCGAACATGGCCTCCGTTGAAATATTAAGTCTAAGTGCCTGCAAAACCGATTCGGCTTTGTCATTTTCCGCCTCCGCTATCGCGAACTCGTGGATCGCGGAATCGCAGTCAGAAACGCGTTTGCGGCGATCGGCAGTGCGCAGGCGGTTCGCGTTCGCTCGGATTCTCGCGCGATTGACGTCCAAGACGCTTCCGTCAAAATCCGACACGTAATCCGACGTATTACTCGGCTTGTTGCTGAGACGAGACGAAGACGGGGCTTTCCCGTTTCCAACGCGTCGCATACCGGAGAAGTCGTTGTATTTTTGCAAGTTGGCGGAAATCGGCCTCCTTCCGTTATTCCCTGCGAGGCTCTTTCGAGAGCGCAACTTTCCGCCGGAATTTCGCAGCGTGGCGGAGTTCGATCGCTTTAGCGTCTCCTGTTCCTTCGCAATTAGGCGGGACTTTGATTCGGATGACATCATGAGCGTGGCAGGCAGCGTGCGATCGTGGTAAACTCCAATTTCGTCGCCAAAGTCGCAAGATTTCGACTTGCGCATTTTTTTCTGCGGAAAATCCGTCATCGAGTTCCCGTCTTCCACAATAACAGTTACTTCGTCCTCGACGGTTTCCGCATTTGTCCGCTGCTTTGGTGGAAACTCTGACTTTTCTTCCTGCACTGCACCAACCACTGAAAATATTGGTTTCGCTGAGGTCCGGTTTGGAGAGCTCTTTGCAGATCGTTGCGGTGACAATTTCGTTGCCCTTTCCTGCCATCTTGCGGCGTACGATTTATCTCCAAATGGCCGTAAGTGAGGGCTAGGAGCACGTTCCCGCTTGAAAGGAATGGGCCAGTGGCCGTTTTTCCTTCTGAAGTACCTGGAATGTAAATAAAAAGTTAGTATCGCATAAAAATGTATTGAAATAAAATAACTTATAGGAATAATGATCATGACTGTGATTGTGACGCAATCGCAACGTCGATTCGACGTTTTTAATGGGAGTGTTCGATTTTACTTGCAAGTTTTACGATCTTCGCACACTAAAGCGCAACCACCCAATATAAGGCACCGTGTGGCGCTTGGCATTTGGAAATAAACAAGAGATCAATGCCAAGTGTAGAGGTAACGTACACGACTGGTGCGGGCGAGCCCTGCAGGGGCGCGAGCCTTCTCACAACGGTTCCTGCGAAAAATCCGGTAGAAAACTGGTCCCCGCAAACAAAATTGTTTAAACATATAATTTTAACGCTCTAACAGAACCATGTGTATTTTTATTGCATCAAATTAAACATAATTTTAAAATAATGTTTAAGGTGGGAAGTTAACCGTCGTCCTTCAGTGAATTACTTAATATAAGCCAAATCGTACGGTCGGATTAAAATACGGTTTTAATTTATGGACTGAAGTCCGGCAGGTTAGATCTTATGGTAACGCGCCGGCCCGCAAGTAGAAAAATGGTGGCTTTGAAACGATTCGGCTCAATACATTCAACAAAAACTAGAACGATGTCTCCGACATATAAAGCCCATGTAATAGCTCTGGTAAACTGATGGTGGGTAATTTGTTATAACAAATAACTATGTCCATCATTCCCCTAGCCCAGGGCTTGGGCAACTTCTCTAGGCAGCGGGCCAAATGCGAAAAAATAAAGTTCTTAATGGGCCGGATTATTACATGAATAATTTTCTATATCTTAACTACAGGGTATCGTTAGATACAGTCTGCGGGCCGGTCAAAATCTCTTTACTGCCGGCCCACGGGCTGTATGTTTCTCATGCCTGCCCTTTCCATATGTATAATCAGTTGCAGCATATAACAGTTCAAAGTGCTCACCAAATTCGCAAGGCAATTGCAGCTAGAAATAAAATTACAAAAACCACGACGATCACGATGATAGTAGTGCTCGAAAAATCCTCCGGTGCTGTAAAGAAACAAATCAAAGATACGCAAATGAAAAAGTAATCAACAATCATAGATAATAGATGGACTCTTACCATTGTACTGGGAAGTGCAGATAAATATATCAATTCAATACAAAAACGGTCTTAGTGACAAACCTATCAGGAATTCGAATTTTGCCCGGTATAAAATGCTTAAACCAAGGAATTTAATGTGTTAAACAGAAAGTAATCTCCAGCTTACACAACACAATTCACCGTAAGCTCTAGTTCCCCGACTGTATAGGCACGCGGCCTTTTGATAAACACTTTTCGTTTTTACAATATCTCAGGATAAATATTCTATCGTAATCAGACATAAAATAAAACATCGGGAACCGCTTATTATCCAGTTTAATATGGTTTGTTTGACTGAAAAGCCGAAGAGCGACTGTAAAGGGTTGTCCTTGCCGACTCATATACAGCTAGCTAGCATTATTCAAAAATACTTCAAGTCAGAGCCGTACAGGTAATTGTATTCGAGTATACCAGTTCGGTTTAAAATGAAAACATTTGTGCATAAAATGGTCAGGTTGAACCCGCTTTTCTTAGGCGACGGTCGTACTCCGTATAATCCATAATACGTACGTGGTGGTATAAAAGGCTGAGTGACGTCGCCAGAACCCACGTCATCGGTTACCATGGGAGCGGTTGTTGTCTCCATGCTATATCCACGTTTAAGTTGGCAACGAATAAAGCACAACCCTAGATAACTCACATGCTGGTAATCTACGGTGTCAAAATAAGCATCAAAATGAGTACACAAATTATCTAGTTATCCTATAGTTTAATTGATAAACCCGTTAAAACTGACTCTGATTTTAGAAGCCGTCTTGGTATTTCTGCCTTAAACACTGTTGTATAAGCACACAACTTTTTGCACAGGTATACAATTTACCGCCTGAACTCATATGTTAGCAATGAAAAGTCAATTGAAATGAAACGTGTCTTGACAGAAGGACCTTGCGGCAAAAATTAGTCTCCTAATCGCCCTAAAGAAAACAAGGAAATCGCACTAATGGATTCGCGTAACTGCAAATTAGGAATCGCGACGATGACGATACCAACGTGGAACCATTAGCACTGTGAGCTAACAAACAACATTACAAGTATATACTTAAAATATGTATAAAACGGGTAAGATGATGATGATTTTTAATCCAAAATTGTCAAACGAATAAAAAAAACAGTCGCTGTGAACGTTAATAATAAGAAGGTCAATAAAAAATAAAGCAACAAAGCTGCACAACGCAGTTACTTTCAAGTGGTTGGTAGATAATAATAAAATTAGTGCCACACTAGTGCCTAACCTTATTATCTGTAACCAATGACTTTATCTTTAAATGCGATGTACAAAATCTAGGTAATAAAAAATACTGGAAGTTTCAGACAAAAATTACATTCATTACACGTGAGCTAGGCCTAAATGCCAGTGTATTATTTTATGATTCAAATTTAGGCGGTCGAATTATAAAAGGAATAGTGTAAAATATTCGAAATGTATGTGAACCCGCGCCATTGTAACAATACTGTTATATTTTTGTCATTTTTTAAAAATTTGTATTAAAGTTTTATTTTCACCACGTATATTCTTTGTACTTTTTTAATTCATTTAACCTGTAGTGAAAGGGTTAAGTTTATCCAATTCGAACTGAGTAAACCTCTCCAATGGGGCGATAGCAAATTAAATGAAAGAACAAACGTCTTATCTACGTCGAATGTTTGCCTGGCAAATTGTTTTATTTGTCGTTTAAACTATACCCAAAGGAAAAGCCTGTAAGAACGATAATGAAAGTGACTTGGAGCCCTTAACCGATAAACATACACACAAAATGAAACAAATACTATTATTAATACTGTCTGAGCAGCCTACCTCAATGAATATAATCGAAATAACGCTCGTCTTATCGATTCAAAATATATATTACAGGCATTTGTCATTCATAATACAAAACGTGACAAACGCCTTCTAAACTATACTAAAACTGGATTTAATTTGGAAATATTAAATTCTACAGAACTGAATGACAGTCAACTTTGCTCAAGTTAAAACTTAAAATAGGAAAATGAAACGAAACGGCAGGTCTTACTGCCTTGACCGCCCGGTTTTTCAGTTTCGACGTTCAAAATTGCCGTGGAACAAACAAAATTACAGTAACAAAACAAAACGTCACTTTCAATTAACATTGGATTAAGCATAAAAAGAAAATTCGTTAGTTGACTTAGACAACCGTGAATTCAACTTCTACTCTAAGCCGATTAAAGTCAAAGAGTGCCGAAGCCTTAGTAACAGGATTACCGTACATGAACCATTGTGTGTGAGATTTAAAACTCAATTAACTGGTAAATTATTATTTTAACAGTTAAACAAACATATTATATAGACCTACATAGTTTTACATATCGGCATTTAAAACGGCACCAAACCACTGACGTTTTATGTATAAAATCAGCACTTTTACTTACTGTAAACTGTACTTGTAAAAACTTAAAAGTTTCTGATCTTATATATTAAAATAATTTTAGCTAATTGAATGAACTTAGAAACTTCTTGCCTTGCTGAACTGATACTGGGTCGTCAGCTGGCCGTGTTACGAAACAATGGCCATTAATATTTCATATGAAAAACCGGCAGCAGAAACCATCTGTTTAAGTTGAGAAACGTTTCTTGAATAGCCGGGACAAAAGCGAGCAATATACATTAATTCCGCGACGTTTGGGCGTTAATGTGGATTGATCTTGCGAAACGACAAAAGAGTAGCGTTAAAAATCGATACAGCGCTTATGTTCTTAATCAATAAAACGATAAATACCTAAATCGACTACTGAAATTTCCAACAAAATTAATTCTCGTTAACAGTGGCATTATACTGGTCGTATTATTACTCTGTAAAGCCTGAGAGGACAAATTAAAACACGGAACGTTTAATATGCTTGTAACATAATCCAATAATTTATACAACAAACTGGTATCAATCGCACATATTGTTAATAAAGGTCAGCATTCGAAGCGAATATTAAAAAGGTCATTGAGGCTGTTAAAACAATAATGTAAATTCATGTGGTGTACCATGGCGCGGACGCTGGTTTAGGTGTAGAGTTCGCGTCGGTATCGTAATATGGGAATTATGAAGAAATAAAAGGATGTCAGACGTCATTAATCGGTTCCTTTGATATCTTAATGTACCAATACGGCAAACCATGTTTCAATGGCACCACGGCAGTTTGTAAAATTCTAACATAACTTGGTCATATGAAATTGTTTTGCCTTTTTGATAAGGTAAAACCGGGGTAAAAGCTTTATATACACGTAAATATACTTAAAACCCTATTTGGTCTTGGATTTAAAAAATTGAAACTTATGTACCGTATATATACAACAAAAAGACTGGCTATAAGTATTCAAATGCAAGCTAACAATAACATCTATTTATTTTTACATTTTTTTCTAGCTTGTTACTTAACGTTAAGTCTTGTTTTACGCGTGTCCTTTGAAAATCGCACCCGCGCCATTGTGAATGCGGTTAGGTTATTGATATCCAGTATTTAATTCGTCCGTTCGTTGTGTTGCATGATTGCTATTACACAACAAAGAGCATCTTTAAATACAGTAAAACTAGCAGGTCATTCGTCGTAATTACGGAAACACAACACCCGGCCTTTCAAGCACAGCAACACTATAGGCTGGGCATTGTAGCTCTAGGAAAGCGTCACGTGGTATTGACATTGTTTTCAACTGCTGTATTGTGTTACTGCCTACTCGGTTTTCTTGTATCGGATTTAAAAAAACATTTACGTTAGAACTACCCTACACTAACCACGAACAATTAAGAGCAAAGCCTTTAAAACGGTAACACTCGTTATGGACAATTTAACTAAAATAAGAACAAAATCTTTAGATTTGTTTTTAAATTGCACCCTAACCGCAACATTACAAGATTATAAATGCATTTACAACACGAATTTATATTGTGGTTGCCGACATTTATTCTCATTTCAAATACGATGCGGATAAATTTTAAGTTAATTTAAGTTTTAAATACAATTATTAACGCTATAGCTTTTGCGAAAAGTTTCCAGATTTGGTCAAGTGAAAATCAATTAAACATAATTTAATAAATATAAGTTAAAGGATAGCAGACTATTTTATTTTTATATTAATATCTATTTTTCGGAAACGATAATTTTTTTGGGAAACGATAATTTTTTTCGGAAACGATAATTTAATCCTTTTTTAAACTAATTTTAATAAAAATGAAATGCGGTTTTATTTTATTTAAATCGTCAAAAAACAAGTTTTATATTCACATTCTAATGTTGGCACATTGCTTTGTGAATTTTACAATGGCGTTTATCAGTTACTACGCCCCCCCAAAAAAACGAGTACAGAATACTATATACTGTAACTGTGCGTAATCAACATTGTTTGAAATCTCTGGATCGCCACTTCAAGTGACGGCTCAATCGATTTTACTTGAATGACCCTTTAACAGAAGGTCATGTGACCAAACCAACCAATTAGAAGCAATTGGGCAACATAATGTCCTGTCTGAAACCTTCGAATTCGAGAATCACCGAAAATCGATAATATTTCGACTTAGAACTTCGACAACCTTTCTGTATTCTGTAGTTTTTCCGTTTTATTATGACTTCTTAACCTAAAATAGTTATGCCATTCGTTTTTAAAGTAATGGAGGAGCGAAAAAATAAACTAACCCGCGGTCTAGTCATTTTGTCATAACTGGCAAAAAGTGTCAAAACGTAAAACTGATTCAACTAACTACTTTGTAATCTAACATAATATAAAATATTTGTACAATACTCTCGTTTTGTTTTACAGTATTTCTGCAATAAACTATCGCGAATAGAACACGCGGCGATACCGGTTTAACTAAACACTGCCCACACACCGAATAATCAATTAACCCAATTACATGCAAACGCTAAAATGATCATCGCCACAGCATGCAGTGGTCTTCGCCAAACCAGATTCCAATGCTGTCTCGTGTGCAAGTATATTGCATGTACCGATATGTCGTTCAAAACCATTTAGATATTTACTATGTCCAAAAACATTAGATATTAACTATGTCCAAAGAGCAGCACAATATGAATAAAAAGTGCATGAGCAGCCTCAACCGAATACACACATAACTAGTAATAATATCTCACAATAGGGCATATTGTGTTAAGTAGAATATTTTAGGTCAAATCAATTTCTTGTTTTTTATGCCTGCTAAACGTTACAGTATGCAGCAGATAAACATTGATACGGAAAATTCTGCCTTTGCACAATACCTGAACTTAATGACGTGATTCTAGTTTAACCTTATAAACTGAATCTAATATTCAAAGTTATTCGAAAAATTTCACCAATCATTCCCACGTTCCTGAAGTATTTAAGTACAGTTTGGAAAACAGTTCCTACCTTCTGTTACTATATTTATACAATAACGCTTCGGTCAATGGCGGACAAGCGCTGAAAAAGGGGGAAAGCCATTGTCTAGAGTTCCCGAATTGCTCGACGAGAGTTACTAGATACCAAGCGTCCTGTTACATCTATGTTTTGGCGCGTTGTCCTTATTGTACCTGTGAAAATGATACTCAGTATTTTTTAGGAAATAGAACTATTGTCAATTTTTTTCATCGTAAGTGGTTTGAAACTACGGTTATTTTCTGGGGCTTTGTGTCAATGGACGGCTTACAAAATTCACCGATGTTTTAGGTGAATTATAAACAAATGCAAATTGGTTGTATTAGCAGTTCTTTCACTGTGGCCCAATTACGCATATTTAACGCCGTTTCGGCCCAGTTGCTGCTATGTGTTTACTTTTTTAAGGAATAAGATAATTAGCTCCTTTTTATCCCCGTGGGTAGAAGAAATACACAGGAGAATTACAACACGAGACATTTTAGATTACCTAGTGCCTAAGTCGGTTTTATGGGCCATTTTAGAGTGTTAAATACGAGTGGACATGTGTAAATTGACCCACCATAACCTAGAAAGTCACGAAACAAGTCGGTCTTTGCGCTTGGGTAAATCTAATGAGGCATGTAGGTCATTATTTTGAAAATAAAATGAGTTTCTGTAAAGGACAATTTCTCCCTAAAGGTGGGAAGCGCATAACGCAATAACAACCGCACAATTGTTCGATTGCATTATTTCCACAGCGGGGTTTCTGTAGCCTTTACTGAGAGTTGTATAAAGTTTAAGTACGCAATAGACAACAACAAGAAGTTGGCTTAGATCCCGCTACCGTCCGTTCAACAGCACTGCCGTGTTTACGAATGAGCTAACTGGGTGAGGATTATCAATTCATTTGACCTCTTCAATTCAATTTAAACCAGAGGAAGGTTGGGCAAAGCCGTCCTCATGGACGGAAAGATAACCTTGGAAGTTAATTCGGAAACGTAATACTTCTAAAATCAGTGTGAAGCTAAACTATATGGGTTTGTTTATAGTACCAATTTTTTAGCATTATTTTAATCGTTATTACCTTAAGGCATTTTTGTGTGAAAGTAGGATAAGACGGGCCGCGGTATAAGACGATCCGATCCATCTTTTACTTCTCATCTCAAAAGGTTAATTTTATAAACACAATTTATTATATATTTTTAAAGAAAACGGGGTTTTATTGCGAAAAAGGATGAGCGTGCTTACAATTAAAACTAGGTCTTGTGCGTTTAATTCATCATTGCTACATGCTTATTGTGCAAAAAAAACTCATGATCTTCGTGTCGATTAGTGTAGGCTAAATTCCAAAAAATGTACAGAATAACGTTTGCTAGGAAAATGTACAGAATAACGTTTGCTAGCATGTTCTTTTGTACAATCTACCGACGTGGGTCCTTATCCTCGCACCGACCGTGTTGGACCTCTTTTCCCTTACGTGAGTTAGATCCCAATAAAGTCCGCACTTTGATGACCTCGGCCGTGTCGCGATTTCCTCTGTATTATGAGAATGCTCAGTGTGTATTGGTTGGCATTCTATGTTCCATGGAGTAATGGGCTTGTTCATTCATTTCATCCGAAGCTTGCTCGTCCTCTCACCCGAAAGGCGATGGTTTCGATCATTACTGCATAGCAACAGGCCGTTTGTATTCTTGGCCAAGGACATGACCCGAAGCCAGTTATCCGACCAATTTCCTTGGTGGGTTATAGTGCGTCGCATTCCATCCGAAGGGTTATGCATATTGAAATTGGTAACCAGCAATTACCAGTCTGTTGGGTTAGTTGAGCAAGGCACTTAAACGCCATTGCATAAACCTATAGTGAAATGATGGCTTCTACTAAATTAAAGCAAATTGTTAATCGTACATTTTGTAAAATAGCTCCAGTATAGTCCCATGGTGCTCACCTAATCATCTAACGATTAACTCTATATTAACGTGTTTTCTCAACTTACCAGCAAACTATAGAGTATATACAAAAAAATTACAATTACAGTCATGTTAATCTAGCATGGTCCCCATCACAGTTTGGGTCGGAAACTCGTTAAAGAATTGGTTCTCGGCCTTTCTATGCTTTACAAGCTACAAAAATACTTTGCTAATTCATTTGTAAACACAATGCGTTTGTTGCCAAGTTTTGATGCGTTTGCCATTTGTAACGAATAAATAAAAAAAGGAGAATAAATAAAAAAAACTTATTTTGATGCAACATGTCGTTTTATGATTAGAATATATAATCTAATAAGTATTTTCTGTGGACTGTCATGAAAAACGCTGATCGGCGTAGTGGTGTATTGAGTGTGGGGGAGTAATTGCACATTACAATATTATAGCAATTTGTTGCTTTCTTTCTGTTATATCAGATTAATAAAGGGTGGAATTGAAACTTTATCAACTAGTTCTAGATATAGACGATCGTTATAATGTGTTGGGCCCCTTTGAAAGATTTGTTTGGCCTTACTCTGAACAGATGGGAATAAGATTGTAAGTAAATATCTTAAGAGACCACATATTACTGGTGAAAATGAACAATTTGCGTTTTCTCTAAATAAAAATGACCTGTTTTGCAAATAAAATGAGTGAAACTCCAACGTCTGGTAAAATCTCTTTTGCAGAAATACGGCAATTTGACAGAATGGATACGTGATGTTTTCGTTGTAAAAATACTTCATTTTTAAATAACTTTTATTTTGGTAAACTAGGGATATTAAGAGAGTTATAAAAACGTAGACTTATAGAAATTGAAGCAGGTGTAAGGTCGGTCATTAGCCCAAATTGCGATCGGCCCATAACTGCCGATTTTACTGTCGGATATATTTTAAGCTGGCCAAATGTAGAATGCAGTCAGTTTAAGCATCGATTTATATTTAGGCTCGTTAAAAAGCTCATGATATGGACAGAAGCCATTTAGTATTCTGGCCGTAAGAGAGGCCAGGTGTTATACAACGCAGCTTTTTTGAACCAGGAAAGTTACCACCGGCGATGGGCTCGCCACTGGGGCCATTATTCAAATTGCACTTTGTATATGAATCGGGCGTCGCTAACCATTTAACCACACGACCGTTCGTAAAATGATTACCTGTATATTAAAGTATAATTAACATTTTTTGGTCGCATCGAGTATAAGTTGTCCATCTCTATACATGGTCTCACGTAGCGGTGAAATGGAAACATCTTCATCAAAGAAGTCATTAATATTAATTACTTGTTTTAAATGCACAAAATGTTTGGTTGATTTGGACGTTATTAAACTTTAACACCTCTTAATAATACAATACTTCTATACTTAACTAAAATCAACGTAAATTTCGAAAATTATACAGCCGTGCAATAAAAAGACCACTCTAAAGCCTTCCAAATGCTGGGCCATCGTATAATAAATCGGCTTTTTATACATAGACTTAAATACCTATTTCCTATTAGATCAATAATTGTTCTGAGGATTTGGTTACTGGCTACATATTTTGTTTTTTATTATATATGTGGAGACGGTGCCGGTAATTTTTTGTCCGTCACTATTGGAATATGTGAAATTGATAATCGGTTACCTATCCGTATACATGTACAGTTTGTTTCCGGCAGATTTATATTCCGTACCCGATTCTACACACGGCGCTGGTTACTAATTTTCTGTTTACTTATTTTTATTACCGGGACCGGTTCCTTGACTAAATGTACCTGTTAAAATAGTTACTGGTATCGGTTCCATAATCCGTCACTAATTTTACATTTAGAGTTTGTTAACATTCCCTTAATCTAGCATCATTTATTCTACATGCGAGGTTGATTATGAATTTTGTAATAATTTACTCATTCAACAGGTGAAATTTATTACCAGTTCTCTATTCTATCATTGATTCTACAAGTTAAGTTAAATACAAGTTTTCAATTCATTACTTCTTTGTATTGTTTTATTCCTAGTTACATTAACATGTTAAATGCCATGTATATGTCTTTCGGTGTACCTTCCTTACTATTTATGGCATGATATTATGTAACTTATATTTAACAGTGATTTAGGACAGTGGGGATTACCCTCGACGCCAACCTAAAAACGAATGTGTTACACTATAGTCTTGCATATAATGCCCTTTTTCTGATTTATATTTTTTATTTTCAGTTTTACGGAACCCTTTTTTATACATTAATTTAACTGTGAATTTGGCCAACATTTATTATAAAAATAAGAGGAAAAGAAGAACAATACATCAGAAATACAGTTTCAACTCCTGGATCGAATTTGGTCCGTAATCGTTGCTTTTCTTAATTTCCTATTAGCAAATACATCTTTGGAATAACAGTTGACAAATTCTCTGGTATAACAGACATATTTTCCAATCACTCAGCGGTAAGATTAGCTGTAATTAAAACATATGATTTATGTACCGACCTACAGAGTATTACCTATGTAAGAACGCTCCCGTGTAGATAATCAAGAAATAATCTGACGATTGCCCGCGTGATAACGCCCCTTGTGTTCCCATTCACGGGGATAAACATGAATATCCTATCTTTTTTTAATGTGTCATAACAACCTGCTGATGATTAGTGATATGTCGATAACATCATCTTTTACGTTGACGTAGTTTGTCTGTCGTTATACGGGCAATACAAACTTTTCAACACGTTTTGTTCAAAAAATTTCCTAAAATATGCGAGAGTACTTTAGCGCATTTTAAGATTATAGCAACCGGAAGAATAACTGAAGATTCTGTAACAATTTTCCATCTAGAACAACTTATACCGAAGAAGAAATACGCCAAGTTTATTAGTTATTCGTCACTCATGACCATGGGAAACCGATCGAACATAACCGCACTTGTTTCACATCATGGCCACCGCACGCCCTTATGACACATTTTCGCAGCTTCGCAAAATGATTTATATATTTTGAGATAACATCCTATCGATTTTTTAATCTAATTCTTTTCTCTGTTGTGGCCGCCGTGTTTACGAACAGTAATGACGTGACACATAACGTCATGTAGTATCAAAGCCTGCAACTGAACTAAGCCATTTGCAGCCACGATTATGAAGACTATACGCTACGTTAAACGTTTGAACATCTCACCCTAGCTGGATAATCAGTCGGAAGGCGTTTATAGTCATTGATGATTCGCCTTCGTGTAGAAACAGAAAGACTACTATGTTCCTTACGGAATCGGTGTACATAAGGCATTTAGCTATATATACCAGAGTTTCAACTGAACGTTTGCAGAGTTTTATACTACACCAAAAAGAGTTGTGAACAGGCATATGGATATATCCATAAATGCATCTTATTGCCGCTGATGTATATTTATATATATTCCAACATAAGCTGAAAGTCTAAAGTAATATATATCAAGAGAGGAATTGTATCGTGTGGCCGAATTTGTAGCGCGATTTATATACAGAAAAACTGGAATAGACCATTATCATTTCAAAACAACTCCTTTCGGCCACTAGCTTATGTAATGTTTATTTTTTTATTGTAGAGCTTATGTAAGATTTTTTTATAACTTATGTAAGGTTTATTTTCTTTGTTATGGGGCTTATGTAGAATTATTTTTAAAGTTTATGTAAGGTTTAATTTCTTTCTTATGGAGCTTATGTAGAATTTTTTTATAACTTATGTAAGGTTTATTTTCTTTGTTATGGGGCTTATGTAGAATTATTTTTAAATTTTTTGTAAGGTTTAACTTCTCTTTTATAGAGTTTGTGTACCATTTGTACGGTGGCCCATAAGGGCAATCCTGAAATTTTATTTCAGTCTACAAAACTATTTCATAATCGACAAAAATATTTTCAAATCGACAAATATATTTTCAAATCGACAAAAATATTTTCAAATCGGCAAAACTATTTTGACAATCGGCAAAAGTATTTTGTCGATCGGCAAAACTTTTTTTGTAGCCAATCGTCAAAACTTTTTTGGCAATCGGCAAAACTATTTTGACAATCGGCAAAACTTTTTTTGTAGCCAATCGGCAAAACTATTTTGACAATCGGCAAAAGTATTTTGTCGATCGGCAAAACTTTTTTGTAGCCAATCGTCAAAACTTTTTTGCCGATCGGCAAATCTTTTTTTGTAGCCAATCGGCGAAACTCTTTTACCGATCGGCAAATCTTTTTTTGTAGCCAATCGGCGAAACTCTTTTGCAAATCTTTTTTGTAGCCAATCGGCAAAACTATTTTGCCGAACGGCAAAACTATTTTGTCAATCGGCAAAACTTTTTTGCAGCCAATCGACAAAACTCTTTTGCAAATCGACAAAAATATTTTCAAATCGGGAAAACTATTTCGCCGATCCGCAAATCTTTTTTGTAGCCAATCGACAAAACTATTTTGCCGATCGGCAAAACTATTTTGTCAATCGGCAAAACTTTTTTAGGAACCGCAAATCTCTAATTCACTGTCGACAAAAGTATTTTCGAG
The DNA here is from genome assembly GCA_000149265.1 of Ciona savignyi. NCBI lineage: Eukaryota > Metazoa > Chordata > Ascidiacea > Phlebobranchia > Cionidae > Ciona > Ciona savignyi. The sequence goes on along the minus strand of CH000786.1, from coordinate 1,514,901 downwards.
TCGAAAATGTATTTTCGAGTCGACAAATGTATTTTTGAGCCGGAAAAAGTAATTTTGACTTAGGTTCAAAAAACTGCCGTTAAAATCTTTACAAGGTTTGTCCAAGGAAACAACCGACTTGTTGCTTACAGCGGCTGGTTTCTATCGGCCACCTTTCGGCTAAGAGTCCTATGCGCGCCGCATCACTAAGCCAATCGTCCAGGGACTAGGCTTAGAATTTATTTAACAATATTGTTTGTTTTTTGTAAAGTTATTATCATACTAAGAATGTACATGTATCATAAAGCTAAGCTACTCAACCGTCCAACTTCTACGAGGTCGAATTCGAATATCAAATGGGGAGAGAATTAAGCGATATTACCAAAAAAGAAAGGATATAGTC